>OY757547.1:2074717-2124717 GCA_963584105.1 Alviniconcha strummeri | reverse complement strand
AAGCAGCAGAACATCTGATCAGTTCATATGACTAGTATCAGAAAAGAAAACAGAAGCAATCAAAGCTTATCTTACAAAGAACAGTAAGGGGGAAGAAAACAGAAGCAATCAAGGCTTATCTTACAAAGAACAGTAAGGGGGGAGGGGGGAATAACCACACACACACAAACACACACACAAAAAGAAAAGAAGAAGAAAAAAATGGGAGGAGGGGGTGGGTCGGAAGGCAGTTGGAAGGACCGGGCGGAGTTGTATGGGTGTATAAAATAGGTCTCAAATGACCAGTCATTGCAGTGGCAATCGCTCAGAAACCTCAGTCTCTCTTGCTGTCTGAGAGAGACAGAGAACTGGAACTCGAGCTTTAAAACTTTATTGCACAAGGATTGTAGTTTAGGTTCAGTCAAAACCCCATCTAACTAGTCCTTGTGAAGCTACTGATGAGTAAATGTAAAATTACAGGCATAATTTATATACATACAGGCATGAGTGAGTGAGTGAAATTTGATACATGGGATTTTCCACACAAAACATAGTGTGTTCACAGCGCCAGATGTACACATACATATATCACTTAGTTATACATTGTGAGCATACAACCTGTAACTAAGGCAGCAGAACATATCTGATCAATTCAACACTGGTACTGGAAAGAAAAAGCAGTCAAAGCTTATCTTACAAAGAACAGTTAGGGGGTGGGTGGGGGGCCACTATCACAAGCAGTTGGAAGGATTGGGTGGAGTATTATGTCACAGTCCATCCTATGTAACTACTTCAAGGTGTTCATGAAGTTTACGCTTGAAGGAGCTGAGTGACTGACAAGATCTGACTGTCAGAGGTAGGTTATTCCATAGATAAGCACCAGAGAAGGATATATACTTGTTTTGAATATGTCTATCCTTGGCCTAGGCAAATTAAGGTGATAGTTCCTAGAATTGGAATAGCGTGAGGGAGTGTGTGTGTACAGGCTAGATACATATGAACTCTGGGGCCTCATTGCTAAGGAGCCTGTACATGAACAAACCTTTGTTATATTCAAGTTGTTTTTGGAGAGAGAGAGAGAGAGAGAGAGAGAGAGAGAGAGAGAGAGAGAGAGAGAGAGAGAGAGTGCCACTGGCAGTTGCATGCTGTGCACACAAAAGCGAGACAAGTACTAGTTAGTTTATGAGCTGGCACATGTGTTGATTCAGAACAGAACTTAAAAGTCCCTAACCCTGTCAGTGTGTCACAACCAGGAGTTGAACCCTGGCCACTGGGGTTACATTCTTACAAGTGAGTGTGTTGCTGTTAGCAAACAGCCACGAACCCCAGTGTTCTGTGCTGGTAAACTGTGGTAGCAGCAATTTGGATTTATGTTATTTGCTTATCAGGGGTCGCAAATGCGCAGAAAAGCTGCATTTTGAACACAAACCCCTTTCACTCAGCTCAGACCTCATGTTTATTATGTATGACACAAAAAAGTCTAGATCTGTATGACATTGTTGACAGAATACATTTTAATTAAAGGATTTAAGCAGTCTCGCTGTCACTCAGTCTCTGACATTGGGGTGTGAAGTCAGTTGTCAGAACATACCAACTCTGACAGCTGCCAGGCCAGGATGGGTGTCGTTGAAGTTGAACAATTGAGGTCAGTGGTAGTTCACTGCCTTTGACAGTTTCTTGCTGCATTATTTGTTTCCTACTGTTCATTTGCATGCATTACTGATTAAGTGACCACATTTCACAGCTCAGCATTATGTCACAAAAGACAAGGCACAAAATTCTGACTTTTTCCCCATGGTCATTCTTGATCATTGTTGATAGCTTTTATATATATATAATATGTAGCGCTACTCTCCACTCTCGAGCAGACTCACTGTGCTTGCATGTGATTCTATGTGAGTGACTAGCTTTTTATGGCGCGTTTTTGGAATATCCACCGAAGTGGTGTACTTAAGCACTGGCATGGCTGGTGCCACATGAAAGTGCTGCTGTCTTGATGCATTTTGTGTACATATAACACCATACAACAATGCACAATGTCATTTCATGCAAAGCCACATACATAAGGTGCATGCATATTTATCTGTTCATAAACACTGCCACCTGCCTGAAGATAGTTCTGAATCAGTTCCTCCTGAGATCTAACCAGACACCAGTTGTGAGATCTAACCAGACACCAGTTGTGAGATCTAACCAGACACCAGTCCTGAGATCTAACCAGACATCAGTCCTGAGATTTAACCCCACATCAGTCCTGAGATCTGACCAAACACCGGGCACCAGTGAAACATGTTGATTGCCATGGAGGGTCCCAAGCTCAAGGATACACACAATTTTGCAGGAGGTGGAAGAGGCAGAATTTTAACTAGATAAGTGCAGGATTGTTCTAAAACAATCACCATCAGTGTCATGTTTGGTTGTATGCATTTTTTCCAAGACACTGCGTGCGTGCGTTGTATGCAAGTTCTAAAAAAGGTTTGCCACCCCTGCTTATTATATTACTTTACTGATTCTTGCAAATCCTTGCAATGCTTACATGTACACGTACATGTATCATAGTTCGTACATAACTATGTACATTGGGTAGCTCGCAATACCACTACAAATCATGAAGTTAAGAAGCATATTTAGTTTAAATTACCAGAATTGTTGTTAATTATAATTAATACTGTTAAGTGTTTGATATGAGCCATCTGTTACACACACACACACACACACACACACACACACACACACACACACACACACACACACACACACACACACACACACACACACACACACACACACACACACATTCATTTCCTGATGAAGTCTCAAAGAGGTGAAAGCTTGATAAGAACAAAATTCTCATGAGAACTTTTGACAAGCTTTATAACATGATATTAAATATAGATATAGAAGCCTTTGAGCCTGCATTTTCGTCTGCAGGACCTGACGGCAGACATTGTGGCAGAGGCGTACCGCAGAATAGCTGCAAATCCTGTTGTCGTATCAGGAACCATCGGCAACACTTCAGCTGGTGACTCAGACTTTTCTCAGAACATCCGGACTGTTTGGAGTCAGAGGGACATTGACCGCAAGGAGAAGACTCGCTTCACCAAGACCCTCACCCTTCAGGCGGACAAGGGAGCGGAGGGGGACGTGGCCTATAAATGCACCAGCTGCACCCTTCCTCAGGAAATCAGTAATTTGTGAGTCGTGGGCAGTTTTGACCCTCAAATTATGCACTGAAAAATAGTCTTTTTATGAACCAGGGATATCTCTCTGAACTGCTACATGTTTACACTCCATCTTGTACACTACGCTCTTCTTCTGACACCTGCGTGCTGAAAAGCCAACAATACAAACACACGACTCATGGCTTTCGCACCTTCTCTTGCTTTGGACCCCACATTTGGAATTCACTCCCACAAGACCTTAGACACTGCTCAGTCCTGTCATCTTTTAAAGCCAAACTGAAGACCTTCCCCTTCTCACAGTATTTTCATCCCAACTAATATCAGGATCCAGTTTCTGCTACAGTCATTGTCAGTGTGTGTTCGTGTGTGTGTAGTGCATGTGTTTGTTTTTCCGTATAATACTTTATGTAAGTTGTTTTGGTAGGACTGTGCTCTACATGTGTATATTTAGGTTAATATGT
The DNA here is from genome assembly GCA_963584105.1 of Alviniconcha strummeri. Lineage (NCBI taxonomy): Eukaryota > Metazoa > Mollusca > Gastropoda > Provannidae > Alviniconcha > Alviniconcha strummeri. The sequence goes on along the minus strand of OY757547.1, from coordinate 2,121,095 downwards.
ATCATGTGAGCGCCCAGGGCATTGATGAGCGCATGATAAATGTCCATTATTATTATTATTAAAGTGGAGGAAGGTTTGGGAGGGAATGGGAGGCAGCTGCTTGTGTGAGTGGATTGTGATTTGGAGGAGTGAGAACATGGGTCCTTGGTGCAACATCGTATTAATTACTATATAATATGCTTTATGACAGACCATGTAATGCCCAAAATTGAAAATAGATTTATGAAGGTATCGTGTATCTTGAAGCGTGCTCTAACTTTGTCTAAGCCTGCCTCTTTTCTTGAAAGCCTTTGCTCTGACCACTATGTGATGCTTTGAATCCCATTCAGCATTCTGCACAAATGGGTCACCCAAGGTGGACAAAAACCACTGGGCCAGTCAAGACCAAAAACCACTTGCCCACTGGGTGACTCATAGTGTGGTCTCTGAGTCTGTATTTGTAAAACTTTCTGAGTGTCAGAGAAGAAGTGGAGCAGTGTTGTCTGCAATGCAGTGTTATCACCATTTTCATTGATGGCTAAGGCTGAGAACACATAAGGCTGGGTGTGACGTGGGAAAATGCTTCTTCATACAGTTTTAGGGTTAACCTTGGGACAGCACAATGCAGTGTCATCACCATTTTCCTTGGCTAAGACTGAGAACACAAGGCTGGGTGTGACACACTCACACAGAAAGATGCTGCTTTTTACAGTTTGGGGGGGGATCTTGGGAAAGCACAATGCGGTGTCATCACTGCTAAGTCTGAGAACGCAAGGCTGGGTGTGACACAGGAAGATGCTTCTTCGTACAGTTTTAGGGGGAATCTTGGGAAAGCAATGATTCCTTTTGGCTGCTCCAACTTTTTTTTCCAGCTTCTGCAGGCCTGATGCTGACTGTGAAGATGGTGATTCCAATGAACCTGGACCTGCTGCAGTTGCTGCTACTGGTGATTCAGGTGGTCGTGCAGGTCTAATAGTATTTTGCAATTGCAGGTTGTGGGATGTGGAGTCTCCATCAGAAAGGAAGCGAGCAGTGGTGGTGAAGCAGAAAGACAAGAAGGGCGAGGAGAAGCAGTTTGTGGAGGTATGCCAAGTGTAATGCTCTTTGCTTCAAGGATGTGTAGTTGACTCTGGCTGAAAATAGAATTCAGCCCTCACTCACTCAGTGACTTACATGCTGTGATGTGTATTTACTTTGGCGGAAGATGAGATGCCAGATAGTGACATGTGATCTGAACAATAGATATTAGAACCCTTACAGTTTTTGTTTTACACTCAAGTCAACACTGTGGATTTAAATTTTAGAATGATAATGGATTTAACTGTAGTTATACTTACAGACTACAGGGTAAGAGTTGTATGCTTGTTTTGTGTATTTTCTTACTACAGTTACATTGACAGACCACAGGGTAAGAGTTGTGTGCTTGTTTTGTATATGTTTCTCTTACTACAGTTAACTTACAGATTACAGGGTAAGAGTTGTATGCTTGTTTTGTATATATATTTTCTCTTACTACAGTGCCTCTTACAGACTACAAAATAAGAGCTGTTTGCATGCTCATGGCAGTATAATTATCATGCAAGTGGAAGGCTGAAAAGCAGCTACCCCTCTCACAATCTGTTTTGTTCAGCATAGAATGAATGCTATTGTTTTCAGATGCCCTTTAGATTTTATATGATATTTAGAGACTGAGTTTTGTGAGTGACTTGCTGACTGTCGCTGGATTGAATGCACAAAGCACTACCAGCTGTGACAGCTGGCTTGGCGCCTACTGTGGCCTTTCTGGTGTTTTTCCTGTGCACCTCTCCTGCTGAACACTGAAGAGGCTGTGGTATGCGACAGGCAAACTGTGACAGCTGGCTTGGCGCCTACTTTGGCCTTTCTGGTGTTTTTCCTGTGCACCTCGCCTGCTGAACACTGAAGAGGCTGTGGTATGCGACAGGCAAACTGTGACACTTTGGCAATATCCACTTTGCACCCTGTCAGTTCATGGTCCTCAAATGGTACCAGAAGATGTTTATGTGTGTGTGTGTGTGTGTGTGTGTGTGTGTGTGGACAGAATAAGCTTGAAGTTGCCTAGTTTAAATTACCAGAATTGTTGTTAATTATAATTAATACTGTTAAGTGTTTGATATGAGCCATCTGTTACACACACACACACACACACACACACACACACACACACACACACACACACACTCACATTCACACACACACACACACATGCACATATGCAAACACACACACACACACACATACACACACACACACACACACACACACACACACACACACACACACACACACACACACACACACACACACACACACACACACACACTCCTATATCATTTGAGAACCATGATCCAATAGGGCTACAAGTGGATATTGTCAACACTTGACGATGTTTTGTGCATTCAGTTCTGCTAAACGTCACTCCAGGAACATTTTCTAACTTTATAATGTATGTATTGTTCCTTGTAGTTTTAATGGCCTAGAAAGGCAGTTGTGGGGTACAAAATCGCTCCAAATTGTTTCAAAACAACATAAAGGTCCGTACTAACGTTTAAAGAGAAGAAACAGTCTATTACTCACTTGTTTAAAACTTTTATTCAGGGCTTTGATTAGGTTGTAATGCGTTTATTTTGGTGAAAAGGTCTGAAAATACGGTCAACTGAACATTTCAAAATCAGTGCCATTTTGAATGGGAGATTCTGCGAGAACTATTTTAAGCTAAAGGTGAACGGTCGGGCAGTGTCGTCACAACAAAAAGCAACCAAACATGGAAGTCGGGTCTGCGTGAGTGTGCACAGGTCAACCAACTTGGACAAATTTCTAGTTCAAATCTCCAGGGATGAAGCTCCTTTTCAATAGTTGGACCTTTGTTTATTTCTCCCTTGTTATTTCATCTTTTTTGAGCTTTGTTAGGTGTGTGGCATTTCAGTCTTTTTCGTTGTGTTTACTCTAGCTTTCACAACAGGCTAGACCTCATCAGGGAGCCTGCCTTTTATTGGGTGTTTTATTTTGTTTTCCCAGTTTAGCCTTGTTTGTTTCATCATATGTATTGATGAAAAAAGGCTTGTTCATTCTAGTTCAATAGACTGGTGATTTTGTGGCCTCCCTGGGTTAGGGTTTGGCCGGGTTGGGCTAGTTGCCGGTTCTTGCCATTCACTGTTTTTTCTCTTGGCTTGCCCATTTGGTTCTTGAGTTATTCATTTACGATGTATGAGTGAGGGGGGGGGGGTAGTCTCGATGTTTAATGAACTGCTCATTCTTTTTTAGTGTGGGGTAGTTCGTGAGCATCTGTTGCCCTGCTGTGTTGTCGGCTGAATGGATTGTATCGTGTACACGGATTACATGTATCCAGCCTTTGTCTCATTGCTTGCTGACATTTCTTGCCTCCTCTTTCTTTTCAGAATTTTTTTCTCCTTTTTTTTGGCTCTCTTTTCCTTTTCTTTTCCACCATGCATTCTTTTTTCTTTTTTTATCTCTGGCTTAATGTAGTCAATATAGTCATCCACTCATTTGTTTATTAGACTGTTGTGATTTGGTGGTGTTTTTTCCACCTTATGTTTGCAGGTAGGCCACCGTTTGAGTTTTTGAGGTGGTTTCAGCTGTTTTGTTTCTTTCATCTGGTGTCAGCTGTTTGCTTGCCTGATTAGGGCAGCCATTTTTCGTTTGCCACCAAAATTTGTGGTTTGGTCTTTCTTTCTTTGCCACAGGCATTTGTGGTCTGTTCTTTCTTTCTTTTTTGTCACAGACATTTGTGTACAGTTTCTTTCTTAAACGGCCTTTTCTGCTGTAGGCATTTGTGCTAGACTTTCTGTCTTTGCCTTTTTTTCTTCTTAATTCCTCAGATGCTAAAGAGCATATTAGGGACACCCTGCGATGTCGGCTGACTGGTGCTGTGGCTTCGGCGCGGCCCTGTGAGAATGCCGCTATTTTACCCAAAGCCCGGTGTTTGTTGGTCTAAAATGTGCACAGGCCAGCCGAGTTTCTGTTTACCTCTTTCGGCTTTTACTTTTCTCTCGGTTGTTTTCATTGATTTTTTTCCCTCGCTTTTGTTTTGTTTCTTAGACAAGGCAGGGGTATTTGTTGGTAGTTCAGTAGTTGTACCTCCTGTTTTTCCTTTCTTTTCTCCGTGTTTACCATGTCCATTCATGGTTTTTTTCCGTTCTCCTTTTGCTTCTTCTGCTTTTATTACGAGTTCATTCTTGCTGAGGATTTGTGTGTACATTTTCCTCTTTTGTTGATTTTCCTTTCATTTTCTGGAGGGCTTCTTGTGAAAAAGGTTTTTCCCCTTTTTTTATTTTAATCTTTGCACTGGGTGCCAAGGTGTCAAAATGTATTTCTGAGTCCTTTGGTTGGTCTGGATATATTCCTTGTAGAATTGGCAAGGATTGAGGTTTCATCTGAAGAGACCGTTCCTTCCATCTACCAAGGATCAACCTAGCGAAAGCCGGGTGATGCATGACTGATACCCTCAGTAAAAAGTTCATGTCTGTGTGGGTGTCCACAGGGTAATTAACCGACTTGAAACAATTTCCAGTTTGAATCTCCAAGGATGAAGCTTCCTTCGACTGCTATCTTTCGGGAAGGTGTGAAAGGAAAACAACGACCCTTTGGTCTGCAGCTCTGCGCATCCCATGGCTGCGCATTCACATGGCATTTTTGTTGTGGACTGATTGATGGTGGAAACACGCCTCATTCCACATTTGCCTCAGTGTCTGTTTGCGACATCAGAGACCTACGTCACGGATCTTGCGTGTATTTCGAGATTAAAACAAGCAGACGAAATTCGTCCTGATTGGCATGCATTTCTTCCCTTGTAAACATACTTACTTTCATGGCAGTGACATTGTATTAGATTTAAAGGTCATTTTATGCACAAGGCTTTCATAATTGGGTCGATTTTCAACCTTCCTTTGCAAACAACAACTGCCTTTCTGGGCCCTTTAAGTACTAAAGTTGTGAAACACAAATATTTTTTCAAAATCTTGTTTGTTTCAGATCTGGGATTTGAGGCACAAAGTGAAGACAATAGATGTGAAAGCCTTAGAAAAACATGGCGACATTGTTGGAAATGATGGTGTGTAAAATTTGTCAACTTTAGGTAACTTCTGGATGTATTGTTAATGTTATAAACATGTTTGTTACCCTGGTTATATCATTATTTTGCATGTAACAGTAATCTCAACAGTGGGATCTGGCAATTGTTTTGTTTTCTTTTTGCATTCACCTTCATCATGATAAAACCACTCATTTTTGTCTTTAGAGCTTTTTTGAAAGTAAATTACGTGTAAAATTTGTTGTGTTTTAGTTCTTCTGATCTTGGGCATTATGTGACTAACACTGCTGTTGAGTATGCATTGTGTCCACAGGCCAGTTTGGCAGTCTGCAGTGGTCACAGTGTGAAGAATATCTGCTTTACATTGCTGAGAAGAAAAAACCAAAAACAGCCAGCTTCTTTGATGCTAAATCCTCCGTGGAGAAGGACAAGGGAGACAATGCTGATGATGTGGCTGTCAAGGTTAGTAAGGAGAGAGAATGAGAGCTTGTGTGTGTGCGTGTGTGTGTGTGTATGTGTGTGTGTGTGTGTGTGTGTGTGTGTGTGTGTGTGTGTGTGTGTGTGTGTGTGTGTGTGTGTGTGCATGTGTGTGTGTGTGTGTACTTGCATGAATGTGTGTGTGTGTGTGTGTGTGTGAGAGAGAGAGAGAGAGAGAGAGAGAGAGAGAGAGAGAGAGAGAGAGAGAGAGAGAGAGAGAGAGAGAGAGAGAGCTTGGAATACAAATATGCAACTGAGAACAGTTGCAGTCAGAAAGAGAGGGCCAAAAGTTAGCTGCCTGTATATCTGGCCCTGAAATCATGGCATGCTATTCTACAATACCTGATTGCCTTGCTGTGACGTGATGCATGACTGCTGTCTATCACAGGGAGAGGAATACTTGCACCTGGAGTCATGGGGAGAGCAGCTGGTGGAACGCCATCACACCGTCATCTGCAGACTGCACATCAGCAGCAGCACTGTGACCGTACTGACCAGTGTCCCTGATGACTACTCACCTGGTCAGGTAAGTCATGAAAGTGGTGACAGTGGACTTCAGTGAATGTTATCACTGTGTTAGGACTCACATCAGTATGCATGGTGACTATGCTCACCTGGTCAGGTAAGTCATGAAGGTGGGGACAGTGGACTTCAGTGAATGTTATTACTGTGTTAGGACTCACATCAGTATGCATGGTGACTATGCTCACCTGGTCAGGTAAGTCATGAAGGTGGGGACAGCTGATGTCAGCCAATGTTATCCCTGTGTTAAGACTCACATCAATATGCGTGGTGACTATGCTCACCTGGTCAGGTAAGTCATGAAAGTGGTGACGGCTGGTGTCATTGAATGTTATCACTGGGTTAGGACTCTTATTTATGTCCATGACTGCTAACTAAACCCAGTCAAGTAAATGGTTGAAGTCAGAAATAGTCGGTTGTGTTGTGACACTGTTGACCTGTGTCCCTGCTGACTTCTCATCTGATCAGGTAAATGGCTGCTCTTGAATGCAGCCTAGGCATGTGCTTTGCTGTTGGAATTTTGGACCCTCATTTCTGTTTTAGTCGCTTTTGTGTTTTACAGGTGCTGTGGGGTCCTGACAGTGAAGTGTTTGTGTTTTACAGGTGTTGTGGGGTCCTGACAGTGAAGTGTTTGTGTTTTACAGGTGTTGTGGGGTCCTGACAGTGAAGTGTTTGTGTTTTACAGGTGCTGTGGGGTCCTGACAGTGAAGTGGTCTTTGTGGGCTGGTGCCATGAACCCTACAGACTGGGCCTCAAGTTCTGTGTGGAAAGAAAGTTAGTGTGTAAACTCTTCGCACCACCCCTTCCATATCTGCCTCTCAGTGGCTCCATTTCATGTTACGATGAATACTGCAGGCTGTGCTCAGAGCATTGAGTGGAAAGAAAGTTGGTCTGCACCCCCCTCCTCATCCCCACCCTTACACCACCTCTCTTCCATGCCCCCCACCCCTTCCCATCCTTGTCTGTCACCCCTGTCATTTCTGTCCTTGGAGATAGTGTTGATATGACCCCACCCCCCTTGTTGTCGCCTGTGTCATTTCTGTGCAGGGAGATAGGGTTGGTATGTACCCCCCCTCCTTTTCACCCAGCCCCCTCCTGACTTGTCTCCTTCCATCTCTGGATGTGGCCGTGAAGATTACTGGCTCAGTTTATCAGTCTCAGTCCTTTGTGGGAGGAAGTCTGTATGCTCCCCCTGAACTCACTCCGGATACCCCACCCCCACTCCCCTCCTGATACCCCTTCCCATTCCCCTCCTGATACCCCTCCCCACTCCCCTCCTGATGCCCCCCACTACCCTCCTAATACCCCCCACTCCCCTCCTGATACCCCTCCCACGGCAGTCCAGTCTCAGCTATTTCCCACTCTTTAGTTCACCAGCTCACCCCCATTGCACTCAGCTTGACCCCAGGTCATGCCTGACATTCCAGCGTGGCATTTGGCACCGGTGGAAACTGGGCCTTCTTTGTTATTACTTGTGCCCGCAGATCTCGCAGCATTTTGTGGCAGTTTCAATCGCATGCTGTGGCAAAGCCCGGATTTTTGACTGCATGAATGTTGGTGTGTTTATTGGTCCAGTTTCTTCTTTTTTAAAGCCAGTGATTCATTTTCATGATTCAGTCCTGTAAGCTGTGATATAATGACTTAGCTGGTGTATGTGTGCGTCCCTTTTCCATCTTGGAGAGCGGTTTTTCAGCTGACCATTCATTAACTGAACACGCAAGGAGAATGAATTCTCTTTGCAGACTGTGAGGAGAACGAGTGAAAAGAGGTGAGAAGGATAAAAATAGAAGTAAGGGGACCCATTGTACTCAGTATTCTGACGAAATTCTATCGATTTTTGGAATAGACATTGTTGAAGATACAGACAATAAGCATTCAAGTGCCATCAACCATCAACTGCCTGAAAAAACGTGTTTGGGACTCAGGAGCAAGGAGGAGCAGCTCAGAGTGTTAACTTAGTGAAAGAACATGCACATGACACCTCTCTTCCACAGGCTAATGCCATCTTTGGAGAAAAACAAAACGTAACTGTATGCTTTGCAAGCTGCAAATTAGGAGCACATACGATTATAACAAAGTTCTGAATGTGATTTTGAATGTGAATGGGGGATTTTTGTTGTGCGTGTTCTTGTGAATGGATTACTGTTCGTCGAGTGATTAATGAAGCCCGCTACAAGCGTAAGGTAGGTGAATCATGACTTTTGGCTTGATGTCACTAAAGTAGATGCATGTAGGTTTGTGAGCATGACATCATTACTCTTGCAAAAATCCGTTTGTGTGACTTAGCATCGTGGGAAAAACATGGAAAAATTAGGTTGGCGACGGAGTGCTCAAATCTCTGTGATTTCTGTGTTGTTTTTGTGCGTCTTGTACGGCATGCGTTTTGCTATTTTATATGGCATGTTTAGTGTCGACAGAAACCGTGTTCTTTTCTCTACAGAGCTCATTTGATACAAAACCTTTAGCTGCAAGTCTTAATGAGTAAAATGCTTTGCAATCAACCACCCCAATTTTGCTGCTTTGTCCCTTCACCCGCTCTCGCTGACCACAGCGCTGTTACCACCACTGTGCGTGCAGCATAGCAAGGTCAGCGCATGGCACTCCCTGTGTACAGCACGCTTCGGTCTGTGTGAAGTGCAGGTGTGCGCTAGTCTCTAGGGTCAGCGTGGGTTATAGTCAGCCGGCCACTCGCCTGTTGTTTATCTTTAAGCATCCGCCCGCTGCTAGCGGGCAGTGGCGAAAACTAAAGGGACAGATTCAGACTGCCGTGCTCCCCACACCCCTCCTGATACCCCCACTACCCTCCTAATACCCCCCCACTCCCTGCCTGATACCCCCCAACTCCCCTCCTGATACCCCCCACTACCCTCCTAATACCCCCCACTCCCCTCCTGATGCCCCCCAACTCCCCTCCTGATACCCTCCCCACTCCCCTCCTGATACCCTCCCCACTCCCCTCCTGATACCCCCACTCCCCTCCTGATACCCCCCCACTCCCCTCCTGATACCCCCCCCCCACTCCCCTCCTGATACCCCCCACTCCCCTCCTGACCCCCCCCCCCCCCCCCCGATTCTCAGAATGGTTCCCTTGCCTTCAGAGTAATGTGCTGAGAGACAGAATATTTTAAGACCTTGTTCACAAATTGGAGAAGTTTGCGTGTATCAGCATGGACATATTGGAGGAAAGATTCAAAAGTTATCTCATGGATGGTAATGATGGTGATTCTAAAGTGTGGGTGGTTGTGTTGTACTGGGGTTGTTTTTATGTTCTTTCAGGAGTTTTCTCTTCAAGGCCAGCTTTGATGGGACAAGTTGTGGTGAGTTTCAAGCTGATGTATGTTGTGTTAGGCATTGGATTTAAAAAAAAAGAATAAAAAAAAAGAAGAAGAGTAGAGTAAAGTTGCAGGTTAGAGAGTTGGAGTGAATATCTCACAGTCTTCAGCTCCCCATTTCATCATATTACTTTCTCAGCATTTATTTATTCATTTATTTAACACTGACTTTTGTCAGTGCATAGGGCGAAATTGGGGACACCTTGCATGAAGATTACAATGTTTGTGGCATGGTGGGTGTAGACATAGGGCGAAATTGGGGACACCTTGCATGAAGATTACAATGTTTGTGGCATGGTGGGTGTAGACATAGGGCGAAATTGGGGACACCTTGCATGAAGATTACAATGTTTGTGGCATGGTGGGTGTAGACATAGGGCGAAATTGGGGACACCTTGCATGAAGATTACAATGTTTGTGGCATGGTGGGTGTAGACATAGGGCGAAATTGGGGACACCTTGCATGAAGATTACAATGTTTGTGGCATGGTGGGTGTAGACATAGGGCGAAATTGGGGACACCTTGCATGAAGATTACAATGTTTGTGGCATGGTGGGTGTAGACATAGGGTGAAATTTGGGACACCTTGCATGAAGATTACAATGTTTGTGGCATGGTGGGTGTAGACATAGGGCGAAATTGGGGACACCTTGCATGAAGATTACAATGTTTGTGGCATGGTGGGTGTAGACATAGGGTGAAATTTGGGACACCTTGCATGAAGATTACAATGTTTGTGGCATGGTGGGTGTAGACATAGGGAGAAATTGGGGACACCTTGCATGAAGATTACAATGTTTGTGGCATGGTGGGTGTAGACATAGGGCGAAATTTGGGACACCTTGCATGAAGATTACAATGTTTGTGGCATGGTGGGTGTAGACATAGGGCGAAATTTGGGACACCTTGCATGAAGATTACAATGTTTGTGGCATGGTGGGTGGAGACATAGGGAGAAATTTGGGACACCTTGCATGAAGATTACAATGTTTGTGGCATGGTGGGTGTAGACATAGGGCGAAATTTGGGACACCTTGCATGAAGATTACAATGTTTGTGGCATGGTGGGTGGAGACATAGGGCGAAATTGGGGACACCTTGCATGAAGATTACAATGTTTGTGGCATGGTGGGTGGAGACATAGGGCGAAATTTGGGACACCTTGCATGAAGATTACAATGTTTGTGGCATTGTGGGTGTAGACATAGGGCGAAATTTGGGACACCTTGCATGAAGATTACAATGTTTGTGGCATGGTGGGTGTAGACATAGGGCGAAATTGGGGACACCTTGCATGAAGATTACAATGTTTGTGGCATTGTGGGTGGAGACATAGGGCGAAATTGGGGACACCTTGCATGAAGATTACAATGTTTGTGGCATGGTGGGTGTAGACATAGGGTGAAATTTGGGACACCTTGCATGAAGATTACAATGTTTGTGGCATGGTGGGTGTAGACATAGGGTGAAATTTGGGACACCTTGCATGAAGATTACAATGTTTGTGGCATGGTGGGTGTAGACATAGGGCGAAATTGGGGACACCTTGCATGAAGATTACAATGTTTGTGGCATGGTGGGTGTAGACATAGGGTGAAATTTGGGACACCTTGCATGAAGATTACAATGTTTGTGGCATGGTGGGTGTAGACATAGGGCGAAATTTGGGACACCTTGCATGAAGATTACAATGTTTGTGGCATGGTGGGTGTAGACATAGGGCGAAATTGGGGACACCTTGCATGAAGATTACAATGTTTGTGGCATGGTGGGTGTAGACAAACAGAGGAGTGGTGAAGACCTGGTCAGCATGTGTAGCGTTTATTCAGAAGAGATAATGATGAGAGAGGGGGAGAAGTTATTATTTTTTCAGGGGGGGGGGGGGGGTAATAACAATGTACAAAGGGGAGGGAGGACATGATGAGCTCCTGTTAGTGGATACAGTTTTACTGACAAATGTTACACAGATTAGGGTCGCAGCAGCCACAGCACACATCCTAGTTTAATGTTCATGTAATCTGCAACTGGGATTGCTGGTGTAGTCATTTTCGCTGGGCAGCCAGGGTAACCTCCCCTACTCTTCTTCTCTTTGTAACTGCATAGAGTAGTTTATGTGCATGGTCAGAAGAAAATGGGTCGGATGTGCTTTTCATCTTTATCTAAGGGACTGTGCAGTCAACCCATGCTGCCAGACTAGAGCACAAAGTACGGCGTGAAGCTCGGGTTGACCCAGGATTGAACCTGGGACCTCCTGCAGTCGCCTCGGTCCGTGTCCGTAGCAAACCTGATGGTGTGTTGTAAGAGAGTTGCGCTGCCTTTCCTGCGTTGTTGGGTTGGTGAACGTAGACCAGAGATGGTGGGGAAAAGATTGAAGTCCTACAATTGAGTACAGTTAGAGCTGATGTATACAGTGGAGAACTTAAGGTCTGGGTTTTTAAGGGCTGTGTTCATGTTTGTGTGTGCTGAACAGCAGCAGTTCTTTAGAAAAACTGGTCGTTTTTTTCTTTCTCATCTGTAGCTATTTGAATCATTTCTGGCTTGTTCAGAAAAACTGAGTGAAGAAGGCCGTGCGGTCAGATGTCCCAGCTTCAGCCCCGACCTCTCTCGTCTGGTCTACCTGGATACACCTGAAGGGGGGGCACACAACCAATGCAGTCGTCTGATGATGGTGAGGCTGGATGGTAGTATTGTTTGTGATGAATAGTGAGGATGAGGATTGTGAGGCAGAATGGTAGCTGTGTTTGTGATGAGGATGATAATGATGATGGTGAGGCAGGACGGTAGCTGTGTTTGTGATGAACAGTGAGGATGAGGATGATGATGGTGAGGCAGGATGGTAGCAGTGTTTGTGATGAACAGTGAGGATGAGGATGGTGAGGCAGGATGGTAGAGGATGAGGATGGTGAGGCAGGATGATAGAGGATAAAGATGGTGAGGCAGGATGGTAGAGGATAAAGATGGTGAGGCAGGATGGTAGCAGTGTTTGTGATGAATAGTGAGGATGAGGAGTGGTGGTGGTGATGTTGATGGTGATGAGGGTGGTGAGACGGGATGGTAGCAGTGGTGGTGATATTGGTGATGAAAATAGTGAGGATGAGGATGGTGAGGTAGGATAGTACCAGTGTTTGTGATGAATAGTGAGGATGAGGATGGTGATGGTTGCTAGCCTCTATAAATTAGTTTGTGGCTTGTGGAATGAATTATTTCATGATGAGTAGCAGGCACGCTGATAAAGTATCACTGATGGTACGATTTAGTAGTGGCAATTTGTCAGCTATGTAGCAGAATTCCGTTGTAAAGCTGCTGATGTTCGACTAACAAAATAGAGGATTCTGCTGATGTTCAACTAACAAAATATAGGATTCTGCTGATGTTCAACTAACAAAATAGAGGATTCTGCTGATGTTTGACTAACAAAATATAGGATTCTGCTGATGTTCGACTAACAAAATATAGGATTCTGCTGATGTTCGACTAATAAAATAGAGGATTCTGCTGATGTTCGACTAAAAAAATAGAGGATTCTGCTGATGTTCAACTAACAAAATAGAGGATTCTGCTGATGTTCGACTAACAAAATAGAGGATTCTGCTGATGTTCGACTAACAAAATATAGGATTCTGCTGAGTGTCTGCGTATGCACTTAGGATGAAGTTACAGCCGGCCCAGAGTCTCGAATTTGTACTGACACCGCAGGTATTGGCTCCCCCCCCCCCCCCTTTTTTTTCAATTTTTTATTTTGGAAGGTAGTATCTGGCCCACCCACCCCACCCATCTGCTTTTCACCTGTTTCAGCTATTTATTTATTTTATAGGCATTTCCCATGTCAGAAATTTGATGCCCCCCCAGTGATGGTTCATGTGTCAGCTCTTGTGGTGTGTTAGTAGTATTACAAAGGTGTTGAGCCGCGCTTCACTGAGTGCCGGTACACTGTCTTTCAGATCGACTGGAAGAAACTCCCAGCCATTCAAGAAGCAAGAACGGTGGTGGTGGACATTGTCAACAGCCCGTACAAGTCAGGCTATGACCCTGGTCAGTATGGACACAGGAAATGTTAGTGTGTGTGAGTGCAAGTACAACTCAGTAGTATCAAATGAACCAGTTTTAGTGTGTGTGAGTGCAAGGACAGCTCAGTAGTATCAAATGAACCAGTTTTAGTGTGTGTGAGTGCCAGTAGTGCTCAGTAGTATCAAATGAACCAGTTTTAGTGTGTGTGAGTGCAAGTACAGCTCAGTAGTATCAAATGAACCAGTTTTAGTGTGTGTGAGTGCCATTAGTGCTCAGTAGTATCAAATGAACCAGTTTTAGTGTGTGTGAGTGCCAGTAGTGCTCAGTAGTATCAAATGAACCAGTTTTAGTGTGTGTGAGTGCCAGTAGTGCTCAGTAGTATCAAATGAACCAGTTTTAGTGTGTGTGAGTGCAAGTGCAGCTCAGTCAGTAGTATCAAATGAACCAGTTTTAGTGTGTGTGAGTGCAAGTGCAGCTCAGTCAGTAGTATCAAATGAACCAGTTTTAGTGTGTGTGAGTGCAAGTGCAGCTCAGTCAGTAGTATCAAATGAACCAGTTTTAGTGTGTGTGAGTGCAAGTGCAGCTCAGTCAGTAGTATCAAATGAACCAGTTTTAGTGTGTGTGAGTGCCAGTAGTGCTCAGTAGTATCAAATGAACCAGTTTTAGTGTGTGTGAGTGCAAGTGCAGCTCAGTCAGTAGTATCAAAAGAACCAGTTTTAGTGTGTAAACCCAGCTAAGTCTGACGCATCGTGTGAGTGCAAGTTTTTGAGAACCATTATCAACCCACCATCATAGGTGTCTGAATGCTGCCTCAAGGGTGTTTATAAGTCAGATAGCATCTTGGTCATTTCTGTCCACTTGTTCATGGTAACATGTGAGCCTGTTTCTGGAGGTGGGTGTGAATCTATTCGGAGTGTGCAGCTGTTGTTATGTGAGTGGGCATTAGAGTGAAGATTTTAGTGTACACACAAGCATGCATGCATGCACACACAGACATACTCAGATACATGCAAACACACACACACATGCACATGCGCGCACACACACACACACACACACACACACACACACACACACACACACACACACACACACACACACACACACACACACACACGCACTCACACTCACACTTGCTGTCACTCTCTCTCTCACTGACCATGATTTTGCGTGCTGCTGCAGAGAGAGAGGAGTTCCCTGGCCTGTACACATGGGCAGATCTGGGCTCACTGCGCAACTGGCTCAAGGACAACGTTCACCTGCTGCTGACGTCCTACTGCAGGAGTGCCTCCACCATTGTCCTTGTCAACACAGACACCAAGACAGTCCGCAGGCTGTATCCAGGTTAGGCAGTGCACCTTTCTGCTTTATGTGCGTTTGAATGAGTGGGTGGTTGGGAGTGTATATAATATATGTGTTTGGGTGTATGTGTATAGTTGTGTGTGTGTGTGTGTGTGTATGTGTGTGTGTGCATGTGTGAGTGTGTGTGTGTGTGTGCATGCGTGAGTGTGTGTGCATGTGTGTGTGCATGCGTGCTTGTGTGTGTGTGTGTGTGTGTGTGTGCATGTGTGAGAGTGTGTGTGTGTGTGCATGCATGTGTGTGTGTGGGTGTGTGTCTGTGCATGAGAGTGTGCATGTGCTTGTGTGAGAAAGAGTATGTGTGTGTGGATGTGTGTGTCTGTGTGCACCCTGATATAGCTTCATGGTTGACTGGACCTGTACCTGTGTTTGTGTGCACCCTGATATAACTGTCATGGTTGACCCAGCGTGTGTTTGTGTGCACCTTGATATAACTTCATGGTTGATTGGGTGTGTGTCTGTGTTTGAGTGCACCCTGATATAACTGTCATGGTTGACCGGGCATGTGTCTGTGTTTGTGTTCACCCTGATATAGCTTTATGGTTGACTGGGCGTGTGTCTGTGTTTTGTGCACCCTGATATAGCTTCATGGTTGACTGGGCGTGTGTCTGTGTTTGTGTTTACCCTGATATAGCCTCATGGTTGACCGGGCGTGTGTCTGTTTGTGCATCTAGGTGACCGCAAGTGTTCCTGCACCCTTCTGGATGTCAGAGGTCATGACGCCCTGGTCGCCTGTTCCTGGCCTAACCAGCCTCCTGTCCTGGTTCGTACGCTTAGTTTGTCTGACGTTGAAGTTCAGTTCAGTTCAATTCAATTCAAAATTCGCCCAAAATTCAGTTCAGTTCAATTCATTCAATTCAAAATTCAATTCATTTCAAAATTCAAGTCAAAAGACTTTATGTCCATTGCAATCATAACAATTAAACAAAAAAAATCTTCGCTCACACCAGCTCTGCCACATTAAATAATGTAGTTCACAAGTGACGCATGCCCCAACACCCACTCCTCTATGTACAGCCATTGCTGTACATGTTCACATATGCATATACTGGTGCATCCATCATTGCACATGCATGCTGGTATTTATACTTATGTTCACACAGTTTTGCACACAACTTGCTCATCCATCATTGCGTAAGCACACCAGAACTTGCATACATACACGTGCATGCAAGCGCACGCACACGCACACACACACACACACAGAGACAATGACAAATGCACACGTGCACGCGCGCACACACACACACACACACACACACACACATACACACACACACACACCACACAAAACACACACACACACACACACACACACACACACACACACACACACACACACACACACACACACACACACACACACTTTTTTCTCTCTGTCTTTCTTTCTCTTGGTGACTGGCTGTGCTATAACTTGCATGTACATCATTTTGTTCTGATTTTCTCTCCAACTTGTCAGGCCAGCTTTATTGTTCTACTGCAGGTTTTAGAGGATACAGTCATACTTTATTACACAAGGATAAAGATAAGATAATACTTTATTACATAGGAATAAAGAAAAGATAATACTTTATTACACAGGAAAAAAGAAAAGATAATACTTTATTACACAAGAATAAAGATTTAAGCACAAATGCAAGGTAATGAGGAACATTAGGTGACTTGTTTGGGTCATGTGTGTTGATGCTGTTGAAGATTAGGTGACTTGTTTGGGTCATGTGTGTTGATGCTGTTGAAGATTAGGTGACTTGTTTGGGTCATGTGTGTTGATGCTGTTGAAGATTAGGTGACCTGTTTGGATCATGGATGTTAATGTTGTTGAAGATTAGGTGACCTGTTTGGGTCATGGATGTTGATGTTGTTGATTAGGTGACCTTTTTGGGTCATGGATGTTGATGCTGTTGAACATTAGGTGATGGGTTTGGAACATGGATGTTGATGCTGTAGTCCCATGCAAAGGCAGCTGCTACAATGGAAGTTGTTCCTTTTATCCATTCTAAGTAGTAATTTTTCTTTTTTTCTGACAGTCTGTATGGCGTGTTACAGATGTTGGGGCGTTTGAAACCAGACAAGCTGGAAGCATCCAGGTGGGTTCAGCTGGGAAGCGACCAGGACAACCCTCCCACAAACACCTGCTTTGACTGGGAGCTTCATGTTCACCATCCCAAAACTCTGCAGTCCACACACCCTTCTTATCTGGACCCCAAGACTCTGCAGTCTGTCCACCCGGATTATGGTGAGAACACTGGCATGTTCCGAGTCCTGAAACTCTAATGTCTGTAACCATTGCTAGGGTGAGAACACTGGCATGTCCTGTGTCCTGAAACACTACCATCTGTGACCCTACCAATGATGAGAACACTGGCATGTTCCATGTCCTGAAACACTACTGTCTGTGACCCTTGCTAGCGTGAGAACACTGGCATGTTTTGTGTCCTGAACCACTACCATCTATGACCCTTGCTAGCGTGAGAACACTGGCATGTTCTGTGTCCTGAACCACTACCATCTGTGACCCTTGCTAGCGTGAGAACACTGGCATGTTCTGTGTCCTGAAACACTACCATCTGTGACCCTTGCTAGCGTGAGAACACTGGTGTATTCTGTGTCCTGAGCCATTACCATCTGTGACCCTTGCTAGCGTGAGAACACTGGCATGTTCTGTGTCCTGAAACACTACCATCTGTGACCCTTGCTAGGGTGAGAACACTGGTGTATTCTGTGTCCTGAAACACTACCATCTGTGACCCTTGCTAGCGTGAGAACACTGGCATGTTTTGTGTCCTGAACCACTACCATCTATGACCCTTGCTAGCGTGAGAACACTGGCATGTTCTGTGTCCTGAACCACTACCATCTGTGACCCTTGCTAGCGTGAGAACACTGGCATGTTCTGTGTCCTGAAACACTACCATCTGTGACCCTTGCTAGCGTGAGAACACTGGTGTATTCTGTGTCCTGAGCCATTACCATCTGTGACCCTTGCTAGCGTGAGAACACTGGCATGTTCTGTGTCCTGTAACACTACCATCTGTGACCCTTGCTAGCGTGAGAACACTGGCATGTTCTGTGTCCTGAAACACTACCATCTGTGACCCTTGCTAGCATGAGAACACTGGTGTATTCTGTGTCCTGAGCCATTACCATCTGTGACCCTTGCTAGGGTGAGAACACTGGCATGTCCTTGCTAGGGTGAGAACATTGCCACATTCTGTGCCCTGTCTGTGACCCTTGTTAGTGTGAGAACTGTGGCACATTCTGCATCCTGTCTGTGGCCCTTGTTAGGGTGAGAACTGTGGCACATTCCATGTCCTGTCTGTGGCCCTTGTTAGTGTGAGAACTGTGGCATGTCTGCATCCTGAAACACTACAGTCTGTGACCCTTGTGAGGGTGAGAAGACAGGCATGCTTTGTGTTGGAAAACACTGTGTTGTGTGCATTTTTAAAATCTGGACCCTAAGATGCCTGCCAATCTTTATCCTCAGTCATCTCCATTTCCAGCAAGTCCAGGGCAGAACATCCACTGGAGTTTTTGAAGGTGGGTTTTGAACATTGACACATTCCAGTCGGCTTCCGATTCCACGTTTCACTTTCTGTAGCAAGCTCATTGAATCTGTGAGGATGGTGGCATGTGTATAGTCTATCACCTCTTGAGGCGATCCACGGAGGGTATGGGTGACTGTTTCCACCTCCATTGTCAAGTTGGAGGTTGAGACTGTTGAGACGGGCTGCACTGTCTTCATGGATGGTGGTCACACCTTGCTTGACAGTGAAGCCCCACCCTGACTCGAGTGAATCTTGAACCCTGAAGGCGTAAGTAAGTCAGCTTCATTGTGTCTTTCCTGTTGTTGTTAAGTGTGACTTGTGTTGCAGAGTACCTGAGTTTTGACTCCATCCTCTTCTTGCCAGCCAAGGATGGTGACACTGATAGCAAACCTCCCCTGGTGCTCTTCCCGCATGGTGAGTGAACACATCAGCTGTCTCTTCCCACATGGTGAGTGAACACGTCAGCTGTCTCTTCCCACATGGTGAGTGAGCACATCAGCTGTCTCTTCCCACATGGTGAGTGAACACATCAGCTGTATGGCTGCCCTTGTTGTGGTGAATGAACACGTCAGCTGTATGGCTGCAGTTTGTAAAGTTTTCACAAGCTGGTTCTCTTCTCACATGGTGAGTGAACACGTCAGCTGTCTCTTCTCACATGGTGAGTGAACACGTCAGCTGTCTCTTCTTACATGGTGAGTGAACACGTCAGCTGTCTCTTCTCACATGGTGAGTGAACACGTCAGCTGTCTCTTCCCACATGGTGAGTGAACACGTCAGCTGTCTCTTCCCACATGGTGAGTGAACACGTCAGCTGTCTCTTCCCACATGGTGAGTGAACACGTCAGCTGTCTCTTCCCACATGGTGAGTGAACATGTCAGCTGTATGGCTGCTGATAGTGAAATTTTCACAGTCAGGTTCAATTTCCCACATGGTGAGTGAACACGTCAGCTGTATGGCTGCTGTTGTGGTGAGTGAACACGTCAGCTGTGTGGCTGCTGTTGTTGTGGTGAGTGAACACGTCAGCTGTATGGCTGCTGTTGTGGTGAGTGTACACATCAGCTATGTGGCTGCTGTTGTTGTGGTGAGTGAACACGTCAGCTGTATGGCTGCTGTTAGTGAAGTTTTCACAAGCTGGTTCTCTTCCCACATGGTGAGTGAACACGTCAACTGTATGACTGCTGTTAGTGAAGTTTTCGCAGCTCTTACTTTGCACACCACATTTTTTGTAAGTGCTCTAATGGAGACTGTCTTTCTTCCATTTTTGTTGCTGATGAATGTTTGGACCTGAAATGTTTGCTTTTTCTTTCTCTTCTTTTCCTTCATTCTCTTGAATGCTTTACTTTCCTGTCCTTTCTTGATGCTGTGGAAGGTTGTAAAAGGGGGTTGATACTAAACTCCCTGTTCAGGGGCTGGTTTAGATGGAAACAGAGAAAAGTGTAAACAAAAGTGATCTTAAACATGGGATGTTTTTTTTATCAGAATAGTCTGTCACAAGGATGGTCTGTCATCAGGATGGTCTCGTTGAAGTGGTCTTTCATCAAGGCGGTCTCTCATCGGGGGGTTGTTTGTAATGTTTGCTGGGTAGGTAGGAGATGTGTAGGTGTTTTCGAGGGCAGAGTGGTGTGTTGACGGCCAGACTTGTTGGGCAGGTGGTCCTCACTCCACATTTGACACCAGCTTCCAGCTGAACCCAGCCGTCTTTGCCTGCTGCGGCTTTGCTGTTTTGTGTGGTGAGTAGTGTGTGTGTTGGTGTGTGTGTGTCTGTGTGTGTGTGAAAGAGAGAGAGAGATAGTGTGAATGTGTGTGTGTGTGTGTGTGTGTGTGTGTGAGAGAGAGAGAGAGAGAGAGAGAGAGAGAGAGAGAGAGAGAGAGAGAGAGAGAGAGAGAGTGTGTGAGTGTGTGTGTGTGTGTGAGAGAGAGAGAGAGAGAGAGAGAGAGAGAGAGAGAGAGAGAGAGAGAGAGAGAGAGAGAGAGAGAGTGTGTGTGTGTGTGTGCATGCTTGTGCTTGCATGCATGCGTGAGTGTGTGTGTGTGTGTGTCCTTGTGTTTGTGCATGGATGTGCGTGTGCATGTACAACAGTATGTGTGTGCATATCAAGTGGTTTATTCTCAGATATAGCACTAGAATGACTCTAGTTTAGCATATTATACTGGAATGACTGTGTCTATCTGTTCTCCTGTCTGTCCATGTGTGCAGACTTTGTGAAGATGAATCAAATGAAAATAAATAGTGACTAATGATCAGTTAATTTGATTACTGATTGACTTCTAATACCCTGAACAGAGAACGCCATCACTTTGCGGTAGACTTGTTTCTTTTGCTTGACGTAAGGTTACAAACCAGAGTTGCAGTTGTGAGCCTGAGTCACTCTGACATTGGCATGTGTTTTTCCTGAACAGTGAATTTCCGGGGGTCACTGGGATTTGGTCAGGACAGTATCAACAGTCTGCTGGGTCACATTGGGGACTTTGATGTCAAGGACTGCCTGGTAAGTCTGTACAGACAATGTGGAGCAGGGTAGAATCAACAGATGTCAAGGATTGCCTGGTAAGTCTGTACAGTCAATGTGGAGCAGGGTGGAATCAACAGATGTCAAGGATTGCCTGGTAAGTCTGTGCAGTCAGTGTCCTGTCAATATGGCGCAGGGCGGAATCAGCAGATGTCAAGGACTGCCTGGTAAGTCTGTACAGTCAGTGTGGAGCAGGGCGGAATCAACAGATGTCAAGGACTGCCTGGTAAGTCTGTACTCTCAATGTGGAGCAAGATGGAATCAACAGATGCCAAGGACTGCCTGGTAAGTCTGTACAGTCAATGTGGAGCAGGGTGGAATCAGCAGATGTCAAGGACTGCCTGGTAAGTCTGTACAGTCAATGTGGAGCAAGGTGGAATCAACAGATGCCAAGGACTGCCTGATAAGTCTGTACAGTCAACTTTGGGCAGGGTGGAATCAACAGATGTCAAGGACTGCCTGGTAAGTCTGTACAGCCAGTGAGGGGCAGGGTGGAATCAACATATGTCAAGACTGCCTGGGAAGGTCGTCCAGTCAATGTGGGGCTGTGGGGCATCAAGCGTGCTGGGTCACATCAGGGAGTTTGGGACTGCCTGCTAAGTCTGTACAGTCACACCTGCCCTGGTGACTGCCTCCTTATGTTGGCCTCCTGTCCTGCTGACCGCTACCCAGGATCTGTGGGTGAGGAAAGCAAACTCAGTGTGTATTATGTGTGTGTTCTGTTCATATGTGTATTTGTGTTCTGTTTATATGTGTGTTATGTTCATGAAGCATTCAGTGGCCCAGGCTGATTTTGGTTCACTGAACCTGAAGGAGGTCACTGGGGGCAGGTCTGAGTGTTAATGTAGAACCTGTGAAGCTACTTGTGATGTGAAGAGTGTTTTTCCCTGATGGTGAAGGGCCACCTACTTACGTTTTGTGTCACATGCAGGGGAGTGTTTTTCCCTGATGGTGAAGGGCCACCTACTTATGTTTTGTGTCACATGCAGGGGAGTGTTTTTCCCTGATGGTGAAGGGCCACCTACTTATGTTTTGTGTCACATGCAGGGGAGTGTTTTTCCCTGATACAGTGATAGTGAAGGGCCACCTACTTAGGTTTTATGTCACACAAAGGGGAGTGTTTTTCCGTGATAGTGAAGGGCCACCTACTTACGTTTTATGTCACATGAAGGGAGTGTTTTTCCCTGTTAGTGAAGGGCCACCTACTTAGGTTTTATGTCACACAAAGGGGAGTGTTTTTCCCTGATAGTGAAGGGCCACCTACTTAGGTTTTATGTCACATGAAGGGAGTGTTTTTCCCTGATAGTGAAGGGCCACCTACTTAGGTTTTATGTCACACGAAGAGGAGTGTTTTTCCCTGATAGTGAAGGGCCACCTACTTACGTTTTATGTCACATGAAGAGGAGTGTTTTCCCTTGAGAGAAGAAGACATACTGTTGTGGTCATGAGTTCGAGTTATTAATCATTGGTCATCAAGGCAGAAATGTGTATTGTGAGCAAGGAATGAGTGAACAACTGCTGGTGAGGTTGACAAAATAGAACTCTTTTTTTCTTCTTTTTTTTAACATTGTTTTACATCAACTCCTTGTCTATCTTCTTCTCTACTTCCTTCTTCCTTGATTATTTTCTATCTTCTTACACCTGACAAAGACTCTCTGTCAGAAGCACTTGTGCTTGATTCTTCCTTGTGTGTTGTCATATAGGTGAGTACATTTCTTTAGAGCTGTTCTGTTGTGTATTGTAATACCAACAGTTGTGTAAATACAATCAAAGAGTGAGAGAGAGGTTACGTTTTGTTGGGGGGCGGGGGGGGGGGGGGGGGGGGGGTCGCATTTATCAGTAAAAGATTAGGTTTTTTTAATTGTTTATTATGGAACAGAAATTACAACAGCAAAAAATGTGTGCTTGATGCTTGAATTTGTTTGCACTCCATTTCTCATGCAGTCCTGAACTGTTGAGTATATTTTGTGTAGTAAAGTGTGAAACATCAACATCGAACTTCAGAAGGACTTGCATCATGTGGGGGAAGTGGGGGGGGGGGTTCTGACTAGTTAATAAAATTAAATAGTTATCACTTTCAGGTTTAAATTACTGTCTTCTTTTGTGATAATTGGTTGAAAACTGGCAGTCAATGATTTGGAGGTGGGGGGGGGGGTGAAATTAGCCTGTTTATACTGAATCGTGGACACCTGTTGTTTTCTCCGGGGCTATGAGGCTAGCAAGTCTAATGTGTCGACCTATTCATCGCTACAATCATACAATGGAAATGACATTTGGATCATCCTGAACATGGAGGTGATTTTTTTCAGCTGGCTATGGAAAGAGTACGAAAAGAAAACCTGGTGGATCACAAGAACACGTTTGTCTATGGGGGGTCCCATGGCGGCTTTCTGGCTGCTCATCTCATTGGTCAATACCCAGTAAGTTTTGTTTTGAAATAACTGTGTGTGCTGGGCTGTGTGTGTGTGTGTTTGTGTGTGTGAGTGTATAGATGCGTTCAGGTGTGGATGCTTATTCAGAAAATAAGCTCCTACATATGAGTGAGTAATACTGCTTATTTTGCTGATATTTAAAAACTGCCTGGAACAGACTAGCATACGGTATTATGCAACAAAATATGTTTGTTAAATGTGTCTAGCCCAGGGTAAAATGAAAGACCAGTAATAGAGGCTTGCATGTGTTAGTTCATTGATATAGCTTTGTGTGTGTTCATTGATATAGCCTTGTGTTAGTTCATTGATATAGCTTTGTGTTGGTTCATTGATATAGCCTTGTGAGTGTTACTGTTAGTTCATTGATATAGCCTTGTGTGTGTTAGTTCATTGATATAGCTTTGTGTTAGTTCATTGATATAGCCTTGTGTGTGTTAGTTCATTGATATAGCCTTGTGAGTGTTACTGTTAGTTCATTGATATAGCCTTGTGTGTGTTAGTTCATTGATATAGCCTTGTGAGTGTTACTGTTAGTTCATTGATATAGCCTTGTGTGTGTTAGTTCATTGATGTAGCCTTGTGTGTGTTAGTTCATTGATGTAGCCTTGTGTGTGTTAGTTCATTGATATAGCCTTGTGAGTGTTACTGTTAGTTCATTGATATAGCCTTGTGTGTGTTAGTTCATTGATATAGCCTTGTGTGTGTTATTTTGGTGATATAGCTTTGTGTGTGTTAGTTCACTGATATAGCCTTCTGTGTGTTAGTTCATTGATATAGCCTTGTGTTTATTAGTTGATATAACCTTCTGTGTGTTAGTTCATTGATATAGCCTTGTGTTTATTAGTTGATATAACCTTCTGTGTGTTAGTTTATTGATGGTTGGGAGCCAGTATGAAGCAGTTGTCTTACTGTGAATGTTTTCTGCAGAAAGAGTTCAAGGCTGCCAGCATGAGAAATCCAGTCATCAACCTGACCTGTAAGCTGCCGTCTCTGTTTTGCCTTTCTGTCTGTTCAGTCTCTTTCTGTCTTTTCAGCCTCTCTCTCTGTGTCTTTTCAGCCTCTCTCTCTCTGTCTTTTCAGTCTCTTTCTCTCTGTCTTTTCAGCCTCTTTCTCTCTGTCTTTTCAGCCTCTTTCTCTCTGTCTTTTCAGCCTCTTTCTTTCTGTCTTTTCAGCCTCTTTCTCTCTGTCTTTTCAGTCTCTTTCTCTCTGTCTTTTCAGTCTCTTTCTCTCTGTTTTGCCTTTCTCTCTGTCTTTTCAGTCTCTTTCTGTTTTGCCTTTCTCTCTGTCTTTTCAGTCTCTTTCTCTCTCTTTTGCCTTTCTCTCTGTCTTTTTAGTCTGTTTCTCTCTCTTTTGCCTTTCTCTCTGTTGGTTTGTCTTTCTCTCTCTTTTCATTTTCTTTCTCTTCAGTGGTTATCCTTTTTTTGTAGTTAGTTTTGTCTTTCTCTCTGTATTTTCAGTCTCTTTCTCTTCAATGATTATCTTTTTTGTGTGATTTGTTTTGTCTTTTTAGTCTCTTTCTCCTGTGATTATGTTCTTTTTTTCTATGTTGCTTTTGTCCATCTTCTGTGTTGATATTTTTTACCTCTGTCTCCCTCTTGTCTGTCTTGGCCTTTCTGTGCTCATTGGCCAGTCACTTTTTCTGACCGCAGTGTGTATCTAGTACTGACACAGAAAGTACTGTCACAGAGTATTGTAAAAATACTAGATATGCAGTCATGTGGTTGGGTATATAGTGTAGAATCCCTTTTTTTACTCTCTCTCAACACACACACACACACACACACACACACACACACACACACACACACACACACACACACACACACACACACACACACACACCACACACACACACACATATGCAAATACACACACACACACACACACACACACACACACACACACACACACACACACACACACACACACACACACACACACACCCATAGATGCATACACACTTTCTCTTTCTCTGGCATTTTCTCTCAGGTAGAATGTTGGCAGAGGAGACAAAGTGTTTCAGGTACACATGCACCCATGTCTGTTGCAGCCAGAGTATGGGCCAGTGACAAACCGGACAAGTAAGTCCTGGCAGTACACTTTAACTTCACCTAGTTTGCTACCACAGCATCGGTCCCCTCTCTGACTCCCATGTCATGGAACTCTCTTCCAGCACCACTCTTTCTCTCTGTTCCTCTCTTTCTGTGTTCCTCTCTCTTTCTGTCTTTGTCTCCCCCCCCCCTTCTCTGTTGCTATTCTCCTCTTTGAAATTGTTGTACCCTCCTCCCGTTGCTCCGAGTGGGATGTGTATTGTTTCCGTTGCATAACCAAATACAGTGGCCTTGTTTTACAGCCATGGTGGCGACGTCGGACATCCATGACTGGTAAACAAGCTTCTTGTGATCTAGCCATTACCGTGGTGTAAGCGTTTCACAGCTTAGTCCTTCTAACCTTTCTTTTTTTTAACCCCCCCCCCCCCCCTCACCTGTTTTCTTCACAGCCTTGACTTTATATGATCATGTCAAGCTTTAATACAAAAGAATGGTATTATCTGTGTAGTTTAAAAAAAAAAAAAAATCAATGTTGCTAAGCACATCATTGTGGGGTGTTTATGCAGAAATATCCATCATTATAATATTTCTCTCACTCACTCATTCACGTGTTTTTGTATGATTTTTTTCACGTCCTGCTGTATACCTCTTTCCCTTGGTCACAGTGTACACAGTTTTTTGTTTTTAAGCTGTCACAATTAAACATTTCGGAGCCTGAGTTGATTTTCAGATATGATGAACAATGGAAGGAAGGCGTTAGTATTTTTGTACTTACTGATACACATTTTTGCTATTAATATAATATGATCTATTCATTTAGTTCTGACCTTCCTGCAAGTATATTGCTGTGATATAACCACAGTGGTTGACTGGGCGTAAAACACCAAGTTACTTACTTTCCTGCAAGTATGCTCTTTTATTCCAAACAAAACCTCAGCAACAGTTAAATGGGTATGAATGTCAAAAGTAATTAAAGTATGTTGTTCAGCATAATTCCAAAATTACTGAATTGTCAGACAGTCGAAAAAGAAGTGTTCAATAGCAGTAACAATCTGTCCTCTTTTGTGGTCTGCTGAAGGCACTGGTTCAACTAGTGCTTCTTTGGACTCAGTGTGACTGGATGACTGCCTTTTGAGTCTTTTTCTTCATGAGTGAAAGAATGTTTTTTTTTTTTTTTTTTTTTTTTTTTTTAACCCTTTGTGTTGTGATTTGAATGTGAGCAGTTGTGTAGTGTTATTTGTTTTTCTCCCTATTTTATGTCAACTGTAAATGTTCATGTTTTGTAGCATCTGAGTTCCTGTTTGTAAGATTACTTGTGACCAAAGCTTTTGGAATGGCTGTGGCTTTATCTTGTATTTTCTTTACATGTTTGTCTATTTTTAAAATTATTTTATGCTTCTTTTAAATGTGTTCATTTATCTGTTTATCTGACAGTCATGTGATACTTTATCATCTGGGGAAATGTAGTGATAAGTATTTAATAGAATTGACATGCGTTCAGTATGTTCATGTTTTGAGATCTGATCATTCAACATCCTGTAGTTTTAGTGTGTGTTTTTGCGTTCGTTTATTTGCTTTGTCATTTTTCTCCCTTGATTGCTTTCCTTTGATAAAATATTTTGTCTTTGTGGTGACTGGTTGTTGAAAGCTTGAGAAACTACTGGATGAACTATTTTTCTGTTGTAATGTGTGTGATGTACTAGGTACAGATATAGATGCACTGTCTTTTCTCTGTGACTAACTTAAACTTTGCACACCCTCCTGTACTCTCCACTCTGCTTCTGACATTCTCAGCATCAGCATCCAGATTTTTCACACCAGACTCTCCACTGTTGGTTCCCTCGCCTTTTCTGTTTTTGGTCCATCAGCATGGAATGACCTTCCCCTTCCTCTTTGACAGAAACCCTCTCTGGACTCACTGAACTGTAACCTAAAAACATTTCTTTTCACAAAATGTAAACCTGCTTGCCATGTTTTCTTTTCTGTTCTGCTGTCTTCATCCATCTCAAGTTTTTGTTTGCTGCCTGTTTTAAGCCCAATAAAAGGGGGCGGGGGGCAGCAACAGGCAACCCCCATCCCCACTGTCTCCTTCCAATCCACTTATCGCACCATTCATCACTCCTCCTGTCTGTGTGGGGCAACTCTGAAGTCTGTGTGGGGCAGCTCTGAATCTGTGTACAGCAGCTCTAAAGTCTGGGGCAGCTCTAAAGTCTGTGTGGTGCCCCACAGCTCTGAAGTCTGTGTGGTGCCCCACAGCTCTAAAGTCTGTGTGGTGCCCCACAGCTCTGAAGTCTGTGTGGGGCAGCTCTGATGTTTGTGTGGGGCAGCTCTAAAATCCATATGGGCGCTCTTCTGAAGTCTGTGTGGGGCAGCTCTTCTGAAGTCTGTGTGGGGCAGCTCTGAAGTCTGTGTGGGGCAGCTCTTCTGATGTCTGTGTGGGGCAGCTCTTCTGAAGTCTGTGTGGGGGAGCTCTTCTGAAGTCTGTGAGGGGGGGAACTCTGAAGTCTGTGTGGGGCAGCTCCGCTGAAGTCTGTGTGCTGTGCTGCACAACAGTGATGTGTAACTGCTTTGTTCTGTGTGGCACACTTGTCACAAATTGTGGAACATTCAGATCTGTGCCTCATGTGCGGCAGTATGTTGTGACCGAGTCAAAGTGCTCCAATTTGCTTGTGCAGGATTTTCACAGAGGCTGGCCTGCACTTTGACTACAAGAGTCTGGCCAATGGAGACCTCCTGCCCAAGCTGTGGAAGGCTTCTCCCATCAACTACATTGACAATGTGAGAGATTCATGTTCCTGCACATGGAGGGAGGGCAGGGGCAAGGGAAGAGAGAGAGAGAGAGAGAGAGAGAGAGAGAGAGAGAGAGAGAGAGAGAGAGAGAGAATAAACTTTATTTTAGGAGGGTAGTGGAGCAGACACAGGGTCTTTTTACATCCATCCCTCACCCACGAGGGACTAATTCTACTGATACTACACATACACATATATTTCAGGGAGTTTTCTCAGGTGTTCGGTGTGTGTGTGCACATACATTTTTGTGGCTGTATATAACATATGGCTGGATATGATGTGCCTGTGTCAGCCTGAAATCTTTCATATGATCCACACTTTGGCAAGCATGATGTGTCTTAAATTTGTATTGCGTTGAACATTGCCTGCAGTTCCGTATTGGTTGTAATCATGCCATTTGCTTCCTTTCTCCAGGTGAAAACACCGGTGATGCTGAACATTGGGCTGAAAGATTTGCGTGTGCCTCCATCACAGGGGCTGGAGTATTACAAGATGCTCAAAGCTCGTGGGGTTCCTGTCAGGTGAGTTATCAGTTCTGGGCTGCCTGTGCCAGCTCTTTGACTGTTCCATCATCACGTGGCTCTTTGACTGTTCCATCATCACGTGGCTCTTTGACTGTTCCATCATCACGTGGCTCTTTGACTGTTCCATCATCACGTGGCTCTTTGACTGTTCCATCATCACGTGGCTCTTTGACTGTTCCATCATCACGTGGCTCTTTGACTGTTCCATCATCACGTGGCTCTTTGACTGTTCCATCATCACGTGGCTCTTTGACTGTTCCATCATCACGTGGCTCTTTGACTGTTCCATCATCACGTGGCTCTTTGACTGTTCCATCATCACGTGGCTCTTTGACTGTTCCATCATCACGTGGCTCTTTGACTGTTCCATCATCACGTGGCTCTTTGACTGTTCCATCATCACGTGGCTCTTTGACTGTTCCATCATCACGTGGCTCTTTGACTGTTCCATCATCACATGGCTCTTTGACTGTTCCATCATCACATGGCTCTTTGACTGTTCTATCATCACGTGGCTCTTTGACTGTTCTATCATCACAAGGTTCATCACGTGGCTCTTTGACTGTTCCATCATCCATTGGTTCTTTGACTGTTCCATCATCACAAGGTTCATCACGTGGCTCTTTGACTGTTCCATCATCCATTGGTTCTTTGACTGTTCCATCATCACAAGGTTCATCACGTGGCTCTTTGACTGTTCTATCATCACATGGCTCTTGTCTGTAGGGGTATCCACAGGGTAACCGATTTGGAAACATTTCCAGTTCGAATCTCCAAGATGAAGCTCCGACGCCATTGCCAGTAGTTGGGCCTTTGTTTATTTCCCTCTTGTTATTTCATCTTTCTCGAGTCTTGTTAGGTGCGTGGCGTTTCGGTCTTTTTCGTTGTGTTTACTCTTGCTTTCACAACAGGCTAGACCTCATCAGGGAGCCTGCCTTTTATTGGGTGTTTTATTTTAGTTTCCCAATTTATCCGTGTTTATTTCATCCTTTGTTGCAATGAACAAGGTTTGTTCGTTCTAGTTCAATAGACAGGTGATTTCGTGGCCCCCCTGGGTTAGGGTTTGGGGTTGGGCTAGTTGCCGCTTCTTTTCATTCATTGTTTTTTTCTCTTTGCTTGCCCTTTGGTTTCTCGAGTTATATCGTTCATTTACGATGTACAAGTGAGGGGTGATGGTCTCGATGTTTCACGAGACCGCTCATTCTGTCTTTGTTCGTGAGCGTCTTTTGACTGTTCTATCATCACATGGCTCTTTGACTGTTCCATCATCCATTGGTTCTTTGACTGTTCCATCATCACAAGGTTTCTTTGACTGTTCCATTATCACAAGGTTTCTTTGACTGTTCCATCATCACATGGTTCTTTGTCTTTGTTCTATCATCACAAGATTTCTTTGACTGTTCCATCATCACATGGTTCTTTGTTCTATCATCACAAGATTTCTTTGACTGTTCCATCATCACATGGTTCTTTGTTCTATCATCACAAGATTTCTTTGACTGTTCCATCATCACAAGGTTTCTTTGACTGTTCTATCATCACAAGGTTTCTTTGACTGTTCCATCATCACATGTTTTTTTGACTCTGTTCTATCAAGATTTTTTTGACTCTGTTCTATCATCACAAGATTTTTTTGGACTCTTTTCTATCATCACAAGATTTTTTTTGGACTCTTTTCTATCATCACAAGATTTTTTTGACTCTTCTATCATCACAAGAATGTTTTACTCTTCTATCATCACAAGAATTGTTTTGACTGTTATTTTTTTGGACTCTGTTCTATCACAAGATTTCTTTGACTGTTCCATCATCACAAGGGTGGGAATGTCACTGAATGCAGGGAAGCATGTGGGGCTCCTGTTGTCAAGTGAATGTTTGCGGTATGCTGCTTTGTATTTGTCATCTACTCATTCACCCCATTCCACCTTAACAAGAGGATACATATTTTTAAAAAGGAGGGGAGTGAGGTGGGGGGGCAAAGCTAACAGGTTCCCATCATGGGTAAAAGAAAAGACGAAACAAAGAGCAAAGCTTACAGGTAAGGCATCTATGTTCCTTTAGCGCATCTGTGTTGCTGTTCCGAAAACTGTCTTTAGTGTGGGAAATGTGTGTCATTATCTAACAGTTGCTGTACCCCCTCTCTTTGTATGTATTTACCATCCTGCTTGCAGTTTTTTTTAAATATATTTTTGTTGCTCAACACAATGAATACAATCTTAATTACTACATGATTGATGCCTTGAATTGTGTAGTTTTTAGATGTTGTATTTAAAATATTGATATCGGATCATATGATGTGAAATGCATCGAATGCCAAATGGCCTGATTGGATCACATGATCCAACCTTTTTTCATGCCATTGTCACGTTTCAAGCATGGTCCAACACATCTTCCCATGCCATCGTCACGTTTCAAGCATGGTCCAACACATCTTCCTGTGCCATTGTCACGTTTCAAGCATGGTCCAACACATCTTCCCGTGCCATTGTCACGTTTCAAGCATGAGTGCTGTGCCATCCCAGCTCAAAACTGTGGTATTTTGGTCCACATAAATGTTGTTAATTTGATGGCGACACAGTAACGACCGATGATGATAACTATGATGTAACGATGCTGCCGTTACAGGTGCCTGACCTACCCAGAGAGCAACCACTCACTGTCAGAAGTGGAGGTGGAGGCGGACAGTTTGATCAACTCCATTCTGTGGTTTGCTCAGCATATCTCTGACGAGGACATCTCCCAGGATTAGGATGATTGGGAATCAGATGCTTGGATGCCAAGGACCGGGAGTCTGACACTGTTGGCTCTTAATACCAGTGTGCACTGGTCTGTACTTATTCCCCCCCCCCCCCCATTGTTGGGGAAAAGGGTGGGTGTTGAGTTTGGGTATGTCTGACTAGTCAGTTTCAGTGTTTTTAGTTGTCAGAGATTTGGACAAAGAAGCAGCTGCTGTGGTCCTTTTGAATGGAGATTTTGTTTGTTTGGTTTTTATGCTGAGGAGTTTCTGGATGAAACAGCTGACATTGGTTCTTTCTGGCAACTGTAAGTAAAAATGTTTTTTGCAGGGTCTCACCCTGATATAACTGCACTGGTTGACGAGGTGTAAAACACCAGCTAACTTACTTACTTTGCAGGGTCACCCACATTGTGTTGTGGTGTATCCAGAATACATCTGATTGAACATGGAAAGTGGAGCACAGTTCATAGTTACGAGTATTTCTCAGAATCAGTCTTTCGTGATTACAGTTTTTAATCAGATCAGTTTTGTAGACTTTTTGTGTATTGCTGTAAATCAGAGCTGTGATTAGAATCCCAGACATATTAGTTGCATCCCTTGTTGCCATGTTTACTGATGGAGAAGAAGAAAGAAAAAAAAAACCATGAAAAAACAACAACATGAGTTCACAACAAGAACTATGTTTGATTGATGATTGTCGTTTGCTGGTTTCAAGAAATAAGATGTTCTGGAAGTGAAAATCCATTCACTTTAAATGTTTAATTATGCAAAATAATCAACCTAAGTAGGTGGCGAGAATATGTTCTGAATGAATGCATGGTGTGTGTTCAGAGCTCTGTAGCTGTGTGAAAGAAGAGGTGGATGACCTGGGCTCCCCGTCCCTAATAGTCTCTGGACATAAAGCTACATTCAACTAATGATCCTATGTGTCTGTGTGTGTGTGCAAAGCAATATATTTTTGGATTGATGCCGATTTGATTGATGTAATACCCTGATTTTTTTTATAAATAGGCATTACTGCTTGCATGTCTATGGTATTTGTGGTGGAGACCAGACATTTAGATGGATTTTTTAATATTTTTTTTTTTACCAAAACAGAAGTTTAAAACGTTTGTCAAACAAAACATTTTGTTTTAAATCCAAAAAAGAATGCTTTTTAATGTAACAAAAGAAAATATGTTTCTTTGTATACCAGCATGAAATGTATTAGTTATGGTATTCAGTCCATAGTTGAGTCTATTATGATAATCAGTTTTAGGTTGAGCCTGTTAGTAGTGTTTTATTGTGGAAATAACTTAGTCAAGCAGAGCTTTTTTGATAAAAAAAACTTTCAGATCTATGTAGTGAGGAGTTTTTCTTTTCTTTTATTGGTGGTCAAAAAAAGAATGCTTTTTAATGTAACAAAAGAAAATATGTTTCTTTGTATACCAGCATGAAATGTATTAGTTATGGTATTCAGTCCATAGTTGAGTCTATTATGATAATCAGTTTTAGGTTGAGTCTGTTAGTAGTGTTTTATTGTGGAAATAACTTAGTCAAGCAGAGCTTTTTTGATAAAAAGAACTTTCAGATCCATGTAGTGTGGAGTTTTTCTTTTATTTTATTGGTGGTTATGACACCTGACATGCTTGGAAGCTTACTGTTCTTGTTGGTGATCATCCTCAGGTGACCCAACCAAAGGGACATAAACATCCAAGAATAAGCTGTTTTTGTTGTCTGCCCCTGCAGTCCCCCCATGGGGTAAACAGATAATCCACAGTGAGAAACACCAGGTCTACTGTGCTTGTGGAGAATCATGCTGGACAATAAATTATGGCAGTGACTGCCCAAGCAAAAGTGATGAATCCAGAAATCGGAGGCAAGGCAACTCTGGAGCAAATAAAGTAACAATGGATCATTAACGCTGTCAGCCACCTCGGTCTCATTGGGGTTGGTTGATTGGTTCTGGGATTTTAACATCCCACCAGCCACATAGGGTCACCTCTAGCCACATCGGGGTGAGCTAAGGTTGAGCCAGAATAGGTCACAACAAATGTCAGACGGTTCTCATGCCAAGCTGGATTTTACATGTATTTATCAGACTCCAGATGCTCAGTACTTTGGACGAAAAACAGGGAACCAACCAGTAGCATGAGCTTGTTCATGGCCATCTTAAATCTTGGTGAGACCAAGTTAATTTGCTTACAGAATTCTTCATTTGAAGTTCTCTACCAAAGTCTGTTCCCCCTGCAGCTATATGACCTGTTCCCTCTGCAGCTATATGACCTGTTCCCTCTGCAGCTATATGACCTGTTCCCCCTGCAGCTGTATGACCTGTTCCCTCTGCAGCTGTATGACCTGTTCCCTCTGCAGCTATATGACCTGTTCCCCCTGCAGCTGTATGACCTGTTCCCTCTGCAGCTGTATGACCTGTTCCCTCTGCAGCTGTATGACCTGTTCCCTCTGCAGCTGTATGACCTGTTCCCCCTGCAGCTGTATGACCTGTTCCCCCTGCAGCTGTATGACAAGTCATGGTGCCATGTGCTGTCAACAAGCCCAACAGGCCCATTGGCCGAGACCAGCAATGTTGTGTATAATATGGTACCCTACCACAGACACGCATGACACAGCCACGACACGGCAGAAATGTTTATTCATATTATCTGATGGTTTGCGATTGCTGTGTAGTGGTCAGTGTTGGATGCCTTGTAGGAGTGCCATGATTAGGTATCCACTCTGGGCTCGAAATGTAGGGGTTGGGGTACTGAAATTGTCATTATCCCACACTTCCTTTTTTTACTCGTTTTATTTTTTGTCTAGTTGGGAAAACATAAAAATACCCCCCCCCCCCCCCAACAAAACACAACACACCCATGGTCAAATCCTAAATGAAATCGACTACACACATGACACCAACAACATGCATGCTAAAGAAATGCCACAAATATAAAATGCACAAATAAATGTAAATGTCCACTGTTTATCAATTCTTCAGTTGTAGATGGGTGACCACCAATACCATGCATCATCCTGATTATTGGTGCAGTGTGTCCTAAAACTGGTCTGTATCATAATCCTTCTCGGTCCAGTGGGCGCCAGGGCTTTCTGTATTTCTTCTGGGTCCTGCAACAATGAAGGATATGCACACATGACCTAAACACACATGGCATATATATATATGCACACACACATGACCTATACGCACATGACGCAAATAAATAATGGATGATGTATGGGTATGTCAAAGTTACTCAAATTGGAGTTTATGCCAACTTGGGTGAATAAAAAATGAGCCACCAACCCTCGCCCTCTCCGCCCCCCCCCCCCCCATCTCCAAACCACTGTGTTACAAGTTACATGGATGGAGCTGTAAGAGCCTGTTAGTGCATACCCCCCCCCCCCCCCCCCCCATCTCCAAACACTGTGTTACAAGTTACATGGATGGAGCTGTAAGAGCCTGTTAGTGCATACCCCCCCCCCCCCCCCACATCTCCCAACCACTGTTACAGCTGCTACAGACATAGGCGACACGTCACATCTGCAGGCCACCTCACAAGTGTCATGACGTCAGAGTTGCTGTGGCTTAGCGCAGCTCCCTCGCACACACGCGAGAGACGATGCTCAAGTGACAGGCGCTGGGCGCTGTGAACGAACCTTGACCTACAACCTGACACTTTTCTTCCCAGCCCCGTCTCACTGCTGTAGCCTTCGTGCACATTGTAATATACATGGGGATTTTGAATGATTTCTTGGTTTTAAGTACACTGGAATATACATGGGGATGGGGATTCTAAATGATTTCTTGGTTTTAAGTACACTGGAATATACATGGGGATGGGGAATCTAAATGATTTCTTGGTTTTAAGTACATTGTAATATACATGGGGATGGGGAATCTAAATGATTTCTTGGTTTCAAGTACTAGTCCATAAGTCTCGCCATTTTTGAAAGCAGACAGCTACCTGTGATCTGCCTTTGTGTAAACCCACACTGTCTGTTGGCCTGCACTGCGATTGGCTGCAACAGCACTTTATACAGGAGCAGCCCTGTCCTTTACACACACACTGTCTGCTGCTGCACCACAGCCAAGCAATGCTATGTGGTGTGGCTTTGATCTTGCACATGGCGCCACTCCACAAAAAGCTTGATGGTCTGCTGTTGTGTGGGCTGTGGCGTGTCGCCTATGTCTGTGGTGTGTTGCTTATGTCTCGGTCGTTGCCTATGTATGTGGCATGTTGCTTATGTCTGTGGTTGTTGCCTATGTCTGTGGTTGTTGCCTGTGTCTGCGGCATGTCACCTACACCTGGTTGTCACCTATGTCTGTAGTGTTTTGCTTATGTGTGCGGTTATCGCCTATGTCTGTAGCATGTCGCCTATGTCTGGTTGTCGCCTACGTCTGTGGTGGGTTGCCTATGTCTGTGCGTGGTGCCTATGTCTGGTTGTTGCTGCCTATGTCTGTGGCGTGTCGCCCATGTCTGTGGTGTGTTGCCTATGTGTGTGGTTGTTGCCTATGTGTGGCTGCGTTTACATACATAGGTCTCCATGTGTGCTTGGTGGTGAAGAACATGTTGGACAGTTCGTGGTCTGTGGGTCCATCAGGTCGCATCTTCAGCCTCTCCTCCAGCAACAGGTTCACCTTCAGCGGAGACTCGCCCTGCAAGCACAACAACGTGTAACCTAACAAACAACTGTACAACGTGCAATCTAAGAAACAACTGGAGACTCGTCCTGGCAAATACAACAACATGCAGTCTAAGAAACAACTGTACAATGTGCAATCTAAGAAACAATTGGAGACTCGTCCTGGCAAATACAACAACATGCAATCTAAGAAACAACTGTACAATGTGCAATCTAAGAAACAACTGGAGACTTGCAATGCCAAACACAACAACATGCAATCTAAAAAACAACTGGCGACTTGCCCTGGTAAGCAGAACAATATGCAATCTAACAACCAATCTTTCTCTCAAACTAAATGGTCTGGGTTCAACTACTCAGTAAATTATGACATTTGTCAGTCAATGAACAAACTAATCAGCCACAAGAATAACTGCCTTAAAATGGGTTAAACT
This sequence comes from Alviniconcha strummeri, assembly GCA_963584105.1. Classification (NCBI taxonomy): domain Eukaryota; kingdom Metazoa; phylum Mollusca; class Gastropoda; family Provannidae; genus Alviniconcha; species Alviniconcha strummeri. Next base: position 2,084,705 of record OY757547.1, on the reverse strand, counting down.
GGAACAAAGAAACAGTTACAACACTGAACAACAGCCTCAAAATTTATATATGTATTTTTAACAGCCTTAAAATTGTATATACAACAGCCTTAAAATTATATATATATATATGTATCTATATCTATCTATGAAGAGTTGAACAAATACTTCAAATAGCTCTCAGTCTCATCACTGCCCATCTTGAATTGTAGAAATCGTTGCGGTGGTGGCCATGTAGAGTTGGGTATCATTCCCCCTTCCACCCTCCCTGGGATCTCAGTCCCCACTGGTATCTACAGACAACTGGCATTAAACAAGGCTAAAGAACACGTGAAAAAGGGGAATATTACCTCTGCCCCTTCCTCTTCTCTTCTTGGGAGTGGCTGAAAGAAAAAAGAACACACATCAGCCATGAGACATACTGAAGGGGAACTGAGGCACAGAAATCTCACAGGTCCTATGGGGGACAGAGGAAGAGAAATCTCACAGGTCCTATGGGGGACTGAGGCACAGAAATATCACAGGTCCTGTGGGGAACTGAGGCTCAGAAATATCACAGGTCCTATGGGGGACACAGGAACAGAAATATCACAGGTCCTATGGGGGACAGAGGAACAGAAATATCACGGGTCCTATGGGGGACAGAGGAACAGAAATATCACAGGTCCTATGGGGGACAGAGGAACAGAAATATCACAGGTCCTGTGGGGGACAGAGGAACAGAAATATCACAGATCCTATGGGGGACAGAGGAACAGAAATATCACAGGTCCTGTGGGGAACTGAGGCTCAGAAATATCATGGGTCCTATTGGTAGGACTTTGGGGGGGTGGGGGGTACACACATTTTTTTTTTTAACCTAATGCCTAGTCTTCATTAACATTATAACAATCAATGTTTAAAAGTTGTGAAAACAAGACTTTGAATGCCATGATTTTGTGCCCAGCAGTGCATATCCTAATTGGTGACATCATGAACAAGGCTGGAACCTGGCAAAAGTATCAAACACATCACAGGCCAACCTCTCCTTGCTCTTGATTGACAAATGGTGAACAGAAAGGCTGGAATGTGGCAAAAGTATCAAACACATCACAAGCCAGCCTCTCCTTGCTCTTCATTGACAAACAGTTAACAACAAGGCTGGAATGTGGCAAAAGTATCAAACACATCACAAGCCAACCTCTCCTTGCTCTTCATTGACAAACAGTTAACAACAAGGCTGGAATGTGGCAAAAGTATCAAACACATCACAAGCCAACCTCTCCTTGCTCTTCACTGACAGTGAACAAAGAGGCGGCATGCACCCTGGGAGGCTCATCTGAGGTGAAAAAGTACTGCTTTTGTAATTGTATTATACATCACGTGCATGAACAAGCACTGCTTTTGTAATTGTGTACATTCCATGTACACATGCCACACACCGCACACAAATGATACAAACACACCACATCTACTCTTTACCTTTGTATACTCATAGGGAAATTCTGGCTCTGGGTGCCAGCAAATGATACAGCTTTCATCGGGTGCCATGGCAATCCTTGGTAGTCTGGAATAAAAACAAAACAAACAAACATTGTATGTAAATCGGCCACCATAGTCTCAGAATGGAGAAGAACTGTTTAAAAAAAAGAAGAAAAGGTTTTATGTTGTCAAATGTATTGACAAAAGTTTCTGTTACAGTCACAGTGTTATGGCAGTGTTGTCAGTCACTGTGCTAGACATTATTCAAACCGGCAAGACATCTGCAAAAGTGGTTCACAGAAACTGGTGAGATAATCACTGTTAGTGTGAAATGTAACCAGTCAGATACACAGACATCCAGTCCACACTACTACTAGTACTAGAGCTGTGCTAGCAAACACCCTGCTCCCTCCTCCATCTAGAACAAACACACACGCACACATGCACACACACTCACATACACACACTTCACACATGAACACGTGCTCACGCACTTACATCACACACACACACACACACACACACACACACACACACACACACACACACACACACTGCTCACTCACACACACATACAACACACACTCATGCCACAATTTCTCTCTCTGGGCTGCACTTTTTTTCCCTTGTACTGGTAAAGAATAAAGTGGCTGGTACCATGTACTGGCTTAAAACTGAGTGCCTTGTGTGACTGGCTGGAGATACTCTGCACCCTGGGTTCAGAAGCAAGTGGAAGCTTTGGCTAAACAAGATTACTTCCACTTCCAGCACTGATCAGCAAGCAAAACAATGAATGCTCACTGGGACACCAGATGCCATACTGCAGGCTAAAGTTGCGAAATATACATTATATATAATACAAACTTTCACTGCCAGTACACCACCACCCCTCAAATGGGCAGGTCCCAAAATATGAGTGCTGACTGCAAGATACCAGGCCGTTCCGTTTTTGTTTGGATAAATCAGCTTTGCAGTACAGTTTTTCCCGCTCTGCTTTCATTTTAGATTTAACTGCATCAATATGGGGGATTATGGTGCAATGACACATACAGTCATTTTTTCCCCTTACCCAGTGTTGACTGAAAGGTCTGTATTATAACTATTAATACTATTATTGTCCAATTCAAACAAAGAAACCCTTCAAACAGCTGAGAAAACCATCAACCCACCAGCTATTAACTAATTAAGTGACAGAAGATAAAGGAATACAACAATGCTTGGATGACAGATTTTCTGTGGCTGGGGCATTGAGATGACATTGCCGCTGGAAAGTCTGGGGTCTCAGTGAGACCTTTGTTTTGCAGACTGTGTCATGCCAGGATGGAGACTGGAGTGGTGAACAGAAATTTTATTTTAAAAAGAGGAAGAAATGTGACCTCTGTAAAGGGGTGGGGGTGGGGTTATAAACTGTGGCATATTATTAGGCCTAGATAATGTTGACTGTACCTGCTGACTGAGAGTTGGTACCAGAATTTTTATTTATTGCTGGTACCATGTACTGATAGTCTCACTCTCAGCAGTCTGGCAGAGGCTCTGGTCAATTACATTTACCTGTCTGCATCAAGCTTCTTGCAGCTGGTAGCATACAGTCGCCAATGTCCAGAGGTCAGTGCCTGTGAGCCTAGGGTAAAAAAAAGAAGTAAATAAAAGTAAGCATCCCCCTTAAAATTAAAAACACCAAAAGCAATACACACACACACACGCATAATCACTGGATAAAAACAAAAGAAAGAAAAGAAAAAAAGAGGAAAAACTAAAGAAACACCCAACAGACCAGTCCTGTGTTACTGTAAACTTACTGGAATGCATGCATACAGTACGTGTATGGCTGTGTCAGTGTGTGCATTGTTTATGTGTGTGTGCATGTGAATTTGTTTGCATTGGAAGTGATGAAAAGGACATTGAATAAAGTGCTGCAATGTGTTTGTTTATGTAAATTATAATTAGTAGGATTTCACTGTGCTCTTGGTTTTGTATATATATTATATATATTCTATATTTTGTCAACCCTACTGTTTTTGTATTGTGCACTTCGGGCTCATGTTAGGCGTAAGCGCCTTATCAATACTCTTTCACATTATATTACATTGAACAAAGTCAGTGTGAACCATGATTCTCAGCCTCCCCCACCCCCCACCCACTCCCGCGCCCTTTTAATCTCTTTGGTAAAAACTAAAAATCCAAGGAGACGGTCGACATATTTGTGACCCAAAATAACTTTTAAAACGGCCCAGCAATTTCCGACCGTCTCCTTAGATTTTACCTGCTGCCATGCACTGCAGTGTAACCCCAAACCATCCTGCGTCCTCTTGCTAACTAAGCCTTGGTGATTTATAATTATCTGGAACTCTAGAACTGAACAAATTAACAGTAACATTCACTGAGAGAGCAAGGACAATCACTATCTAAATCACATCAGTAACTTTGTGACCAAAGATAGTGAAAGTGGTGACATGGTCACGTAACCGGTGTGTTTTCTGGAATGTGCTTCATGACGTTCAATCGATCTGTTATTCGCTGGGCATGAGATACTTACGGAAACTGGATATAACCCGGAGAATATTCACACAATTTTTTGTCGCAGCCATCATGACACGGGAAATAACTTCAAACGGAAAGCTGTTGAAGTGCAGGCCCTTGGAAGTGTTCGACAGCGACCCCCAACGCTTTCATGGTGGCGATTGCTTTGGGAACGGGTGCACGACCTGGGGTAGAAGACGGCGTAACCTGGTACGTTCAGGTAATCTTTCATAAGACAATCACACATAATTTGATGTGTGAAGGATGGGAATGCTTTGGGGTTGTTTAGGAGCTGACTCATAGTCACATGATGGTAATACTGGTCCAACAGGTTTGGGAACCGAAGTTCGCAGTTGTGCTGTAGCAGACGACATTATTCATCCATGATATTTCAGGTGGCCTTCATTGTGTGTTTAAACGATTATCTGATCAGTATTTTGCTGTTAATTTGCTTTTTTATGTATTGTCTGTTTTCGTTGCCTGATGAGAAGCTTGTAAATAATAAAAGTGGTATTCACTGACCTAGATGATCGGGCCGTGGTAGATCATACATTATGAGATCATCACGTGAAAAGGGTGGGGGTTGTGGGACCTTCATGTTGATCTTTTTCGTCATTTTCCTTGTTCATGACCATTGTTATTGTTATTACTGCTATGAAGCTGAAAGCCATGAGGCTTTTTATTGGCTCCCTCGTTACATATATTTAGGGATTTACTGCTTGTAAACGTACTTGGACTAAACGATCAAAAAGATTGTCTTTAATTATTATAATTATTTTTCTGGAGGCTCTCAGTCTCTGTCTCTCTTAGAAATAAAAGTCCTCAACTTGTGTTTTTCCCCCTCTAGCCTTACTTGTGTTTTCTATACAGATCTGCTTTGTGTTTGTTAATAATAATTAAATAATAATGAAAGTATTTATAAAGTGCAAAATCTTGTCCTTAGAGACTATTTTAACACACACACACACACACACACACACACACACACACACACACACACACACACACACACACACACACACACCTGCACACGTGAGTATACTGACTGTACAAAACTTAATCTGCACACAACTTAAACAGACAATGAACAGATACTTGAGGTGGAGGAAGACAGCAGCATGGAATGGAATGCATGGCATGTCTATTGTTTTTTTGTGTGGGAAAAATGTCTTGCACTTTAATATGAGAGTCCAGAGAGGGTTTCTGTCAGACAGGAAAGGGAAGGTCATTCAATGTAGATGGGCTGGGCAGGAACCAACAGGAAAAGTCTGGCATGAGGAATCTGGAGGCTGAGAGTATCAGAAGCAGACTGTAAGGTATGGGAGGGTGTGTAAAGCTGAAAACAGTCACAGAGATAAGATGGAGCAGTGTGTGTGTGTGACACATTTAGAGCAGAGAGTGTTTATCTTAGTTGTTACCATGATCATCACCATCATGAATTGGTGTGGAGCAAAAGACAGCACAAATATATATAAAAATTGGTGGAGCTGTGACCAAGGGCTTATTCAGTTGTTATTGACTTCTTATATGGAATTGACTGTTTGTGTGGCTTGTCTTAGTGTAATCAAATTGTGTGGCTTGTCTTAGTGTAATCAAACATTGAAATAGGTTATACTTTAAAAAATAATAGAAAAGAAAAAAGAAAAAAAGAGGAGAAAAAAATAAGAGCAGAAATGTAGATTTTTATTCTTGGTTAGATGTGTAGAGATCCCAAGAGCTGAAGGGGGAGGGGTGACTATACCTGGCTCTATACTGCCACCATCAGAATGATTTCTGCAGTAAGATGGGCAGTGATGAAAGCCCTTTCAATGTTTCATTGATTGTTAGGGGCAAGGTCATGAGACAGTGTCCATAAACCACAACATTTAAAGAGAAAGGAGGGAATCAAACTGACAGAATAATACAGAATACAGAATCTTTATTGTTTATGAATAACATAAAAAGTTGCCATACGACTGCATAAAAGATACAAATAAAATAACACACAGTATAATAATACATGAACATGAGTACACATAAAACAGAGTACTTTATCTTAGATTCTCGAGGGCACATGTGCATCCAAAACAGTCAACCCTACCAGTTATACGCATCAACACATGCACTCATAGATCAAGCATTTCAAAATCGTCATCTGCTTAACAGCCTAATACTTAATTGGTGGGCCAGACCAGCTCACCATTTGTATTTTGAATTCATTTACAACTCTTGAACAAATAGAACATGCTTTTTTCTTTATTCTTCAATTTAAGATCAATATATATTCCATTTAATGCAATACTGTTTTCACAACCACCCAAGAAATCAAGCAGATGTGGTCCTGGAGGAGGGTGGACCTTGATGATGGATTTGTTCACATGAAGATATGGAGGGAAAGGTTAAGTGATGTAAAAAGGGGGGTCTTTTATCAATGGTGCCATTGTACTGTGAGAGCCATATGTCTGTATGTTTCAGATCACTGGCTCGTTCTGTACTGGTCAACTGCAACGTACAATGCTGGCACGCGTTGAGGTTGCCAGGATCAGCTGATGGCTTTGACTGTTGTGACTGGCAAGAACGACTAAACCACACCCTGTTGGTGGTGAGGACACTGTCAAAATTTGTAAGGGGTAGACATCGAAATAGGACACTTCCTTCAGCAGCTATCAAACAAGGGCTTAAACCTTGTATTAACTGAGAAACAGGGATGGCTGCCAGTAATGCAGGTGATGGGGATGGAGACGCAGGGCAACGTTTTGAGAGCATCCTGATTGCACCCGGCAAGATGAAGTACATGAACCCCAACTTCCACAAAGTGCAGGCCAAGGTAAACGGTTGTTTCATGTGCTGTGTGTGTCACAGATGGTGTGGCCAGTGAGGGTTTACAGGTTGCATGACTATAGTGGTTCATAGGTAGTGTGGCCAGACCTGTTCACAGGTAGTGTGGCCAGATTGGTTCACAGGTAGTGTGGCCAGACCTGTTCACAGATAGTGTAGCCAGTGGTTCACATATAGTGTGGCCAGATTGGTTCACAGGTAGTGTAGCCAGAGTGGTTTACATATAGTGTGGCCAGACTGGTTCACAGGTAGCATGGCCAGACCTGTTCACAGATAGCTTGGCCAGACTGGTTCACAGGTGGCATGGCCAGACCTGTTTATAGGTAGTGTAGCCAGAGTGGTTCACATGTAATGTGGCCAGGCTGTTCACAGGTAGTGTGGCCAGACCAGTTTACAGGTAGTGTAGCCAGAGTGGTTCACATGTAGTATGGCCAGACGGGTTCACAGGTAGCGTGGTTGGATTGGTTCATAGATGGTGTGGTCAGAGTGGTTCACAGGTTGTGTGGCCAGACTGGTTCACAGGTAGTTGAGTCAGAATGGTTCACAGGTGGTGTGGTCAGAGTTGTTCACAGGTGGTGTGGCCAGACTGGTTCAGAGGTAGTTGAGTCAGAATGGTTCACAGGTCACCACTTGTAGTCTGGCTGGTCAGAGTGGTTCATGGGTGGTGTGGCCAGATTGATTTAAAGGGTGATGTGGCCAGACAGGTTCACATGCAGTATGGCCAGAGTGGTTTACAGGTGGTGTGGTCAGAGTGGTTCACCAGTGCTATGGCCAGAGTGGTTCACAGATGGTGTGGCCAGGGCAGTTCACATGTGGTGTGGCCAGATCAGTTCACAGTTAGTGTGGCCAGAACAGTTCACAGGTAGTGGTGTCAGAGTTGTTCACAGGTGGTGTGTCCAGATCAGTTCACAGGTAGTGTGGCCAGAGTGGTTCACATGTGGTGTGGTCAGAGTGGTTTACATGTATTGTGGCCAGAGTGGTTCACAGGTGGTGTGGCCAGATTGGTTTACATGTGGTGTACCTGTGAACCACTTTGGCCACACTACCTGTGAATCACTGGTCACACCACATGTGAATGACTGACCACACCACCTGTGAACCACTCTGGTCACACCTGTGAACAACACTGGCCCCAAAGCACCTGTGAACCACTGTGCCCCAAGATGCTTAAGTACAGATGAAGATGACATAAGCAAAGTCTGAATTATGTATATTATATATAACATTTTTTGTTTTGTTCTGACCTAGATGTATGACTACAAGTGCGACATTAAGCTGAAGGTGGCAGGAGCAAACTTTAAGGCACATCGAGATGTCTTAGCGGAAGCCAGTGATTACTTCTCAGCTATGTTCTCCCATGACATGTTGGAGCGTGAGAAAGACGTGGTGGAACTTCATGGGATGAGTCCTGGTGGATTTGCCATCATCCTCGACTACTTTTACCATGGACATGTCACAATTGATCACAACAACATTGAGGATGTGTTGGAGGTAATTCATCATTGGTGTTGCTTTTAATGAGGGTTTGAATACTTGGTTGGTTGTCTGTCTTGACTTGCAACTGCTGAGGGGTGGGGCTGAAGGAAGGGCAGAGGGATTTCATTTCAAAGCCATCACTGACACTGAACACAATTTTACTGAGCAAATGTCTTCTTCTTTGCGGGGCTTTATAACAGAGAGTGGTGTTTCATTGTCAGGCGGCACGTTTCTTCCATGTGGAGTTCCTGGTGGAGGCATGCTGTGACTACCTGGTGCACCAGCTGGGCATGGAGAACTACCAGAATGTCCTCATCCTGGCAGACAAGTACTGGCTTGGGGACCTGCGCACTGACATCTTCAACTTCTTCGGCTCCAACATCATGAAGCTGTCAGAGGTCAGCAGTTGCTGTCGTACTGTAACGGTTTGTCTGTTGCTGAGTCAAAGGCATTTGTGCTAAAACTTTGCATGTTAACATTTGTATTGTTCTGTGAAAAAAGGCATTCTTTTTAACCTTTTTTGTGTGTTTTGATAGATCTAGGTTTGGGTGAATTTTCTTGTCCAGAGTCACTTTTCTGTGTTGAGTCTGATTTTGGTATCACTTCCACCCACGTGTTACTGCAGTAGCAAGCAAAAGATCCTTGTCATTCTGCCAAAAATGCAGGTGGCAAATTATAGTTGAACACACATGCCCCCTACAAATGTTGCTTTGCATGAAATGACTCTATAAACTGGTGCATGGTTGTATGGTGTATACAGAAGGTGCACCAAGATGGCAGTGGTTTCACATGGCACTAGCCACGTAGCAACCAAACAGTGCTGTAAGTACACCACTTTGATGATTATTTAAAAACACATTATAAAGGGCTACAGTCACTCATTTAGAATCACATGCGACATTAGTACAGTGAGTCTGCTTGAGAGCAGAGAGCAGCACTGTATGAAAGTGATCAACAACGACATGTATGAAGTGGAGTGGCTGTAAATGAGGGTTAAGGGCTGGGATGCAGCTCATCTGGGTGAGCATTGGGTCCAGTGTGCTGTGGACACACATTTGATTCCCTCATGCAGCAGCAGGTTTCCTTCCAGAGTCATCGTTTGGTGCAAACTCTGTAATGATGTTTGCACAGCTGCTGTGTGCGTTCATGTGCATTGATATCTGTGCGCCTGTTAAAAGTCCTGAGCATTTGCAGCTGTGCAATCATTTGGCACACATGAATACAGCACACTAGTTCAGCCATGTGGTTGTCCAGGTGGCATCTTTGATTGGGGCTTTCTGCTACATCTTGCAAGAGAGAATGATTCCTCTTCTTATCCATGACATTGTGACAGACCTGCTAGTGCAGTCTTAGACTATATCATACATGTACTAAAAATTTAGTAAATATTAACTTGCCATTTGATTTTGTCACAAGTTTGACTCCTTTGTCTCTAGTGCAAGAGTAAAGGAAGTGCTCAACACCCAGTGATCACTTTTAACATGTCAGATAAATGTGTTTTCCTTTTAAAGTTTCTGGCTGCTATCTGTGTTGGCTGACAGTGTTCATTCTTGTGCAAGGGAGGTAACTAGCAAATGAGAGCTCACTGAAGGTAGATGTGCACATTTTGCAATAGCAACCAACACCCCCTTCCCCCACAAAAACATAACAATAACAATATACTTTATTCATCCCAGCGGGAAATTAAAGCTGTTGTTTGATCGCACAGTGAAGAACATATCTCAATAATTCTAAG
>OY757547.1:2049252-2074517 GCA_963584105.1 Alviniconcha strummeri | reverse complement strand
AAATGGTGAACAGAAAGGCTGGAATGTGGCAAAAGTATCAAACACATCACAAGCCAGCCTCTCCTTGCTCTTCATTGACAAACAGTTAACAACAAGGCTGGAATGTGGCAAAAGTATCAAACACATCACAAGCCAACCTCTCCTTGCTCTTCATTGACAAACAGTTAACAACAAGGCTGGAATGTGGCAAAAGTATCAAACACATCACAAGCCAACCTCTCCTTGCTCTTCACTGACAGTGAACAAAGAGGCGGCATGCACCCTGGGAGGCTCATCTGAGGTGAAAAAGTACTGCTTTTGTAATTGTATTATACATCACGTGCATGAACAAGCACTGCTTTTGTAATTGTGTACATTCCATGTACACATGCCACACACCGCACACAAATGATACAAACACACCACATCTACTCTTTACCTTTGTATACTCATAGGGAAATTCTGGCTCTGGGTGCCAGCAAATGATACAGCTTTCATCGGGTGCCATGGCAATCCTTGGTAGTCTGGAATAAAAACAAAACAAACAAACATTGTATGTAAATCGGCCACCATAGTCTCAGAATGGAGAAGAACTGTTTAAAAAAAAGAAGAAAAGGTTTTATGTTGTCAAATGTATTGACAAAAGTTTCTGTTACAGTCACAGTGTTATGGCAGTGTTGTCAGTCACTGTGCTAGACATTATTCAAACCGGCAAGACATCTGCAAAAGTGGTTCACAGAAACTGGTGAGATAATCACTGTTAGTGTGAAATGTAACCAGTCAGATACACAGACATCCAGTCCACACTACTACTAGTACTAGAGCTGTGCTAGCAAACACCCTGCTCCCTCCTCCATCTAGAACAAACACACACGCACACATGCACACACACTCACATACACACACTTCACACATGAACACGTGCTCACGCACTTACATCACACACACACACACACACACACACACACACACACACACACACACACACACACACACTGCTCACTCACACACACATACAACACACACTCATGCCACAATTTCTCTCTCTGGGCTGCACTTTTTTTCCCTTGTACTGGTAAAGAATAAAGTGGCTGGTACCATGTACTGGCTTAAAACTGAGTGCCTTGTGTGACTGGCTGGAGATACTCTGCACCCTGGGTTCAGAAGCAAGTGGAAGCTTTGGCTAAACAAGATTACTTCCACTTCCAGCACTGATCAGCAAGCAAAACAATGAATGCTCACTGGGACACCAGATGCCATACTGCAGGCTAAAGTTGCGAAATATACATTATATATAATACAAACTTTCACTGCCAGTACACCACCACCCCTCAAATGGGCAGGTCCCAAAATATGAGTGCTGACTGCAAGATACCAGGCCGTTCCGTTTTTGTTTGGATAAATCAGCTTTGCAGTACAGTTTTTCCCGCTCTGCTTTCATTTTAGATTTAACTGCATCAATATGGGGGATTATGGTGCAATGACACATACAGTCATTTTTTCCCCTTACCCAGTGTTGACTGAAAGGTCTGTATTATAACTATTAATACTATTATTGTCCAATTCAAACAAAGAAACCCTTCAAACAGCTGAGAAAACCATCAACCCACCAGCTATTAACTAATTAAGTGACAGAAGATAAAGGAATACAACAATGCTTGGATGACAGATTTTCTGTGGCTGGGGCATTGAGATGACATTGCCGCTGGAAAGTCTGGGGTCTCAGTGAGACCTTTGTTTTGCAGACTGTGTCATGCCAGGATGGAGACTGGAGTGGTGAACAGAAATTTTATTTTAAAAAGAGGAAGAAATGTGACCTCTGTAAAGGGGTGGGGGTGGGGTTATAAACTGTGGCATATTATTAGGCCTAGATAATGTTGACTGTACCTGCTGACTGAGAGTTGGTACCAGAATTTTTATTTATTGCTGGTACCATGTACTGATAGTCTCACTCTCAGCAGTCTGGCAGAGGCTCTGGTCAATTACATTTACCTGTCTGCATCAAGCTTCTTGCAGCTGGTAGCATACAGTCGCCAATGTCCAGAGGTCAGTGCCTGTGAGCCTAGGGTAAAAAAAAGAAGTAAATAAAAGTAAGCATCCCCCTTAAAATTAAAAACACCAAAAGCAATACACACACACACACGCATAATCACTGGATAAAAACAAAAGAAAGAAAAGAAAAAAAGAGGAAAAACTAAAGAAACACCCAACAGACCAGTCCTGTGTTACTGTAAACTTACTGGAATGCATGCATACAGTACGTGTATGGCTGTGTCAGTGTGTGCATTGTTTATGTGTGTGTGCATGTGAATTTGTTTGCATTGGAAGTGATGAAAAGGACATTGAATAAAGTGCTGCAATGTGTTTGTTTATGTAAATTATAATTAGTAGGATTTCACTGTGCTCTTGGTTTTGTATATATATTATATATATTCTATATTTTGTCAACCCTACTGTTTTTGTATTGTGCACTTCGGGCTCATGTTAGGCGTAAGCGCCTTATCAATACTCTTTCACATTATATTACATTGAACAAAGTCAGTGTGAACCATGATTCTCAGCCTCCCCCACCCCCCACCCACTCCCGCGCCCTTTTAATCTCTTTGGTAAAAACTAAAAATCCAAGGAGACGGTCGACATATTTGTGACCCAAAATAACTTTTAAAACGGCCCAGCAATTTCCGACCGTCTCCTTAGATTTTACCTGCTGCCATGCACTGCAGTGTAACCCCAAACCATCCTGCGTCCTCTTGCTAACTAAGCCTTGGTGATTTATAATTATCTGGAACTCTAGAACTGAACAAATTAACAGTAACATTCACTGAGAGAGCAAGGACAATCACTATCTAAATCACATCAGTAACTTTGTGACCAAAGATAGTGAAAGTGGTGACATGGTCACGTAACCGGTGTGTTTTCTGGAATGTGCTTCATGACGTTCAATCGATCTGTTATTCGCTGGGCATGAGATACTTACGGAAACTGGATATAACCCGGAGAATATTCACACAATTTTTTGTCGCAGCCATCATGACACGGGAAATAACTTCAAACGGAAAGCTGTTGAAGTGCAGGCCCTTGGAAGTGTTCGACAGCGACCCCCAACGCTTTCATGGTGGCGATTGCTTTGGGAACGGGTGCACGACCTGGGGTAGAAGACGGCGTAACCTGGTACGTTCAGGTAATCTTTCATAAGACAATCACACATAATTTGATGTGTGAAGGATGGGAATGCTTTGGGGTTGTTTAGGAGCTGACTCATAGTCACATGATGGTAATACTGGTCCAACAGGTTTGGGAACCGAAGTTCGCAGTTGTGCTGTAGCAGACGACATTATTCATCCATGATATTTCAGGTGGCCTTCATTGTGTGTTTAAACGATTATCTGATCAGTATTTTGCTGTTAATTTGCTTTTTTATGTATTGTCTGTTTTCGTTGCCTGATGAGAAGCTTGTAAATAATAAAAGTGGTATTCACTGACCTAGATGATCGGGCCGTGGTAGATCATACATTATGAGATCATCACGTGAAAAGGGTGGGGGTTGTGGGACCTTCATGTTGATCTTTTTCGTCATTTTCCTTGTTCATGACCATTGTTATTGTTATTACTGCTATGAAGCTGAAAGCCATGAGGCTTTTTATTGGCTCCCTCGTTACATATATTTAGGGATTTACTGCTTGTAAACGTACTTGGACTAAACGATCAAAAAGATTGTCTTTAATTATTATAATTATTTTTCTGGAGGCTCTCAGTCTCTGTCTCTCTTAGAAATAAAAGTCCTCAACTTGTGTTTTTCCCCCTCTAGCCTTACTTGTGTTTTCTATACAGATCTGCTTTGTGTTTGTTAATAATAATTAAATAATAATGAAAGTATTTATAAAGTGCAAAATCTTGTCCTTAGAGACTATTTTAACACACACACACACACACACACACACACACACACACACACACACACACACACACACACACACACACACACCTGCACACGTGAGTATACTGACTGTACAAAACTTAATCTGCACACAACTTAAACAGACAATGAACAGATACTTGAGGTGGAGGAAGACAGCAGCATGGAATGGAATGCATGGCATGTCTATTGTTTTTTTGTGTGGGAAAAATGTCTTGCACTTTAATATGAGAGTCCAGAGAGGGTTTCTGTCAGACAGGAAAGGGAAGGTCATTCAATGTAGATGGGCTGGGCAGGAACCAACAGGAAAAGTCTGGCATGAGGAATCTGGAGGCTGAGAGTATCAGAAGCAGACTGTAAGGTATGGGAGGGTGTGTAAAGCTGAAAACAGTCACAGAGATAAGATGGAGCAGTGTGTGTGTGTGACACATTTAGAGCAGAGAGTGTTTATCTTAGTTGTTACCATGATCATCACCATCATGAATTGGTGTGGAGCAAAAGACAGCACAAATATATATAAAAATTGGTGGAGCTGTGACCAAGGGCTTATTCAGTTGTTATTGACTTCTTATATGGAATTGACTGTTTGTGTGGCTTGTCTTAGTGTAATCAAATTGTGTGGCTTGTCTTAGTGTAATCAAACATTGAAATAGGTTATACTTTAAAAAATAATAGAAAAGAAAAAAGAAAAAAAGAGGAGAAAAAAATAAGAGCAGAAATGTAGATTTTTATTCTTGGTTAGATGTGTAGAGATCCCAAGAGCTGAAGGGGGAGGGGTGACTATACCTGGCTCTATACTGCCACCATCAGAATGATTTCTGCAGTAAGATGGGCAGTGATGAAAGCCCTTTCAATGTTTCATTGATTGTTAGGGGCAAGGTCATGAGACAGTGTCCATAAACCACAACATTTAAAGAGAAAGGAGGGAATCAAACTGACAGAATAATACAGAATACAGAATCTTTATTGTTTATGAATAACATAAAAAGTTGCCATACGACTGCATAAAAGATACAAATAAAATAACACACAGTATAATAATACATGAACATGAGTACACATAAAACAGAGTACTTTATCTTAGATTCTCGAGGGCACATGTGCATCCAAAACAGTCAACCCTACCAGTTATACGCATCAACACATGCACTCATAGATCAAGCATTTCAAAATCGTCATCTGCTTAACAGCCTAATACTTAATTGGTGGGCCAGACCAGCTCACCATTTGTATTTTGAATTCATTTACAACTCTTGAACAAATAGAACATGCTTTTTTCTTTATTCTTCAATTTAAGATCAATATATATTCCATTTAATGCAATACTGTTTTCACAACCACCCAAGAAATCAAGCAGATGTGGTCCTGGAGGAGGGTGGACCTTGATGATGGATTTGTTCACATGAAGATATGGAGGGAAAGGTTAAGTGATGTAAAAAGGGGGGTCTTTTATCAATGGTGCCATTGTACTGTGAGAGCCATATGTCTGTATGTTTCAGATCACTGGCTCGTTCTGTACTGGTCAACTGCAACGTACAATGCTGGCACGCGTTGAGGTTGCCAGGATCAGCTGATGGCTTTGACTGTTGTGACTGGCAAGAACGACTAAACCACACCCTGTTGGTGGTGAGGACACTGTCAAAATTTGTAAGGGGTAGACATCGAAATAGGACACTTCCTTCAGCAGCTATCAAACAAGGGCTTAAACCTTGTATTAACTGAGAAACAGGGATGGCTGCCAGTAATGCAGGTGATGGGGATGGAGACGCAGGGCAACGTTTTGAGAGCATCCTGATTGCACCCGGCAAGATGAAGTACATGAACCCCAACTTCCACAAAGTGCAGGCCAAGGTAAACGGTTGTTTCATGTGCTGTGTGTGTCACAGATGGTGTGGCCAGTGAGGGTTTACAGGTTGCATGACTATAGTGGTTCATAGGTAGTGTGGCCAGACCTGTTCACAGGTAGTGTGGCCAGATTGGTTCACAGGTAGTGTGGCCAGACCTGTTCACAGATAGTGTAGCCAGTGGTTCACATATAGTGTGGCCAGATTGGTTCACAGGTAGTGTAGCCAGAGTGGTTTACATATAGTGTGGCCAGACTGGTTCACAGGTAGCATGGCCAGACCTGTTCACAGATAGCTTGGCCAGACTGGTTCACAGGTGGCATGGCCAGACCTGTTTATAGGTAGTGTAGCCAGAGTGGTTCACATGTAATGTGGCCAGGCTGTTCACAGGTAGTGTGGCCAGACCAGTTTACAGGTAGTGTAGCCAGAGTGGTTCACATGTAGTATGGCCAGACGGGTTCACAGGTAGCGTGGTTGGATTGGTTCATAGATGGTGTGGTCAGAGTGGTTCACAGGTTGTGTGGCCAGACTGGTTCACAGGTAGTTGAGTCAGAATGGTTCACAGGTGGTGTGGTCAGAGTTGTTCACAGGTGGTGTGGCCAGACTGGTTCAGAGGTAGTTGAGTCAGAATGGTTCACAGGTCACCACTTGTAGTCTGGCTGGTCAGAGTGGTTCATGGGTGGTGTGGCCAGATTGATTTAAAGGGTGATGTGGCCAGACAGGTTCACATGCAGTATGGCCAGAGTGGTTTACAGGTGGTGTGGTCAGAGTGGTTCACCAGTGCTATGGCCAGAGTGGTTCACAGATGGTGTGGCCAGGGCAGTTCACATGTGGTGTGGCCAGATCAGTTCACAGTTAGTGTGGCCAGAACAGTTCACAGGTAGTGGTGTCAGAGTTGTTCACAGGTGGTGTGTCCAGATCAGTTCACAGGTAGTGTGGCCAGAGTGGTTCACATGTGGTGTGGTCAGAGTGGTTTACATGTATTGTGGCCAGAGTGGTTCACAGGTGGTGTGGCCAGATTGGTTTACATGTGGTGTACCTGTGAACCACTTTGGCCACACTACCTGTGAATCACTGGTCACACCACATGTGAATGACTGACCACACCACCTGTGAACCACTCTGGTCACACCTGTGAACAACACTGGCCCCAAAGCACCTGTGAACCACTGTGCCCCAAGATGCTTAAGTACAGATGAAGATGACATAAGCAAAGTCTGAATTATGTATATTATATATAACATTTTTTGTTTTGTTCTGACCTAGATGTATGACTACAAGTGCGACATTAAGCTGAAGGTGGCAGGAGCAAACTTTAAGGCACATCGAGATGTCTTAGCGGAAGCCAGTGATTACTTCTCAGCTATGTTCTCCCATGACATGTTGGAGCGTGAGAAAGACGTGGTGGAACTTCATGGGATGAGTCCTGGTGGATTTGCCATCATCCTCGACTACTTTTACCATGGACATGTCACAATTGATCACAACAACATTGAGGATGTGTTGGAGGTAATTCATCATTGGTGTTGCTTTTAATGAGGGTTTGAATACTTGGTTGGTTGTCTGTCTTGACTTGCAACTGCTGAGGGGTGGGGCTGAAGGAAGGGCAGAGGGATTTCATTTCAAAGCCATCACTGACACTGAACACAATTTTACTGAGCAAATGTCTTCTTCTTTGCGGGGCTTTATAACAGAGAGTGGTGTTTCATTGTCAGGCGGCACGTTTCTTCCATGTGGAGTTCCTGGTGGAGGCATGCTGTGACTACCTGGTGCACCAGCTGGGCATGGAGAACTACCAGAATGTCCTCATCCTGGCAGACAAGTACTGGCTTGGGGACCTGCGCACTGACATCTTCAACTTCTTCGGCTCCAACATCATGAAGCTGTCAGAGGTCAGCAGTTGCTGTCGTACTGTAACGGTTTGTCTGTTGCTGAGTCAAAGGCATTTGTGCTAAAACTTTGCATGTTAACATTTGTATTGTTCTGTGAAAAAAGGCATTCTTTTTAACCTTTTTTGTGTGTTTTGATAGATCTAGGTTTGGGTGAATTTTCTTGTCCAGAGTCACTTTTCTGTGTTGAGTCTGATTTTGGTATCACTTCCACCCACGTGTTACTGCAGTAGCAAGCAAAAGATCCTTGTCATTCTGCCAAAAATGCAGGTGGCAAATTATAGTTGAACACACATGCCCCCTACAAATGTTGCTTTGCATGAAATGACTCTATAAACTGGTGCATGGTTGTATGGTGTATACAGAAGGTGCACCAAGATGGCAGTGGTTTCACATGGCACTAGCCACGTAGCAACCAAACAGTGCTGTAAGTACACCACTTTGATGATTATTTAAAAACACATTATAAAGGGCTACAGTCACTCATTTAGAATCACATGCGACATTAGTACAGTGAGTCTGCTTGAGAGCAGAGAGCAGCACTGTATGAAAGTGATCAACAACGACATGTATGAAGTGGAGTGGCTGTAAATGAGGGTTAAGGGCTGGGATGCAGCTCATCTGGGTGAGCATTGGGTCCAGTGTGCTGTGGACACACATTTGATTCCCTCATGCAGCAGCAGGTTTCCTTCCAGAGTCATCGTTTGGTGCAAACTCTGTAATGATGTTTGCACAGCTGCTGTGTGCGTTCATGTGCATTGATATCTGTGCGCCTGTTAAAAGTCCTGAGCATTTGCAGCTGTGCAATCATTTGGCACACATGAATACAGCACACTAGTTCAGCCATGTGGTTGTCCAGGTGGCATCTTTGATTGGGGCTTTCTGCTACATCTTGCAAGAGAGAATGATTCCTCTTCTTATCCATGACATTGTGACAGACCTGCTAGTGCAGTCTTAGACTATATCATACATGTACTAAAAATTTAGTAAATATTAACTTGCCATTTGATTTTGTCACAAGTTTGACTCCTTTGTCTCTAGTGCAAGAGTAAAGGAAGTGCTCAACACCCAGTGATCACTTTTAACATGTCAGATAAATGTGTTTTCCTTTTAAAGTTTCTGGCTGCTATCTGTGTTGGCTGACAGTGTTCATTCTTGTGCAAGGGAGGTAACTAGCAAATGAGAGCTCACTGAAGGTAGATGTGCACATTTTGCAATAGCAACCAACACCCCCTTCCCCCACAAAAACATAACAATAACAATATACTTTATTCATCCCAGCGGGAAATTAAAGCTGTTGTTTGATCGCACAGTGAAGAACATATCTCAATAATTCTAAGTCATGAAACACATGCACATACACACTCTTAGATATATGCCCCCTTTCTCTCAATCTGCATACACTAATAGCATACCCAAAATTATCTGGAATAATGCTTTCTCTGTTAAACCAAAACGTAAAAACTCTCAAATAAAAATCATTAGGTTCACACATCTACTTTGATGCAGACACTGAATGTAAAAAGGTAAAACTTTGTTGATGTGATGAGTTAAAAAGTGATAGTGGACATTTTGCTTGACGTCTTTACTCCTGTACCATTTGTAGAGGAGCAAAGCACTATAAAATTGGAAGTGTAATGCACTAGACCTAAACTACTGGTTTACCCATTTTAAATTTTAAAAAGAAGAAGAAATATTTTCCCACCTGTAATTTTTAATTTCTTGCAGGAAAAATAAGCCAACTTGGACACCAAACTGTTGCAGTTATAAGGGGGAGAGGGGGGGTCATACTAGTGTCTGACTGCCACAATGTTGGTCATTTTTGTTTAGTTCCAGAGCTAAGACTAACAATATATAATGCAACACCCTTAATTGATGTCTCTTGCCAAATTCCAATCTGCTTTGCAGGAGAAGAACTTCTTTGAGAACCTTGATGCTGACCTGCTGGTCCAGTTCCTGAAGGAAGACCTGTTTGTGGAAGCCCCCGAGGACTTTTTGCTCTTCCTGGTACGCAGGTGGGTGGACACCAGGCCGGACGAGAGGGGTGACCTCCTGCTACCTCTGCTGAGACTCATACGGTTCCCGCTCATTGACCTTGAGACTCTGGAGTCCATGCCAAAGTCGGTGACCCAGTTCCCAGAGATTGAGGATGCAGTGGAGGAGGCAAAACACTACAGCATCAATATTGCGGCACAGTGTCTGAGGCAGGAGTTGAGGTTCACTGCACGTGGGGCTCGCCACAATGTTGTCATGTTCTCCTTCCCAGAAGGCCGCTTCGTGCTGAACTACCGCAGCCTGTGTCCCTCAGAGCCTTACTCCTGCATGGAAGAAGTCATGGATGTGGGAATGGGGGTGGATTTCAGCTACACCATGACCGTGGCCTTGGGCGACTTTCTCTATGCCGTTGGTGGCTATGATGAAAAGGTGTGCAGCAGTAGGCAGCTGTTCCGCTACAGCGCTCGCACACGTGAATGGCTGGAGCTTGCCTCGATGATCCAGGCCAGAGTGTCACACTCGGTGTGTGCCTCACACGACCAGATCCTGGCAGTGGGTGGCGTAGATCACCAGGTGGGGGAGACAGGGGAGAAGGAGGAGATACTGGCGTCTGCTGAAATGTATGATGTGGCCAACAACACCTGGGTCCCCTTGCCTGACCTCATGCATGGCTCGTATGACCACGCTACTTGCATCCACGATAGTGTGCTCTTTGTGACTGGTGGGATCAGCGGTGACCCATATGAAACCATCCCCACCAACACTGCCTACAGGCTTCAGGTGGGCTCAGAAGCCTGGGAGCCGATGCGGGGGATGATCCATCCACGTCAAGGTCACAGCCTGACGGCTCACAATAACCGCCTGTATGCCATCGGTGGCTACACTGCGCACCCTGTTCCTGGCGTGGCAGGCTTTGTGGACTGTGTTCAAAATGAGCTCTTTGATATGGAGACAAATCAGTGGACAGAGATCACCCCAATTCCTCCCAGCTTTGGACACCTGCTGCGCTCTGTGGCTCTCCACGAGAATATGATCTACATCTTGGGCAATGGAAATCTAGGCTGCTATGATATAGACAAAGATGCATTTGCATGCCTCGATTATTACGGACTTTTCATCCACAAGCTTGCGGTGTTGAGAGTGGCCTACCCTAGAGCACTGTGCTGAAAATGGGGTGATGTTACCTTCTGTGGACAGTAGTCAACTCTTTCGCTTGGTAGTCCTGCTGCTGCTGCCTCCCTACTCATTCCTGGTGCATGTGTCAAACTCTTTGCTACCTTGCACAGGGGTGCAGTTTTGGTAGTACCATGTATTCTTTCTACTCATATTTGATGTCTCATATGTGTCTCAAATGGTTCACTTTGTTGTGTGATTTACCTCCCCTTGGCATTTGGTAGTACCATGTATTCTTTCTACTCATATTTGATGTCTCAAATGGTTCACTTTTTTTGTGTGATTTACCTCCCCTTGGCATTCCTGTTGTGTCAGTGTTGTTACATCATACTTCTTGACTGCTTTGTGCTGATGCTGACACAGTGACTGAGATTGTTTCCTGGTCTTCATGCCATGGACCCAGGGTTTAAGTGGACCAAATGGAACAGACGTATATTTGAAAAAAAGTGTTTTGGGATATGTAACATACATGTCATTTTGGTTATTGGTTGATTTTTGACGTTAATACATTTCTACCTGAGAAATACAGGTGTAATCACTTTGCCATGGCCCAAGTATATTTTGGTTGCTTGTTGACTTGCTAGGAGCTTGGGTTGTGTCAAATCAGTGCTGGCAGAATGCTAGTTCATGCATGTATAAATGTTTAGTAGCATTTGGTGTAAACATTCTAAAATAAATGTTCTACTCATTATTTTGGAATCAAACGGTAAGAAGAAGAATGAATTTCATTCTTAATGGCAACAAAATCAGAACAAGGCACTTCCAAAAAATAACCGTGTCCAAGCAAAGAAATGAAAATTGTTGCAGAACATACCCTTTCCAGCAAAGTGTGATTGAATAATTAGTCATCAACGTACAATACGAAAAGGAGAAGAAACTCAACATAACTTCTAGGTCTAGAAGTTCTTCTTTCACACTGTCTGGGTTGAACAAGGTTTCATCAGGAATCTCTTATGCTTTGCTGACATTTTGTTGTCGTTTTTATACAAAGACTGTGGAAATGAAAGAAAGCAGAGGAAAATGCCACAACCCTGCCGCCAAGAAAATTAACTTGCACTCTTTTTTTGTAGGAAGCCAACTGAAAATGAAGAAGTGGTTGTTAACAGACACTGTCATTTTGCGGCAATCTGTTCCTGATGCCTACAAACAGAATTTTCATTTGCAGGCAGAAGTGCATTAATGAGAACCATGAAGCATATCAACCATGAAGGTCACATCAGTGTGAAACACAAGTTACCAAGTCACAACTGAGGTCCAGAGTCACTGTTCCCATTGCTTTGTCTTAAAAGGGGATTTGGAAACATGAAGTTGAATATAATGCAAAGGCCGACATTTGAAAGGAGGAATTTTTTGCAGTAGATGAAGCTTGCGGGGCTATCTTCTGACCTACTGCAGGCTTGAAATGGGGACCTTTCATAACTCTGGGTTTTCACCACAAGGGACCTTAATTCCTTCATCTGCAGTGCTCCACCCAGGTGACGCTTTCACTACCTGCATTCCACACATTTTGTTGATAAGCTGAGAGACTACTGTTTTGTTCTTTTGTAAACATTGTTTGGTCACAATTAAAGTGGAGCAGGCTGCAGCGTTGAACAAACGTTTATACTTCCAATTTGTAATGTATATATATACCTGTACACCCTGGACTTCTGTTAGCATGAAATTAACATCAGAAATCAGATAGCCACATTTGCACTTGTGTTTGCCCTAGAGTAACATTAGAGGGCTGCATTTATACTTTTGTTTGTGATACTGTAACATCCAATGTACACATATATGTACTTGTTTGTCCTACTATAACATCAAATGTGCACATGTATAGATGATATATGTACTTGTTTGTTGTGTTGTAACATCCACTGTGCACATATAAATTATGTACTTTTTTGTTCTACTGTAACATCTAATGTGCACATATATATGTACTTGTTTGTCCTACTGTAACAGCCAATGTGCTTGTTTGTCCTACTGTAACATCCAATGTGCACATATACTTGTTTGTCCTACTGTAACATCCAATGTGCACATATACTTGTTTGTCCTACTGTAACATCCAATGTGCACATATATGTACTTGTCATACTGTAACATCCAATGTGCACATATATGTACTTGTTTGTCCTACTGTAACATTAAATGTGCACATAATTATATGGACTTGTGTTTGTATCATAAACTACAATACTTGTGTTTGTATCATAAACTACAATGGTGGTGTAACAGAATTGTAATTCTTTCCAGTGATAATCAAGTCATACAATGCATGCCAAACCAGTCTCTGATCAGAGTTTCATATTTAATGACAGAATATATTTTGTTTCCGCCCATTCCAGTCTACAGTCTTGTGTCTCACAGTTCAGGTGCCAGGAGTGGCTGTTTTTTTTGTGATATATTTTTTCTTTCTTTCTTCAAATTTCAACAATGTGAAACTTTGCCAAAATCACTTCACTGCATGAGTTTGAAGCACTGATCTCTGTTCTGTAGAACTCGCATTGATCAAAATTTATCCTGAACAGATTTGTGCTGAAGAGGTATTGGGGATGTATACAGGCAGTAGTGATATCACTGAATCTCATTATTTTGAGCAATTGAACTGCACTGGTTTTGCGTCATTATTCAGAAAAATCTGAGATGATAATGTTGCCAGTTGACAAGTTAAATTTTCTCCACACCTTCTGCAACTTGATTTCCACAACTGACATGCAAATGAAAAGGCATTTTTTAGCATGTCACTTTTCTCTGAAATTGTTTGTAACTAAATGGTTAAAAAACACACACCATTATCTTTGGTACAGTGTGTTGGTACCAACAGTTTTGAAAGATTGGTCAACTTTCAGCAGCAAATGCTTTACATTTTTACTCCAGTGTAGGTTAGTACATAAAATAAGACATTTTTACTCCAGTGCAGGTTAGTACATAAGACATGTTTACTCCAGTGTAGGTTAGTACATAAAATAAGACATTTTTACTCCAGTGTAGGTTAGTACATAAAATAAGACATTTTTACTCCAGTGTAGGTTAGTACATAAAATAAGCAGAAATTAATCAAAGATAATTGAAGGTCATATTAGGGCAAAACAAATCAAGTAAAAAATATAGAAATAAAACAAAATCTGAAACAGGGTGGACTGATACAGTTCTAAAACAAATATTTGTGTGTGTGCATCGAGTCCAAGCTAAAAATGTGAGTAAATGCTCAACACTTTGAAGGGTATATGGAGGAAAACAAAACAGCTGTCATCAGATATCCTATGTTGGCAATAGCTGAGTAAGTCTTGGGTGAAATAGGAAGCTCAAGGCAATGCTGTTTGTCTTACAGACTTAAAATATTGGTCAGACCATTACTCTTAAGATTTGTGCATATATGATTGCTAATACTGTTTGCTGATTTTTTAATCATTGTATTTTAGCTTCAGTAACTTGTTGAACTGAATCAGTGAATGGTGCAATGGTCTTAAATACATTATACACACCTGCTGTTTTACATTATGGGTCATTTGTATGCGTACTTTGGGTTCTCAATTATATTCTTGGTGCATTTTACAGTCTCTAAACAAACATTTTTGCTACAGTGAAAAAAGAAAAATAATTGTTCTATGAAATGACCTTATATTTTGTTTACACCCATTTTTATGCTTAGTTGCTTTTGCTTCAGCATTGCACTGCTTTTGTGAGAAAAGAAAAAGAACATTAAAGTTTTTTCACTTTTATCTGTCTGTTTCATATTGTGTGGTTTTGCTTATGTGCAAGCATTGTTTGAGGGGACTGGTGCTAGTGTGTGTGTGTGTGTGTGTGTGTGTGTGTGTGTGTGTGTGTGTGTGTGTGTGTGTGAGAGAGAGAGAGAGAGAGAGAGAGAGAGAGAGAGAGAGAGAGGGGGACCTACATGTATCCAGAAGGCTGAATCCCAGCAGGTGCCACAGGGAGTCACAGATGCATGCGTACGTGGATTTGCACACACACTATGGGAACACAATATATATTTTTTAACTTCATTGTTGTGTGATCAATAGTGACATGTGGAATGTTAGACTTGCACAAGTGAACTTACTGATTTTGCCTAGCATTGGCTTCACATTATCACCCGTTACAACAACTTTCAAAACCAGTCAGTGAAGAAAGAAAACCCCATCAAACTGGAAACAAAAGATTGTTTTATTCACCATAGCATTTCAGTGTTTGGTGTCAAATACATAACTTGCTTTTTTTGTGAAAAGTAACCACCACATATACCATTTTGGGCTTACCTTTTTGACACATACACATCCCGAGTTTCCTCTCATGCGCAGTGTGTGGTGTATATTCACTTTTGCTCAAAGTAACCAGCACACTTACATTTCTGTGCACATCTTTTCACAACACACAACTCTCTTACAGTTATACATACATGTACACATTCTCTTTCTCATATATACAGATTCACGCACACCCACACCCTCTTCCATGGTGAATGAACTGTCTTGCTGATCTTAAACATACCAAATACAATCAGAGATCTTTAAGAACTAAGCAACAAAATAAAGCTGAAACTGAAAAAAAAAAGCTATTACAAAAAAATATAAATTAAAAAAGATTTTGTTAATACATGCACATACACGCTTTCTCACACCAAAACCACATGGAATGGTGTATGCACCATTGTACACGCACATCACACTGCAGGTCTTATGGCTCTAGGATACCCATGACATCCCCCCCCCCCCATCCAGCCTCATGTTTCACATGGTCGAACCACATCCTCATGCTCATCTTCGCTGCTCTCCTCTGCTTCATCACTGCTGCTCTCCTCTTTGGCTGCAGGCACCAATGCAAAGTCCTTGAAGGAAGAGGAGATAATCATGATTAATTTAAATTACCTTTATCAAGTTAATCCACTGCTTCTAAACTTGATTTTAAATTGATGTGCTCGCAAAACAAGGTAAACATGTCATAAAATCACCACTCATAGGAACCAACCACAAACGTGACCAAGTCTTGATATCTAATGCCCAGTCAACTATGAAGGTGATAAACACAAACCATTAAATAACAAGTAAAAGCTTTGTTGTTCATGTCACATGTCATTTCCTGTTTGAGAAGGAATGTTAGTTATTGGATTTTCATGTCTCATCAACCACATCAGGTCACCTTTGGATAAATGACACATTAAAAATTACTTTACACCAGCTCGAAATACAGCTCACTAAATCACGTCAAAAAAGAATGAATGAGATAAAGATGAATGAACCTAAAAAGCAGAAATCTGAAATGAAGAATTCCTACTCCTAGCACCAGCAAAATGTAAAGCATATAGAGCTTTATTATGATTTACCCTTGTGTTGAAAAAGAAAACCTTTGGCTTTGATAACCATGGAAAATCTAACAAGTTTTCAAAGCTGCCAACACACACACACACACACACACACACACACACACACACACACACACACACACACACACACACACACACACAAAATACACACAAAAAAACAACAACAGAGCATTCAGGCCATTCCTCAACAATGTCATTCAACAAAAATGAAACAGAATGGGACCCAGAGCGCTTGTGCAGAATCAACCCGCAAGGGAGTTAATTAGTGCTTGAAAGATGTCACACAAACACAACAAACTACAAAGACCTGAGTCGCCTATGGTAACTCTCACCTGGCATGTGGGTAAATACAAGGTGCATAAACTCCACCAGAGGTACATCCTCTACTCTGGTGGAGTTTATGTACCTTGTAAAGTTGTATTTCCACACGTGCCTGGTGAGAGTTACTGTAGGCAACTCTGGTCTTTGCTGCTGTACCTGAGTGACATTTTTTTAGCGCTAACATCTTTGTCTGTTAAATGTCAGTAGATGACAAACAGCTGCAGAATAAATATCAATGTTACAAACAGCTCAGTTTACTAATTGCATAACTCAGAATACATTAGTCATCCTCTTTCTGCCCATTTTGCTAAACAGCTGAACTTTATAACCATTATATCACCAGCCTGCGCCATACTGCCTCTGAAAATGAACCAGTGTAGCAGACAAATGCCATAAAATGTTATGTTTTGTATCATTTTCACTTGAAAGCAGTTACAAGTAACAGGACACAGGCACAATTAGAATTCCCCCAACAAAATTAATGCCATCATAAAAACTATAATGAAGAGATGGGTCATTCTCCTGAAAACTGGACCAAAGAGGGTGCCGCTTTCCCGATGAAATAACCAAAACATGAAACTTTTTAAACTACCGCTATATTTGTAATGTAATGTGTTTGGAGAAATAAGGGAAATGCCACAATGGGTGAATGCATCATTATTTCTTGTGCTGTGAGCCTTTTTGGGTAAAAACTGTGACATTTTCATGGCCGCCATTTGTGACATGGTTATGGGAAGGTTAGTTGATTGCAGATATTTCCTTGGAATCATTCATGATTGAATAAAAACAGGTTTCATGCGAAAGAAGGAGGCTAGTTCTTACATACAAATGGTATTTATTGTGTGTTGCTTGCTGCTAACAGCTCCAAACAAAGGAAAGATAATCAGTGTCTCGCATGTTACCGATGGTGTCTTCTGAGTGTGTATCACAATATTGTGATTTGTTCACAACAGAAACTAAAGAACTTTCTTTTTTTCATCAGCATGGTAGATAACCACATTTTACCTTATTTTTAATGCTTGTTTGATGACATGAGAGTAGATACGACATAAATTAGTCATTTCTTCAGGGGTGTAACGTGCGAGCACACAAAAAAATTATTTCTGCTTGTACCATTGATTTTTGACCTACCCTAATGTACCAGTCCACATCAGCTGACTTGCGGCAGCAACGTTTGACTTCTTTTTGCGCTGTGTGTGGTGTATTATTTTACTAGAAAAGGGAAAGCACTGTGGTGTCTTCAGGGGTGAGGGATGTAATGCTTGTGACACATATTTGTTCCCACTCGGCTGAGTGTTTGGATGCAACCTTTTGTAACAAAACTTGGTATTGTGGTGCACCACCATGAGCCGGAATGTCATGCAAAAAAAGAAAAGAAAAAAAAGAAGGGATTCTATCTTCAAGGTCAAGGTCTCAGTGTGGGCTTATATAATCAAAATGTGACAGTTTCTACTATATCTTTTATTAGTTCTAAACCAGTGAGTCTTTTGCAACCAAACTCAATTTGAGTGTAGATCATCATAAGCAAAGAAGTGTCCAATGAATACGTTGGATTGCTGTGCTCAAGGCCAATGTCACAGCCAAGGATAAAAGTTTCAGTTAATGTTAGTTTGGATGATATCTTATGCAGCGCTGAACTATTTGTAAACAAATCCAGTATGGTGAGACATTATTATAAGCCAGAGTGTCATATGCAAAAAATAGGTTTCTATCTTCAAGGTCAAGGTCACAGTAACTTAATTTCGGTTCATACAATGAAATATGACTATTTCTGTTATACGTTCTGAACTGCTGATTTTTTTGGCGACCAACTTAGTTTGACAGTGCATGTTCCTAAGCTGGAGTGTCTTGTGAAAAGATTGCTTTGCTGTATTCAAGATCAAGGTCACAATAAAGGGTCTAAACTTCAGTGAATGTTTGCCCGGACAATATCTCTGATCAGTCAAACTTAGTATAGTGATGCATCATCATCAGCCACAGTATCATTCAGAAATATCATTTTGCTATGTTCAAGGTAAGCCACAATCGTTTCTACTAGATCTTCAGAAATGCTGAAACTTTTGCAATTCAAATTAGTTTGATGGTGCATCATTACAAGACAGGGTAAGACACGGTGAAAAGATTTACTTGCTTTTACACAGGGCGTGAGACAGAGAATATGGCTTGGGTGACTGTGGACTAGATTGCTCCCACACTTGGCTATCCTGATATCTAAAGAAGGGGTCAATACCGGTTCCAATCAAGTAAATGTGGAAAGAACATTGCTTTTGTAATGAATATATATACTTGTTTATTAAGTTTTTTTTGTCAATGATTTAAATATATCCTGTTGTATTTGTGATGATGTCTACATAACATGTGAGACAGATCACTAATTAAGTGTGATTGGTTATTAAATTTAGAAAGCAAGAAACAAATATCCATCTGACACACATATTTATATATATAAGGTTCAGACCAAGTTAGTTCAATGCATCCCTCCCCTCCTCCAGATTACTTTTTGGGGGAAAAAAGAAAACAAATAAAGAAAAGAAATGTGTAATCTATTTCGTGCATGTCTGTACTTCAAAGAAGACATTTTAAACCAAAATCGTTAAAGAGGCAGGACAATGAAAACATGACTTTTTTTAAATGTCAGAAGTGACAGAGATTCCTTTATTAATTAGGAAATATTGTACAATAAAAAAGGCAAGAGTCAAACTGGTCACTGAGCAGACTCTATTCATGCATTTCTGGTGCCTTTTGTAACACGCGAAACACTGACCTATGACGTAACATAATGAACAATTAACCAAGTTTCTGTCACCCTGTCAATTTATGTCTTATATTTATGTACACAAGAAATGTCAAGCTTTCATTTCCAAATAATAACATAAAAAAATTCACAGTTTAAATTTTTACCATCTATGACTATGTCAATTGTCATATTTTTGACCAGTTTTCAAGAGAATGACCCATATATATACTTATATCTATATCTATATAGTATATATCAATCACAGTAATTTGTACCATGCACCATATTATCATAATATAGACTGCCAATTGCTATCATATTTTACTTGGCATCCACAGTTTCATAAATTAAGATCAGGAGTATTTATAATTTATGTATCACACATCATTTATATCACTGACCCATTATTTTCACCATCCATATAAATTTGCATAAGCAAAGATGAGGAGTACTATCTTATAAATACTGTATTACATACCATTTCTATCATTGGTCCATCATTTTCAGCATCCACATTTTCATCAATGTTGAACTCCGATGAGGGTCGAGTCAACAGTTCCTCATTGGCCAATGCTAGCTTTGGCAGAAAGTCTTGAACTCTGTTAAGTACTGCAGTAGAAAAACCAAACTGTTGTATTGTGCTGTTTACTCCACTTGCAATCAGAGAAATTACAATGCACTCTGAAATTAAACTTTTCAGGCTGCTACTTTGTAAGTAGTTTTAAGGTAAATGCTTGATAAGATTATCGTATATCCTCACTACAAGAAGTAAAAGTTAAATCAAGAATCTTTTAGTTTTACTTGTACACATGTCCATGCAAAACAAAGCGAGTTCACAGTGCCAGAGAGAGAGACAGTGAGAGAGAAAACTTGAACTCGAAATACTCAAGTCAAGGATAGTAGCATTAGGTCCATTTGGACCTATTTAACAGCCAGTCCTTGCTATTCTATAAACACAAATAAACATGACAATGCCACAAACAAATATTATAAGCATGATTAAGCTATTGATCAATGCAGTTTCATAGTTCCTACAAATGTGTAGAAACATCAGAATTAAATTTCTTTCATGGGCATACATGTAATACAACCCTCAATTTTTTTAGGCAAATGTATAACAAATCCATCCAAATTTGACATCAGGTTATTCTCAGACATATATTTCTGCAGATTACATTTGAAACAAGGAAGAGAAATACATGACTTTGTATTTTGAGGCAGGGAGTTCCAGAGGGATGCTCCAGCAAAGGATATGCTAGTTTTAAATAAGTCAAACCTTGGCCTTGGCATGTTGAGGTTATTCCTGGAGTTGGTGTAGTCGGACTGGTGACTAATATTAATAAAGAGTTGTGCCAGGTAATTTGTGTGTGTGTGTGTGTGTGTGTGTGTGTGTGTGTGTGCGTGGGGAGAGAGAGAGACACACAGAGAGAGAGAGAGAGAGAGAGAGAGAGAGAGAGAGAGAGAGAGAGAGAGAGAGAGAGAGAGAGAGAGAGAGAGATGCATGCATGTAGTGACACACACACACTCATTGCAAATCAATACTATCAGCACTATCAAGAACAGCTAGAAGAAGAAGAAATCAAACTGGCTTCTATCTAGCAGTGCTGTGAGGAAACGGCACTAAAATTGTTCTATGTTTAGCTGCCATGACGACAGTGATGGCAGTACCTGAGCTGGGTGGTGGACGGAAAGTTTTCTTTGGCCCTGCCTCCTTCATGGTCTTTTTGCCGACAATCTTCAGCTTCTCTCCAAGGCCACCTGAAACACAGCCCATTTTAGACTTCATTTCTTTATTGGCATAGTCCACTGGCAGGCCCATGCAGCACAGAAGTAGCAATCTATCCTGAAAGACAAGTAGCAACACTGTTTTGCTGCCCCTGCTTTTGCAGTTCACTGTCAGTCGACAGTGTCATGATGTGTGACTAATATGTCTTCAGACACAATTGGGCTCTAAACAAGTTTAACCAACCAACTACTTGAACTAGTGCAGGAAGCAATGATAGCTGACATAGTGGCAACCCTACTGTCTTGAGAGTTGTCACTAATGTCTGCCACTACTGCTTCCTGCACTGGTTGGTAGGTTATAGCTACAAGATTGAGGGCCACATCCCAACGACTCCTGAAAACTTCCTGACGCCAGCAGACTGCAACCTCGAATGACAAGGGTTGTGATTCTGACAATATCATTGCCAGACACGAAATTCGCAACACCCATGGCATCAAGATCCGAGACAGCAAGACTGAACAGTATAAGAACTCATTCTTCGTAAGAACTGTTGCTGACAGGAAAATGGAACAAGCTGGAAGACACAGTGGCCACTGCAGACTCTGTCATTATAGTGTTAATTCATTTTCATCAGCAGGAGGTAGAGTGCTACCAAGGGGATACCCACCACACATTGGCAGCCAGCTAAAAAAAGAGAGAAGTTTTTAGCCAGTTTTTAACAAGGCCTGTAAACACACACACACACACACACACACACACACACACACACACACACACACACACACACACACACACACTGTAGAGATTACTCCTTCTAAAGTACAAGTTTTATTTTGCATTGCGCTCTCCCTGTTCCGTCGCGAAAATGACAAATAATGGGTCCCTGCAACGTACGACTACGAAACCAGATCCAGATCCAAATGTCTTTTGAATTGTCTTCTGTACCTATTATCTGTGAAGTTTGATTGAATACTTGCACTCACCTTCAAATTTTTCGCAGTAGAGCAGCTGTTTGGATGTTTCGGGTGTTGGATTTGTTGGATCTGGCGTGCACTGACTGCGCGCTGCCATTTTGACTAATCTATAAACAAAACAATTACATGATTTCTCCTTATACAGGTTAAATACGATAACAATTGTCACACATGTTTATAGTAATTGATGATTATATAGTATTCTGTCAAACTTATTCACATTTATTCTGCGTACTTGCATTTATTTTCAAATTGATTGTTATGAGATTATCCAGTATGGCGTGTTGCATGATGTGTTGGCACTAGTCAACGTGAACCGAAGGTAACATTTCGTTTACAAAGGGTTGTACCCGAGTGTGATGACTGAAAAATCACTCATATGAAGCTGCTCGTTTGTATTGTTACTTTATGGTACACAAAACGGTGTGATTATAGTGCTTCATTCTAAATTGCCGTTCGTTTTGATAATGAACGAACCCCAGTTCTACTTCTACTTAAAGTTAAATACTCCAAGTATCACTATGTTACTGTTAGTGTTACTGTTAGTATACATGTATACGTACACGTACTTACGCAGACCTATCGGTTTGAACTAGATTTTAAGTTTGGTGTCCATGTATATCAGTGTCTGTTTTTCGTCATGTTTGTCCCAAGGATGTGGACCCAGCTAGTCCATCACTCCATGGTACATCCTTGAGGGCCTGTCGTATAATAATAATTCTTGTCATTCTGTCAACACAGTCACAGATCAGTATAATCCTAGTTCCTATGACTCGTATGAGTATGACTCTTTTTCTCTGTACTTCAAAGCCAACGTTGCTTTACGTCCACAAAGAACGTACCTGTAACTATTGTGTTAGGGACGGGAGCCCAGATTCTTCACCTCTTTCACACAGCTCCTGAACTTAGAGAAACTTCTCTGACACTGGCAACCATCTTCTTTAAAAAAATAATATAGAACTTCTATTAAAAATTGTGCAAGTTCACACTAAGTATGAGCTTTTGGGGTCCAGACTGTCTAGATGGTATAGCTGTGTCCTTATAGAATAGATGGATCTGGTTGTTGGAGATGTGCACATAAAAATAATGTGAATGCTGTCCTGAGTAGTTCCTAACTTCTTCTTCTTTCCTTATATGCCCACAATCATATTGATGATTATTCTGGCACTTTAGGTGGTGTTTGCAAAGTCCACATTTCAGCTTTGGTCACAAGTCCTAAAAATTGAGTTGTTGCACTGTCATTCAGACATTCTCTCTCTGTCTAAAAAAACACACAAAAAAATTAAGTGATTAATGTGTGTGTGTGTGTGTGTGTGTGTGTGTGTGTGTGTGTGTGTGTGTGTGTGTTCATATTTCCTACTAATATATATTTAAATTCTGTTTATCTTTTTATTATTATAAAAAACAAAAACAAATTATATCAAACAATGTTTATGTTGTTATCCAGCTTAATAATATTAATAAGATCTTTTGAATCAGGTGATATTGATGCCACTATTTATTGCATGTCCTGTATTGAGATTTGTTTGTTCATGAATGCCCATGTACCTTAGCCCATTTCCACTTTTGGGAGTCTGGACAACTGGAGAGGGAAAGTTACTGAAACTGAAAAGATGAATGTTCTTGTTTTGAGTGTAAGCTGACTGAGCCTTTTTTTATTTTTTTTATTTTTCAGAGTGAAATTCCCAGAGCAGACTGCATTATTAGTACTGTTCTGGTTATGTTGTGATTTCTGCATACTGCAACTTGGCCTACTATCACACTGTGACCTGGTGTACAATGGGAGGAGCTTTTCAAACATGAGTCACACCCACTCAGTCTCTCCTCAACTACGCAGTCGTAAACCAAAAATGGTACCCCGTGTCAGCCAGACACAGGAAGAGTCTCAGCTAAGCGGGTGTGAGATGGTTGAGCTGAGCAATTTCAACATCCCTGCTGCCGTGCTGACTGGGGGCGAACACAGCTTGACAAGGACATTGATAGACCCTGGGGGCTTAGGTGCTGGGGGCGACCAAGGGGCAACTGGAGTTCTTGTTGACCCCTCACTTCCCTGCAATGGCCACACTGTGGATGAAAAGATTGCTGGAGATGGAGACAGTGCAAAACAAGAGAGTGACAATGAGGATGGTGACGGTGGGGATGATAATGGCCGACAGCCACTGCTGCCACTGAGGGGTGAGGGAGGAGACGAGGCTGAAGATGAAGTGGTGGTGGTGGTGGAGCAGGAGAAGGAGACGTCACTGTCCATCATGCTGCAGGTGTTGCTGCCATACTTGATTGCAGGCTTTGGGATGGTCGGTGCGGGGATGGTGCTAGATGTTGTACAGGTACTTAGATCTTTTCTGTGTGTGTCGCTTTGTTTCTAACTTGTCTCTTCCAGTGTGTGTGTGTGTGTGTGTGTGTGTGTGTGTGTGTGTGTGTGTGTGTGTGTGTGTGTGTGTGAGATCTGTGTCAGTTTCAGTGTCTGATTGACTCAGTTTCTCAGTGTCTATGAATCTGTCAACTGGTGTGTTTCTGTAAATGTATATATATATAATAATTAATATAAACTCTTTGACTTTGTTGCTGTCTCAGTGTCTGACAAAATTCTGTCTTTATTTTTTTCTGTCTGACTATTTGTTTTCCTCTCCTCTCAGTAACTAGTCTGACATTGATGTCAATCTGTTTAGTAATTATGCACTCTCTCTTTGTGTTCTCTCCCCTTCCCTGTTTTCTCTCTCCTTCCCTCTCCTCCCTCTTTTCTCTTCTCTCCTCTTCCTTCTCTCTGTGTCTGCTCTCTCTCTCTCTCTCTCTCTCTCTCTCTCTCTCTCTCTCTCTCTCTCTCTCTCTCTCTCTCTCTCTCCTCTCTCTCTCTCTCTCTCTCTCTCTTCTGATGGTGGCAGTGTGTGTTTTATATCTACTGAAGCTTGAAATGATTGTTATACGTGTATTAACAGTACAGATTAATGGCTCATCTTTTTCTTTCTACCTGCGCAGTTTTATTAAGCATGTATTAATAATAAAATGAACGGCTCATCCTGTTCTTCGTACCTGTGCAGCATGCTGCAGTGTTTACCAACGTGACAGAGCTGTTCATACTGGTGCCGGCCCTTGCTGGGTCTGAAGGGAAACTTGGAGATGACGCTGGCCTCTCGGCTCTCCACTCAGGCCAATCTGGGCAACATGGGACACACGGCGTGAAAAGTTCAAGATGATTGGTGGAAACATGGCCCTCATACAGTAGTTGATAGTGGATACGACTGGTGCTAGAACGAGTAGTAGGCAACAAAAACTACCTCACAGCACTCCTAAGACTTCTACTGTTGTAGTTGCATGTTAGTTTTAGCATTGTGTAGTAGTAAAAGTAGTATTTTTTATTTTTTATATGACTGTCAATCACTCAGTGTGCCATTGTTGTTTATGG
>OY757547.1:2032884-2049052 GCA_963584105.1 Alviniconcha strummeri | reverse complement strand
GGGCTGGATACCCAAGGGGGAGTTTCCTCTGAACCACGCCCTCTTGCTGTGTGCCAAGCAGCCTCTTCACTGCTGCCGTGGCTAGCTTTGTGTTGGAGTGAGTCTTTGTCTGTCTGTTTGTCTGTCTGTCTGTCTTAACTGCTTGACTGTACCTACCCTCTTGCTGTGTGCAAGCAGCCCTCTTCACTGCTGCCGTGGCTAGCTTTGTGTTGGGTGAGTCTTTGTCTGTCTGTTTGTCTGTCTGTCTGTCTTAACTGCTTGACTGTACATACCCTCTTGCTGTGTGCAAGCAGCCTCTTCACTGCTGCCGTGGCTAGCTTTGTGTTGGGTGAGTCTTTGTCTGTCTGTCTGTCTGTCTGTCTTAACTGCTTGAACCCTCTTGCTGTGTGCAAGCAGCCTCTTCACTGCTGCCGTGGCTAGCTTTGTGTTGGGTGAGTCTTTGTCTGTCTGTCTGTCTGTCTTAACTGCTTGACTGTACATACCCTCTTGCTGTGTGCAAGCAGCCTCTTCACTGCTGCCGTGGCTAGCTTTGTGTTGGGTGAGTCTTTTTGTCTGTCTGTTTGTCTGTCTTAACTGCTTGACGGAAACCTCTTGTTGTGTGCAGCAGCCTCTGGGTGGGTCTGTTTGTCTGTCTTAACGGCTTGACCGTACCCTCTTGTTGTGTGTGAGCAGCCTCTTCACTGCTGCTGTGGCTAGCTTTGTGTTGGGTGAGTCTGTTGATCTGACACTGTTGGTCTGACACTGTTGGTCTGACACTGCTTGACTGTACCCTCATGTTGCATGAACAGCCTCTTCACTGCTTGTGTAGCTGTCAGTGTGTCGCTGCTTGTGTAGCTGTCAGTGTGTCACTGCTTGTGTAGCTGTCTGTGTGTCACTGTAGTTGTCAGTGTGTCACTGCTTGTGTAGCAGTCTGTGTGTCACTGCTTGTAGCTGTCAGTGTGTCACTGCTTGTGTAGCAGTCTGTGTGTCACTGCTTGTAGCTGTCAGTGTGTCACTGCCTATGTAGCTGTCTGTGTGTCACTGCTTGTAGCTGTATATGTGTCAATGTTCGGTGGTACACTGACAGTGACACACACAGAGCTACACAAGCAGTGACACACACAGAGCTACACAAGCAGTGACACACTGACAGCTACACAAGCAGTAACACACACTGACACAGCGACACGAGCAATGACACACATCCACACAAACAGTGACACACAGCTACACAAGCAGTGACACACTGACAGCTACACAAGCAGTGACACACTGACAGCTACACAAGCAGTGACACACTGACAGCTACACAAGCAGTGACACACACACAGCTACACAAGCAGTAACACACACTGACACAGCGACACGAGCAATGACACACATCCACACAAACAGTGACACACAGCTACACAAGCAGTGACACACTGACAGCTACACAAGCAGTGACACACTGACAGCTACACAAGCAGTGACACACTGACAGCTACACAAGTTAGTGACACACTGACAGCTACACAAGCAGCGACACACTGACAGCTATACAAGTTAGTGACAGATGAAGAGCATCCCTCACAGGATACAGACTGCTTAATGAAGGCAGCCGCCTCGATACACAGCAAGAGCAGACACAGGATATATCATCCGTGATAAGAGATGGAGACCAGATAAGCATACACTAGTGATGCAGTGGCTTGGCTTGTAACCTGATCAACCAAGACCAACATCTGTTGGCAACAGAGATAATTATGGCAGAACTAACACTAACAGCTGGTGCAGCAACCAGATACATGGGGATCTTTTCCTTGGTCCGACCTGCCAGCTGCAGCAACCTGTTCCTCTTCTCTGTAACACTAACAGTGTCACTGTCAGTGGTTGTTTAGCTATAACTGTGATCAGTTGACTTAACTAATCATGCAAATGAGTTGATTGATCAGTTGACTTAACTAATCATGCAAATGAGTTGATGAATTTTTTTGGGGTCAATTTTGTGTCATGCTTCTCACTTACATACATGCACACATGCAGGCACACACACACACACACACACACACACACACACACACACACACACACACATACGCATGCACATGCACGCACACACACACACACACACACACACACACACACACACACACACACACACACACACACACACACACACACACACACACACACACACACACACACACATGCATGTATACGAGCCTGTGACAAAAGGTGCTCCAGTATAGCCCTGGTCTGTTTGTGTATTCATATAAATATTTCTTTTCATCTTATATGACTTATTACAATCATATTAAGCTGTGGCTGCTTTTGTTAAACATATATTGGTGAGAAATCAAAGTAAAAAAATTAGCAGCTTTGGTCTCCAGAATGATGATTAAAAACAAAAGAATGCGATGAAAGAAAAACAGTTTGTGACAATTGGACAGTGTGGGGTGTCTGACTTCAGCTTAAAATGCCAACTTACCAGCTGAACTATTTTTGAAAAGATTTACGCCATCTGATCACTGAATAAACTAACTTTAATAGATCCAAGTAAGTTGCAACCCAAACACACCATTTAGTTCATTAAAAAAGAAAATGGGGTGGATGTTTGTAACGCATTGTGTCCAAAATTCTAATATTTTCTGAAATCATTTGCTGCTGTCTGCCACTGCATTCACTGTGGACCCTTGTTTTTTTTGTCTTCCGATTTGCGTAGTATTTGTAATCACTCATTAAAAGCAACAAAAGCTTTTGTTGCTGACAAGTGACATTTCCTTGCTTTCAGAAGTACATTCTAAAGTGAAAAACCGAAAACTGTCCATCTGTTATGTAACATTTCATCACCGCTGACTGGTTCTAAGAATACTGCAGACCTTCCTGTCTGTGTTACACTTTCAGTTTTCACTGACTGTGTCCCCAAACAGGAGTTATGGCGAGTATTCTCACTGTCTCCACTAGCTCTGTTACAAATGTCCACTGTTAAAATATCCACCATCAGTGCTGATTTTCAGTCTTTATACTATATTTTTCCAAACAAATGCTTTGTATGCCACTTGCAAGTGTTAAAAAAGACATTGGTAGCGTACCTTTGTTATTTGTCTTCACTGAGTGGTGGGAAGGGGGTGATTTCAGATTATGGACAAAGTAACTGTGTCCTTGTCACATTCGTTTGTGGTCTCTCTTTGACTTTGCAGTGTTTAATAAATTAGCATTTGGATCAACTCTACAGTTGCAGTGGTAGATGGGTTGCATTGCAACAGGCTGTTTTCTTAGGCTGCATGTCCAAACAGAGGCTTGTTGACACCAGCAGGTACTCTGTAGTGGATGGACGTAACTAACTAACATGGACACAGTGCTCATGGCTGTTGCGTCGGACCATTTAAAATTGCTGAAGTGTGTAAATAGTCACTAGACTTGCATTTTTTATGCATTTTCTATCACTGTGTAGTACTCCAAAATAAATTATTTCTCGTTTGTGTCTGTTATTCCAGTGTTTCTGTGTTTGAGACTATCGTCTGTTCTACCAGTTTTCTCAATGTTACATGCAGACCTTGTGATTGCATAATTACACCTAAAGCAGAATTTATCCATTTTCACCATTATGAAATCACAGAAAGCATTGAAAGCTTATATAAAAGATTTTTGTCATAAGATGTTTGTACAGTGCAGTGAGTTTAACTCTAGTTGGAAAACAGCACTTTATAAGAATTATTGTTATTATCTCTGTATTATTGAATTGTATTATAACATCCACTGTGTCCATTGTTACATTCATCCCAAGCTGACCTGGTCCCATTTTTGTAGCCATACAGCTTATGCTTGGATCAAAACCATTTTTTAATGATTGAAATGTTTACTTCAGATGTACCACTTGTCAGTGGTACAGTTAACAGATGCTTCATTTGAGTCTGATTTTTGGGCAGTGTGTGTGATTTTTGGGCAATGTGTCTCACTTTGGATCGTGACCTTTTGTCACAGGCTCATATACGCTTAAACACACACACACCACATGCATGCACACATACACACATGCACACACACACACACACGCATGCACACACGCACGCACGCATGCACACACACACACACACACACAAACACACATACACACACCATAGCTTGCTTCCAGTTACAATTGTTCTTCCAGCTTATCTCCAGTTATCCAGGCCTGTCTGAGTGTACAGTCTGCATTAATTCACACTTCTCTCAGCATGAAATGGGAAGGTAAACGGCATGTCTAGACAGCATGCCCTCTAGCTGCGTTTTTAAATGTGTGTTGTGTGACTGTAATACAGGTTCGCTGATGGTGGGGGTGGTGCTGCTGTCCCGTAAGATGAAGGTCAACCCAGACAACGTGGCCACACCCATTGCTGCCAGTCTCGGGGACTTAATCACGCTAACATTGCTGGCAGGAGTTAGCTCTCTTTTGTACTCGGCTATTGGTGAGTGGTTGCTGTCTTTCTCCAGGAAGTGTAGACACCATTTTTTACATTCACAGAACATGCTGTCATTTGTTTGCTTGTTAATTTTTATTTTATTTTTAAATCTAGAAAAAATGAACAAACAAGCATATCAGTCAACAGACTCTTGCTGATCATGTTTGCTGTTTGCAGGTAAGCATCACTGGCTGGCACCCACCATCATTGGCGTGTTCTTCCTGCTGCTGCCGCTGTGGGTGACGCTGGCAGTGAGGAACAAGTACACCAACGATGTCATCTACTCGGGCTGGACCCCTGTGCTGTGTGCCATGGTCATCAGCTCTCTGGGTGGTGTCATTCTGGATTTCGCTGTCACTGCCTACCATGGCATTGCTGTCTTCCAGCCTGTCATCAATGGTGAGTTGTTTGACCTGATTGCAGAATGGTTGGTGCCTTGAAGCCTGCCATCAATGGTGAGTTGTTTTTGTTTGACCTGATTGCAGAATGGTTGGTGCCTTGAAGCCTGCCATCAATGGTGAGTTGTTTTTGTTTGACCTGATTGCAGAATGGTTGGTGCCTTGAAGCCTGCCATCAATGGTGAGTTGTTTGACCTGATTGCAGACTGGTTGGTGCCTTCAAGCCTGACATCTTTGTTGAGATCCTTGACCTGACTGTAGTGTACTTACTGCATATCACTTTATTCAGATACAATTAATCTAGTGCACCAGTTCAGCTGGTACTGACATTTGTCAGTGTGGGTGGTAACCTGTGTGTGGCTGTCCAGGCTTGTCGCACATTCTACCTGTTGACTGTTGTTCAGGTGTGGGTGGTAACCTGTGTGTGGCTGTCCAGGCTTGTCGCATATTCTACCTGTTGACTGTTGTTCAGGTGTGGGTGGTAACCTGTGTGTGGCTGTCCAGGCTTGTCGCACATTCTACCTGTTGACTGTTGTTCAGATGTGGGTGGTAACCTAATGGCTGTCCAGGCTTGTCGCACATTCTACCTGTTGACTGTTGTTCAGGTGTGGGTGGTAACCTAATGGCTGTCCAGGCTTGTCGCACATTCTACCTGTTGACTGTTGTCCAGGTGTGGGTGGTAACCTAATGGCTGTCCAGGCTTGTCGCACATTCTACCTGTTGACTGTTGTTCAGGTGTGGGTGGTAACCTAATGGCTGTCCAGGCTTGTCGCACATTCTACCTGTTGACTGTTGTCCAGGTGTGGGTGGTAACCTAATGGCTGTCCAGGCTTGTCGCACATTCTACCTGTTGACTGTTGTTCAGGTGTGGGTAATAACCTTATGGCTGGCCAGGTTTGTCACACATTCTACCTGTTGACTGTTGTCCAGGTGTGGGTGGTAACCTGGTGGCTGTCCAGGCCAGTCGCATATCCACCTACCTGCACAGACGGGGCCGGCCGGGAGAAATGCCGCAGGGCACGTCCAGAGGCTGCGCCAACCCCTTCACCTTCTTCTTTGGCAAGTGTAAGTCACCAGGGCTCTGCAGCAAAGTCAACCTCCCAGTCTTTCAGTGGGTCAGAGTCTTCTGACTATGCCTGCAACTGAAAGTGCAAGGTTTTGATCCCCATGGAAAATGTGTCTGCGTAATGATCAGTGTTATTGTTAGGCAGGACGATTAGCTGTTTAGTGTTGAAAACTTTAATGTTACAGTTTTGTCTAGCATGTGTGTGTATGTGTGTGTGTGTACGTAAATGCCAGATTTGCATTATTGTAAGTACCACTCATTGTGATTTGCCTGCTCTGTTCCCATACCAGTTTTGGTAAACTAGACTATATTTATATTAACCCTTTCCACCCTACACTGGACTCTGAGTTGGGCTCCACTGAACAGTTTTGTCTGCCTGCACCCGACTCAGAGTTGGGCACAGAAACTTGTTAATCAAACTGGTTTTAGAAGTTATAAACGTTTAAAACTATGCATACTAATGAAAGAAGGGAGGTAACTGCAACTCACTTCCTTCAGCTACTCCCATGTGCTTTAATCAGAGCACATTTCACTGAATTTCTACATATTTTACAAATTTCTCCACCATCATGACCAATTTTTATTTTTTAGCTGAGGTGTTTGTTGAGGAGGACAGTGATTTTGATCGAAATGTTGCTGATTCTTGATCAGGTTCAAGAGAGCAAGTGGTTGAAACGAGTGGTCATGGCTAAAAGCATCCAGGCAGCAGAGGCTACACAAGCAGTAAAGTCTGTAGGGCTGAAAGGGTTAAGGTGACATCAGTGTTAGTTTGATCTGAAAATGTTACGTTTATTTCAGTTAAGTTGAAACTTTAGATGAGTGTAAATTACTGACTGAAAAACTGCTGTGGGCCTGTTTTTAAAAACTCCAGTTCTGTTGGTAGGGTGTTGACAGAGGCCAAGCAATGTATGGGAAAGGGAAAATATCAAATTAATTTCACCTGAAACCGCTCCTGGACCTGGTCTCAGATGGTGTGTTGTGATAGTGTTTTTTGTTGTTGTTGTGTGTAACTGAGCAATAGCTTGGTTTGGGAAAATGGTCTTTAAATAAGACAAAACATCAGGATTTTGTTCTGACCAAGTAGCAGTGCAAGAAATATTTCCTGGTGGTAATTACTAGGATAGCTTGGGGCAATAATGGTAATCTTTAAGTAAAATTCCAGTGCAAACACTCCATAGGTAACTACCGGTTCGATTGTGTGTTTTGGGTGTGCCTTTGTTGTTGTTGTTGCATGTTGTGAGTGTGTGTGTGGATTGCAGCCATGAACTCCAGGGCAGCGCGAGTGTTGCTGCTGTTGGTGATCCCAGGTCACCTCATCTTCATCTATACCATCTACTACATGAAGGCGGGCCACACCTCCATCACCATCCTATTCAACATCTTTTACCTGATGGCAGCCTTACTGCAGGTAATTGTAGCCTGGTCTGTGAGACCGTTGTCAC
Source organism: Alviniconcha strummeri (assembly GCA_963584105.1). Classification (NCBI taxonomy): domain Eukaryota; kingdom Metazoa; phylum Mollusca; class Gastropoda; family Provannidae; genus Alviniconcha; species Alviniconcha strummeri. Next base: position 2,041,743 of record OY757547.1, on the reverse strand, counting down.
TTCTGCAATGGCACAGTGGGGAAATGTGGGGAGCTGTGGGGGTGTAATGAGAAGCTGAGGTTATGCGTGCTACAGGCGTGGGCACGATCTGTGTGTGGTGTGCAAAGAATAAAATATTATGTTTGTATATTATTTTTGAGGTTTTATGTGGACATATTTGTTGTTATTGTAAAGTGTGGTGTACTCACCCATGTTGGTGAGATACTGTGCTGTAGAAATGTCTGCTGTTATTGTTAATCTCTGTCTCTCTTGTCCTGTCCTGACTCCACCAGCTAGCAATGCCTTTTGTCCATAAGAGGAGGATAGTTTAATGTGCAGTTAATGGTGATTGTGGATAGCACTTACAGAGCAAAACAAAAACTCAATGTGCTAGCAATATACATTCATGCACTTATGTGCACATGGACATACTCATAATCTACTGTCACAGCAATGGTCTGCCCAGGTTTGTGAAAAGGCCTGTCTCAAGAGGAAAGTCTTCAGCTGGGTTTTGAACCCAGGCAGAGTTGGAATATTCTCCAGTAATTTCATACCTGTGTGAATGTGCTGCATTCTGTTTCGTTGTTGGACTATTGTTATTGTGTTTATATGACTGTCACATTTGAGTTACATTCCCTTGTGATGCGCCAGGGAAACTACAGTATAGCTGAGTGTAAAGACTGTCTTGTGTTTGTGCAGGTGATACTGCTGCTGTACATATCTCAATGGATGGTCCACTTCATCTGGAGTCTGGGTGACGACCCGGACAATGTGGCCATTCCTTACCTCACTGCTGTCGGGGATCTGTTGGGCACAGCATTTCTGGCCTTGGCTTTCCACGTACTGTACTTGATAGGAGACAGAGACGCTGACTTGGGAGAGTAAGAGGTGGTTGTGTCCACGTTTCTGGCCTTGGCTTTCCACACACTGTACTTGATAGACGACAGAGACCTTGACTTGGGAGAGAAAGAGGTGGTTGTGTCCATGTTTCTGGCCTTAGCTTTCCATGTACTGTACTTCATTTGCGACAGAGACGCCGACTTAGGGGAGTGAGAGATGGTTGTGTCCACGTTTCTGGCTGCAGAGTTTCACGTATTCTACTGACACAACATATTGAAGCAGTTGACTGAGGAGAGGTTGTCCACTTGCAATTTTGGCCTTGGGTGTGAGAGGGCTGTTGATTAAGCAGAGAGAACGAGAGGTTGTTCATCAGACTTCATATTTCTGGCCATGACTTTTGCTATGAGAGAGGGAGGTGGTTGTGTTGAGACACTGGATAGGTGTCAGACACCGATCACGGATAGGTGACAGACACCGATTACAGATAGGTGACAGACACTGGATAGGTGACAGAGACACCGATCACTGACATGTTTCAGAGACACTGATCACGGTGGTGTTAGAGAGGTGGTTGTGTCAAGCTGGGAATCCATGCTTGTGTATGCGAGGTGTTTGCGGTACAGTTGTGGCTGCTGGCAGAATTGTGATAGAAAAAAAAAGAGAGTACCTGGTAACGGTTGATTCCACAAACGCATTTTTTTTGCCTTTGAGTACCTGATTCTTCAAATGCACTTGCGCTGCCCTTGTGTTTTGTGTGTGTTTGCATTCACATCACTGTCATGGCCTCTGTGGGGCAGTGTTTGAAAGTAAACACACAGTGACACTTGGGTGCCAACACAATGCAAAAATGTGTCAGTGGATTTCTAGCTTTAGAGAGTGGACAGTGTGAGATACTGGAGCAAGCTTCAGTACTGCTGCATCTGCGCTTTCAAAACTGTGGTGAGGACTTCTGCAGCTGGAACCTGTGGAAAAATAACAAGACTGGTGGTGCTTTTTGGAGTAAAAATATGCAAGAAGGATGAATGGATGCAAAAGCTGTTTGTTACTATCACAGTGAAAACTGAAATCAACAATCACTGCAGTTGCTACTTCCTGGAGGTCATTCACAAATGTGACCTTGCAGCATGTTCTGAACCATCTTTTATTTGTAACAGGATTATTTTGGGGTATGAACTGAACTCCTGCCGGCTTGTGTGCATGTGTGTTTCTGTGTTGTGTGTGTGTGTGTGTGTGTGTGTGTGTGGATAACCATAAGGAGACGGTGACAGTAATTCACTTTTATTTAGAACACAAAAAGATATTACATTAACAGCCCAAACTCACGGCACTATCACAAAGCGTAGTTACAGTCGACTCATTGCCATCCAAGTCCACAGAGACTGAGGGTTGGGAGGAGGGAAGTTTCCGTGTCATGATACCTTGTCTGCTCTTGATTGTTTGGGTTGACACTTCCCTATGTCTTCCTGCTGTGTACGTCCAGCCTTTTGTCGTCATCGGTTTGGATCATTTACAAGCTTTTTGTTGGTGTTTACAGTGTGTGCGTCATGCCTGAGTGAAATGTCTTGGGATCCATCCACTCAAGAGTAACGTATTTATTCACAGATACTGCACTGACACATGATAGATGATTTGGTGATGTCTGTGAAAGGGGAGGAGGTGCCAGGGAAAGTTGTCACTGTGACAGTATTTGACAATGACCTGTACAGATGTGACCTGTACAGATGGAGGTGAGGTTCAGCGGAGTTGTTTCATGTGACTGGCCACATGGCTGGAGAGTCATCTGCCAGCCGTCATCTAGAGTCTATGGTAGTTGCTTTTTCTCTTGGTGAGTCATCTGCCAGCCATCCGCTATAGTGACTGCTTTCACTGTTGGTGAGTCACCTGACAGCCATCTGTTATGGTGATACTTTCACTGTTGATGAGTCATTTTTTAGCTGTTGCTTCTGCTGGTGAGACATCTTGCAGCCACTTGTGACTGGTGATACTGCTGGTGATTCGTCAGTTCTGACAGCCACCTGCCGCTGGTGATTCATCAGTTCTGACAACCACCTGTGACTGGTGATACTGCTGGTGATTCATCAGTTTTGACAGCCACCTGTGACTAATGATTCATCAGTTCTGACAGCCACCTGTCACTGGTGATACTGCTGGTGATTCATCAGTTTTGGCAGCCACCTATGACTGGTGATTCATCAGTTGTGACAGCCACTTGTGATTGGTGATAGTGCTGGTGAATGATCTTTCAGCCACCTGTGACTGGTGATACTGATAATGCTGGTGAATGATCTGGCAACTACATGTAACTGGTGATAGTGCTGGTGATTGATCTGGCAACCACCTGTAACTCTTGATACTGCTGCTGATTTGTTTGGCCAAAAAACCCACCTGTATCTCTCCTCATTGTTTTGGTACATCCTGTTGTTTACAGATGGGGGAGGGGATGGGGGGTGCATGCAGGTGTGCATGTGCGTGTTCATGCATGTGCATTATGACTAGAAGTGTGTCATTCTTTTCACATTGTTGGTTAAGCTGACAACTCCGTGTGTGTGTGCGTGTGCACATGCGTGCAGGTGCATATGCTTCAGAAAGAGAAAGTTGAGTCACAATATTTAATCAGATGGGTCCTTTGATGTGGTCATATCCATTTTGTTCTGCAATTACCGGATGTCTTAGGGAATGTTTTAATGTTTGCGTTGTGACTGATGATGTCTAATGTTTATTGGTAGTATTAGTCACATTCACATATCACCCCACAGGTGCTTTGGGAAATCGTTTTGCTTTGGATTGTTGGTCACTATTTGCTAAATGTTCTCTATGTTGGAAGAATAGGTTTGTTGAAGTTAATGCTCTGACTTCCTGTACACACTACACATCAGATGTTGAACTAGTCATGGTGGACATGTGACACAGTTACTGCATCAGATGACAGACTAATCTTGTGGACATGTGTGGTGACACAGTTACTGCATCAGATGACATGTCAGGCTAGTCTTGTTGGACATGTGTGGTGACACAGTTACTGCATCAGATGACATGTCAGACCAGTCTTGTTGGACATGTGTGGTGACACAGTTACTGCATCAGATGACATGTCAGACTAGTCTTGTTGGACATGTGTTTTGACAGTTACTGCATCAGACGACATGTCAGACCAGTCTTGTTGGACATGTGTGGTGACACAGTTACTGCATCAGATGACATGTCAGACTAGTCTTGTTGGACACGTGTGATGCCACAGAACGTTTGCTGCACACTACACCACAGACATGAATGGTAGCAAACATAAGAGCTCTTTCTACATGTAGAACCAAGTGTGACTGGTTTTCACTGGGCCAACTGCCAGCTTAGAATTCACTACCATCTTAAGACTGCATAATGTGGTGGTGGGCGGATGGCGGTCTTTGACTGCATGTGCTTTTGGATCATTAGGTGTATGGAGAAAAGGTTTTTGTTGGCTTCTTTGTATGTGTAGTTATTTGTTCTTACTCAGGGTGGTTCTGCTATGAGGTGGATCCCTTGTCAAGGGTGTTGATGTCCATTTCAATACAACCTATGTTTGATTTGTGGTGGTGGAATGTTTTTGTTGCACGATTCAGTGTGAAGCTCAAACGACAGAACCAAGATAACTGATAGGAGATCATCAGGTTTGATTGCAGCCAAGTCACATTTAATTGTCACTTGTCTGACAGAGGTCAGTAATGATGATGGTGACCATTGCGTTAAAACTTGTTATGTGCTAATGCCCATTGCACAGTTTATGCTTCAAGTTCAAAGGGTAATGATACATGGACAAATATACCCTTTCAGGCAGTTTGTGTGTTTGTTTGAGCTTCAGTAGAAATGGATCTGCCTCCAGATACTGTGATTTTGACCATTTTATGATTCATCGCTCTTGTTTTTTATGTGTGTGTGTGTGTGGTGTATGTGCGCGCATGTGTGCGTGTGTACATGTGAGTAATAAGCAAAGATTGTGAGAATAGCTGGATCATTGAAGGGAATTCTTGGCTAGCCCTGTTGTATTTGCACCAAAAGTTGTACATGAAGAAGAGGTGGGTGCATGGCTGAACGCTGTTAGCACGATGGAACCCCAGAAAAAGACCACTGGTGTTCAGGAACTCTTTCTCAAAACCTCACCCTTCACATTTCAGTGTGAATGACCTGCTGATCAGTGATCCTTTCTCAAAACCTCACCTTTCATGTTTCAATGTGAATGACATGCAGACCGAAGACTGCCCCACTTTTGTTTTTTTACTTTTAGGACCTTTTGCTTGATTTTTAGGGTGGTCTTTAAATTGAGGTTCAATTGTAATTTGTAATTGTAGTGAAATCTGAAATGTGGAACTGTTAAAGTACTGGTATACTGAATCTCCACAGTGTGAATGCGTATCTTTCTTGGTGTGTGTATGTGTGGGAGCCAAAGGTCGTGGGTTTTCCTTGTTTAATGAATCATGAGTACAGATGCCATCAATAAAATGTTACAAGATTGCCTTGTGGGGAAGTGTGTTTGACATGTGCGGAGTGTTATATATGTACGTGTAAGTGCTACGTTTTATCAAAACTGGCTACATTTCGAAACCCGCTGAAAGAGACTTAGATACGAAAACTGGCCGATCCAGAAGAGACCAGGACATGACTGAAACTTACAAGTATCCAAACTGACCAGCAGTTTAGCGCGTATGTCTGTCGTCTGCGAGAAGGGAGATTATATACCTATCACTACACTGTCACCACCAGAATGGCATCTGCATTGTTAAGGTGGCTGCAGCGATGAGAGCCATTTTAATGTTTCATAATTGAGAAGGACAACTTGAAGTCACAAGACAGTGCCCACAGACCACAACTTTTGAAGAGAAAGGAGAGCCGAAGCGGATTCAAACCGAGGTCCCTCTGCTTACCAGCCTAACGCCTTACCGCTAGGCCAAACCGGCTCACACGTGAAGAATTACTTATAATAGCATGGCCCTCATGGGTGCGTGTGCGTGCGTGCGTGTTTGTAATGGGCTATGTGCTCCAATTTGAAGAAAGAGTACATTATTATTATTACTATTTACATTTTGTTTGTTGATCCTTGCATCACATGACTGTAATAAGATCGGACAAAGAGGAATGAAAGTTTTTGTTAAATGATAAATTTCTCGTTCAACAAAATTCGATGGCACATCCTGAAACATGATTGTAACACTGCCAGTATGAAGACATTCACGACACATAGCCTGCGCGCGAGCACGCACGCACGCTCACACGTGTAAGCACACACGCACGCTCACACGTGTAAGCACACACACACGCACGCACGCTCGCACGTGTAAGCACACACGCACGCACGCTCACACGTGTAAGCACACACACGCACGCTCACACGTGTAAGCACACGCACGCACGCACGCACGCTCACACGTGTAAGCACACACACGCACGCACGCACGCCACAACCCCAACCCCCACCCCCACGCACACATACACACACACACTCAACACTACACAGGACAATTTGACACAGTCCACACAGAGCAATTTTTTGAGAAACGGGCCCTGAACTCGTAGCTAGCTGTAGTGTGACTGTGAGCAAACAGAAGCACGCCACGTGGGGCGCTGCATGCCATGCAGACAGCTCTTCACTGGCTGCGACCGCCAGCTTGGCTGACTGGCTGCACGTGCCCGCGGTCACCAGTTGGGGTGGGGGCCGTCGTAGAACTGACAGTGGATGTGGTTGTGCTCGTCGATGCCCAGTCCCCCCATGGCGTTGCACTTGTCGATGTACTCCTGGCTGCGCGCATCGTTGTGCAGGTCCACCGCCAGCCCCGAGTAGTGGCGGGACTTGCAGCTGTGGCACGCCCCCGCCAGTTCGTTGATCTGTAACAGGCAGTGAACACAGCGTGACTGACAGCTGTGGCCCGCCCCCGCCAGCTCGTTGATCTGTAACAGGCAGTGAACACAGCGTGACTGACAGCTGTGGCACGCCCCCGCCAGCTCGTTGATCTGTAACAGGCAGTGGCTGACAACACCCCCGCCAGTTTATTGATCTGTAACAGGTAATGAACACAGCGTGACTGACAACGCCCCCGCCAGCTCGTTGACCTGTAACAGGTAGTGAACACAGCGTGACTGACAACACCCCCGCCAGCTCGTTGACCTGTAACAGGTAGTGAACACAGCGTGACTGACAACGCCCCCGCCAGCTCGTTGATCTGTAACAGGTAATGAACACAGCGTGACTGACAACGCCCCCGCCAGCTCGTTGATCTGTAACAGGTAGTGAACACAGCGTGACTGACAACGCCCCCGCCAGCTCGTTGACCTGTAACAGGTAGTGAACACAGCGTGACTGACAACGCCCCCGCCAGCTCGTTGACCTGTAACAGGTAGTGAACACAGCGTGACTGACAACGCCCCCGCCAGCTCGTTGATCTGTAACAGGTAGTGAACACAGCGTGACTGACAACGCCCCCGCCAGCTCGTTGACCTGTAACAGGTAGTGAACACAGCGTGACTGACAACGCCCCCGCCAGCTCGTTGAGCATGCCCCCGCCAGCGCGCTGATCTGTAACAGGCCGTTGCTGTGGTGAGGTGATGACTAGTGTGGGATGCCTCTGCAAGTCAAGCCAGTGGCAAGTCCTCACAACACACACGCATCAGACAGTTAGACGCAGGGCGCAGTTCAGCGCAAGTACTCACAATAACACGGCCGTGGTTCTTCAGCTCCACCAGGTACTTGAGCAGGTTCAGGCTGAGACACGTCTGGCCGCCCGGGGCACCTGGTGGGGTCCGGCACTCCGTACACGTGTAGCTGTTACAGACACACAGACGGACAGACAAACACACACTCACACACACACATGCACGCACACACACACACACACACACACACACGCACGCACGCACGCACGCACGCACGCACGCACGCACATGCGTATGTCATCAAATGGAGGGGGGGGGCACGGACCCCAACCTCTCCGGATTTTCCAGTTTTATTGGTTGCACTGACCTATTTGTGGGGGTGGGGGGAGGGATCACAGAGAGGACCGTGTCCATGATTTGCTGTTAAGTGACATCTACAACCCTTCAGTTTCACTGTGGTACAGAATCAGACAATTATCCTGACATCAGCAAACACCCCGCCAGTGTCGGTGCCTGTCAGTCTCGGGACTTACTGAGATCTGTGAGCCATATGGCCGTTGCACATGTCGTGGATGTTGTTGTAGGAGTAGGCGTTGTCGTGCACCCCTGACGGATGTCTCTGGGCCGCGACGATGTTGGCTGACGCCGCCAGCTCACAGGCCAGCCGCTTCTGCTCCGCAGAGCACGTGCCGGCAGCTGACCACCACAGCGTCATTGATCAGACACAGGCGCACGACAAAATGTGATTTGGAGACAAATCATGTCGGGCTAAATTTAATCTGGAGTCTAGAACTGAATGTGGTGTTGCTGTTGTTTTGATTTACACTAGAGTCTGGTGTTTTTGTGACGCTTTCTCAGTTCCGGTGATTGTTAGGATCAGGTGTTACTTCCTGTCTCTGTCTTGTAGCGTGTGTGTGTGTGTGTGTGTGTGTGTGTGTGTGTGTGTGTGTGTGTGTGTGTGTGTGTGTGTGTGTGTGTGTGTGTGTGTGTGTGCGTGTGTGCGTGCGCGCGGGCGTGCATGCGCATTTGAGTGTGTATGTGTGTGTGTGTGTGAGAGAGAGAGAGAGAGAGAGAGAGAGAGAGAGAGAGAGAGAGAGAGAGAGAGAGAGAGAGAGAGAGAGAGAGAGAGAGAGAGAGAGAGAGAGAGAGTGCCGATGTGTGTGTGCGTGTGTGTTCGGTGCTGCCGGGTAGTCTCTCTTTCTCTGTCTCTGTCTCTGTCTGTCTCTCTCCCTCTCTCTCTCTGTGAGCGGGCGGGCAGACGCTTAGACACAGACTGCCGTGACATGTCCAGCAATACTGACCACACTGTGAGGCACTGCCTTTTGTCAGGAAGTTCCCAGCGATCCACATTCTCTGCAGACAAGGAGAAAAGAACATTCTAACACCCAAACTCCAAGAGCATGACGAAAACGGCTGGTGCTG
>OY757547.1:2015448-2030448 GCA_963584105.1 Alviniconcha strummeri | reverse complement strand
CACACATACATACACACCCACGCACGTAAACATACACCTACACACACACACACACACACACACACACAACACACACACACACACAACACACACACACACACACACACACACACACACACACACACACACACATACACACACACGCACGCACACATACACACACACACACACACGCACGCACGCACGCACGCACGCACGCACACATGCACTCGCACATGTCAACACATACACACCGCAGACGCACACCTACTTGTCTACCCGGCTGTCACCACACTGACAACTCAGTGCAAGAGTAAGACTAGATGTGATTTTGCAGGATGATGAGAATGACCCAGACGCGGTCATCGGATATGAGGCAGGGGAAGAAATCAATGCAGACGAGTTGCCGCCCGCGTTGCGAGTGCGGTGTCACGGTCGCCGAGTGGTGGCGCTTCGGAGAGTCAACGCTAAGATAAGCGCTGAGAATGAAGACGAACGTGGATTGCAGAGAGGTAAACATCTCTCCTCTTCCCTCTCTCTTTCCGTCTCTCCCCCCCTCTCTTTCCGTCTCCTTCCTCTCTGTGTGCTGTCATTTGCACGATATCAATCATATTAATGTGTGTGACACTGTTCGTTTTACGGCGCATTTCCACAAACAACACGTACATACATTCTATTTCATAATGCTTGTGGTGTTAATCTTGCCTGTATGTTGTTATATACTCTTAAATTGTGAATATTTTATACATCTGCGTTTTTGTTTGTTTGTTATTCATGTGTGTCACCCAGACTTTTCTTTAAGTGGAATAAAGAAGTACTAGACTTGAACTGACGTGAAATACTCTCTTTACAATAACGACTGTTTTCTGGAACAGCCAAACGCTCAAATCCTCTAATACCTGCATAAAATCGCCAAACTGACACACAGCCATTATCAATCAAACAGAACCTGTAGGCCTTTCAATGAGAAAAACAACAACATCAACAACAACAACAACAGCAACAATACTACTACTACTACTGATAACAATAACAGTCATTTCTATAGCGCCATGGCTCACCGACAAGAGTGAGCACACCGCACTTTACAAGATCAACAGCAATGTATACATTAAAACCTCAAAAATAATTATTATATCCCGTCCCTAATAAACCTTATGGTTTCTGTGGACGTTAAGCCCCATGTTTACATAATAATTATATAGTCATAATACTGTATTCCTCGCACACCACACCCACACCCACCCACACAACCGCACCCACCAACACACCCACGCACGCACACACACACACACACACACACACACACACACACACACACACACACACACACACACACACACACACGCACGCACGCACGCACGCACGCACGCACGCACGCACGCACGCACGCACGCACTCACACACACACACATACACACACGCACAACACACACACACACACACACACGCACGCACGCACGCACGCACGCACGCACGCACACGCAAGCACGCACGCACACACACACACACACACACACACACACACACACACACACACACACACACACACACGGACGCACAGAAAAGCTGTAACCAGGAGTAAAGGAGGGAAGAGCGGGGGGATGGGGGGGGGGGGGGGGGGGCAGGTAAGAACACATAATTTGAAATCACTTGTATTGTTTGCGTGGGTAAGGTTTTAACGCAGTTTTGAAGGCATGGGAAGATTGAATGTGACGGATGTCAGAAGGGAGCGAATTCCATAGCACTGTAGGAGAAACAGCCAGAGTTTTTTCTTTCTTTCTAACATGGGGGATACGAAGTATCCAGGTGTCTGCAAAAGAACGAAGCTGCCAGGAAGGGTGTACACAGTGAGAAGGTCAGTCAAATAGGCAGGAGATGAATCAGAGAAGAAGCTGTGACTGATAGGTTGTAGTCTATTCCGGCTTGGACCGGTAATCAATGTAGAGCTTTCACACGATCACGTTTGCATACTTTGAAAACCAGTTCGCTGCAGAGTTCTGAACTTTCTGTAGTGTATTGAGAAGATAAACATTTATGGGCAGCCATATAAAAGAGAATTACAATAGTCGAACCGGGATTGTAATACTGTGTGACAAATAGGTGGTCTGCTCTTAGAGGCAGCAAAAAGATGGCCATTTTCAAGATGGCAAAAATAGGGTCATTTGCAAGACTGGTAAGAGGCAACCAATTTACAAAGTGGCAAAGAGCTACAAAGAGATAGCCATTTGCAAGGTGCCCAAAGACAGCTTTTTGCAGGGAGGCAAAGCAAGAAAAAGAAGAAGAGCAAAAAACAACAATTTACATGGCGATAAAGAGATAGCCATTTGCAGGGTGGCTAAAGAAATTATTGGCAAGGTGAGAAAGAGACAGCCATTGAGTGGCAAAGAGCTAGCCATTTGCAAATAGACAAAATGACGGCCATTTGCGAGCAGACAAACGAGACAGCCGTTTTTGTGTTTTGCATGTTACCCTGAGGCATTGCTTTTTTTTCTGTGGTCTGTTCTGGTCCAGACGAGGAGTCCACCTTGCTGTCTCGTGTGGTACGGAGCTGCAGAAAGCTAAAGGTGAAGGTGAAACTCGCATTCAACTGTCAGTGTGCCAAACGGCTGTGGGGCGTCTGCATCTGGTGGAAAAAATGTTTCCGGTGGGAGTGGAAATTCAAATGGGTTGGTTGCTGAATCCATATTTGCGTTGATGACGTCACAGTGACGGTAATTTTTCCCTAACAAATTAACTGGCGTATTATTCATAGGGTGATTCATTGTAAGCTGAAGTATACAGTATCTTTAAAATGCCGTAATCACTATCTTGCCTGTGGCGTACAGAACAACTACGGAACAGGCACAATCGATTTATTTCTTGAAAACGAAGAAGTTTGAGGATTCGATGCTGGTTGTAAAAGTTGGCCAAAGGAACTGTTACCCTTCGTGGCCCAATACAAACCGGACTACGGAAATACTTCAGCTCCGAAACACCAGGTAATCCGTATGAACAGTGTACTATATAATCCTTACAAATAACGCACTAAATAATCCCTGCAAATAATGTACTATATAATCCCTATAAGTAGTGTACTATATTATCCCTACAAATAACGTGTTAAGTAAATAATCCCTATAAATAATGTACTATGTAATCCCTATAAAAAATGGCACACAGAGCCATTTTCAAACGGATTGGTGGGTGCTGACGATGGAGATCACGTGACAATTGCTAAATAGCCGATTTCTTTTTCTAACTACTACTACTACTACTACTACTACTACTACTACTACTACTACTACTACTACTACTACTACTACTACTACTACTACTACTACTACTACTACTACTACTACTAAACGTAATAACTATAGCTATGTCAACGGCTTTTCTTCAAACTTTTGACTGGATTTACGCACAAGTTTAGAAATTAAACGCTAATTGGTTTAAAATAAAATGTTTTGACAAAAATGATGTTCTTTAAATAAGATTTTCAGTTTAAAAAACAAACAAAAACAGTACGACTAAACTGCTGAACAATGATATACATGCGCTTTGAAAAAGAAAATCTGTATAAAAATCATATAAAATTCATCTGACTCCATCGTCTGTGTTGACTGGATGGGTGGTTGCATGTCTGACAGGTGGCTAGCTTGGATGGTAAATAGGTGGCTGGCTTGGTTGGTAAATTGGTGGCTGGATGAGTGGTTCGAAAAGCGGCGGATGAACTAGTTATGAACACACGCTGTTTTAAACCATACATTCAAATTCCTCTATATCAGGTCGAAACTCAAGTCACTAAATCACAAGTAAAATGCAGGCTGACACTTCTAGACACCACGCATTCAACAGCAAACACAACCATGTCAAAACAGACACTGATAATAATACATCAATGCTTCCATTTCAATCATCTACCACTGAAATAACCATTTCATGGCCAGTTCTTCGGATTGCATTCAAAAATGAAGATAAAATATGTGTTGGAAGCTATTTGGGTCTTTCTCCTGAAAACTGGTCAAAAATGTGACATAGACGGTAAAAATTCAGAGTGAGATTTTTTTTTAAATGTCATTATTTGGAAATGAAAGCTTGACATCTCTTGTGTACATAAATATTAGACATAAAATGGCAGGATGACAGGAACTTAGTTAATTGTGCATTATGTTAGGTCAGAGGTCAATGTCTCGCGTGTTACAGAAGACACCAGAAATGCATGAATAGAGTCGGCTCAGTGGCCAGTTTGACTCTTGCCTTTTTTATTATACAATATTTCCTAATTAATAAAGGAATAGCTGTTACTTCTGACATTAAAAAAAAAAAAAATGTCCTGCCTCTTTAACGATTTTGGTTTAAAATGTCTTTTTCGAAGTACAGACATGCACGAAATAGATTACACATTTCTTTTCCTTAGTTTTTTTTTTTTCTCTCTCCCCCCCCCCAAGTAATTTGGAGGAGGGGGGGGGGGGGGTGCATTACACTAACTTGGTCTGAACCGTATATATGTCAGAGGGATATTTGTTTCTTGCTTTCTAAAATTAATAACCAGTCGCACTTAATTAGTAATCTGTCTCATTCTTTTTTTCTTTCTCTCCCCCCCCCCCAAAGTAATTTGGAGGAAAGGGGGGGGGGGGTGCATTGCACTAACTTGGTCTGAACCGTATATATGTCAGAGGGATATTTGTTTCTTGCTTTCTAAAGTTAATAACCAGTCGCACTTAATTAGTAATCTGTCTCACATGTTATGTGGACATCATCACAAGTACGAAAGGATATAAGAATAACATATTTGAACCATTGAGCAAAAAACTTAATAAACAAGTATATTCATTACAAAAGCAATATTCTTTCCACATTTTCTTAACTGGAACCGGAACCGGTATCATCCAATACACTCTGCTTTAGATATGGGATAGCCAAGAGTGGCAGCAATCTAGCCCGCAGTCCCCCAAGCCATATTCTCTGTCGCACGCCCTGTGTAAAAGCAAGAAAATCTTTTCACGGTATCTTACCCTGTCTTGTGATGATGTACCATCAAACTAATTTGGATTCCAAAAGTTTCAGTATTTCTGAAGATCTAGTAGAAACGATTGTGGCTTATACCTTGAACATCGCAAAATGATATTTCCGAATGATACTCTGGCTGATGATGATGCATCACCATACTAAGTTTGACCGATCAGAGATATTGTCGGGGCAAACATTCACTGAAGTTCAGAACCTTCACTGTGACCTTGACCTTGAATATAGCAAAGCAACCTTTTCAAAAGACATTCCAGCTATGAACATGCACTGTCAAACTAAGTTGGTCGCCCCCAAAAATCTGCAGTTCAGAACATATAATAAAACTAGTCATGTTTGATTGTATGAACCGAAATTCAGTTACTGTGACCTTGACCTTGAAGATAGAAATCCATTTTTCGTATATCACGCTCTGGCTTATAATGATGTCTCATCATATTGGGTTTGGTTACAAATGGTTCAGCAATGCATAATAAATATATCATCCAAACTAACATTAACTGAAACTTTTAACCTTGGCTGTGACATTGACCTTGAACACAGCAAACCAACATTTTCACTGGACACTTCTTTGCTTATTATGATCTACACTCAAACTGAAATTGGTTGCAAAAGACTCACTGGTTTAGAACTAATAAAAGATATAGCAGAAACTGTCATATTTTGATTATATAAGCTCACACTGTGACCTTGAAGACAGTATCCCATTTTTTTCCGCCTGACATTCCGGCTCATGGTGGTGCACCACAATACCAAGTTTGGTTACAAAAGGTTGCAAACAAACACTCAGCCGAGTGGGAAGAAATATGTGTCACGAGCGTTACATCCCTCACCTCTGAAGACACAGTCCTTTCCCTTTTCTAGTAAAATAATACACCACACACAGCGCAAAAAGAAGTCAAACGTTGCTGCCGCAAGTCAGCTGATGTGGACTGGTACGTTAGGGTAGGTCGAAAGTCAATGGTACAAGCAGAAATAATTATTTCGTGTGCTCGCACGTTACACCATTGTAAGACACCACGTCAACCACCCCTGAAGAAATGACTGTAATTTATTTCGTATATGCTCTCAAGTCATCAAACAAGCATTAAAAATAAGGTAAACTGTGGTTATTTATCATCATGATGGAAAAAAAAAAGTTCTTTAGTTTCCGTTATGAACAAGACACAATATCGTGATACACACTTAGAAGACACCATCGGTAACGTGCGAGACACTGATTATCTTTCCTTTGTTTGGACCTTTTAGTAGCAAGCAGCACACAATAAATACCATTTGTATGTAAGAACTGGCCTCCTTCTTTCTCATGAAACCTGTTTTTATTCCATCATGAACGATTCCAAGGAATTATTTGCGATCAGCTAACCTTCCCAAAGCCATGTCACAAATGGCGGCCATGAAAATGTCGCGAATTTTACCAAAAAAAGGCTCACGGGGCAAGAAATAATGATGCATTTACCCATAGTGGCATTTCCCTTATTTCTCCAAACACATTACATCAAAAATATAGCGGTAGATCAAAAGGTTTCATGTTTTAGTTTAATTTTTATTTCATCGGGAAAGCGGCACCCTCTTTGGTCCAGTTTTCAGGAGAATGACCCATTTACATTCCAAGGGGTTTTCAACGCGGAAACTCGCATCATTTACTCACAAGGTACAATGAGCGGAGTGACCGATTTTGCTATATGCTAGATACACCTAATCAACAGAAAGAAAAAATATTAATAAAATGGAGAGAGGATTTGGAATAAATGAAGCTGAATGGACAGGGGAAAAACAAATTAGACATTCTTGGCAGTGTGTGAAGCGTGTAGAGCTATATTCTGATCTACTCCAGGTTTAAAGGGAGAATGCAGACCCCCCCCCCCCCCACACACACACACATACACACTCACGCACACACACACACACACACACACACACACACACACACATACACACACACACACATACACACACACACACACACACACACACACACACACACACACACACACACACACACACACACACACACACACACACACACACACACACACACACACACAAGCGAGAGAAATGGTCGCGCGCGGCCTGCGTGTGTGTATGTGTGTGTGTGTGTGTGTGTGTGTGTGTGTGTGTGTGTGTGTGTGTGTGTGTGTGTGTGTGTGTGTGTGTGTGTGTGTGTGTGTGTGTGTGTAAGGTGTGTGTGTGGGGGCGGTGTGTGTGTGGGTGGGGGAGGGTGTGTGTGGGGTGTTTGCGGGTGTGGGTATTCGTGTTGGTTTGTGTGCGTGCGTGCCTGCGTGCTTGCGTGCGTGTGTGTAAACACGATTACATCACAACATTTATAGGCCATGATGATTATTCACTATCTGTGCGCTATGGGTTGCGGGCGTGATAGTTTGAAGTGCAGAGTTGACGAATTTTCAGACATTTGTGTTCATTAGTGCAGCAGCATCCATTACATCTGGACTGGTAACAGTAAAACAACAACAACAACAAAACAAAACAACAGACAAAAACAAAAAACAAAAACAAAAAACAAAAAACAAAAAACAAAAAACAACAACAACAGACAACAACAACAACAACAAAAAACAAACCAACCAAAAACAAGATCAGAAAAACAAACAAACAAAAAGCATAGCATAACAATAACACCAAACAACAGTACGAAGACAGCAACAACAGCAAGAGCACGTGCAGTAAGTCAATCTTGGATTTCAACGTCCTGTCAACCGCAGTGTCACCTCAGGATGAATCACGTTCAGAATTCTTTTACACCAGTTCAAGACACAAGTCATCAAATCACAAATTTGTGGAGTTCACTGTTACAAAGTTGTTAGCCGGTTTGGCCTAGCGGTAAGGCGTTAGGCTGGTAAGCAGAGGGACTTCGGTTCGAATCCGCTTCAGCTCTCTTTTCTCTTCAAAAGTTGTTGTCTGTGGACACTGTCTTGTGACTTTGTCCCTCACAATTATGAAACATTACAATGGCTCTCATCGCTGCCCATTTTAATGCAGGAGCCATTCTGGTGGTGACAGTGTAGCGACAGGTATGTAATCTCCCTCTCCCCCCACCCCCATACCCCCTTCCCCCACCTTCTCCCTGTCCCTAATAAGCCTTATGGTTTCTGTGGACCATGTTTACTTGCTTAGTTGCAACGTTAAAAACCCAATCTATCCTTTGATCAATGCACAATCACACATAAGCCCTACTGGTACCCATTTATATTCCGCAGGCACTCACCACGGGATCCTGCTAAAATCGCTAGTGACTGTGAGCAGGTGGCCTATTTTATTCCGCGGGCCCACAATGGAAACTGCATCAGCCAAGACTTACGAAGTTAAAAAATAGGAAAGAGGATTTGGAAAAAAATGAAGGTGAACGGAGCGGGAAGGTCACACTTAGCTCAGAGAAGAAATTTCTGGCAGTATGCATGGGTATATAATTCTGACCTACTCCGGGTTTTAAAGGGAGGACATTTGTCCGCTCTTGGTTCCCAACAGAGGGGACCTTATTTTCTGTGTCTGCAGTACCCCACTGGGGGTGTGCACAGTTACAGTCAATGAAACGAGCAAACAATAAAATTAAAACACACATTTCAATGTATTCTTCGAGGTGAATCCAGCTACTGTTTATTAAATCATCCGGAACAAAGTTATACAAAATGTCAAAGCTGTGAGCAGTGATAGAATCGAGAATCGAATTTGTAAGCTGAAAGCTTTCATTTAAACGATTTATTGAAACAAAAACAAAAAACAAACAAAACAAATTCACTTAGAATAAAACCCGAGACTTATTTTCCAGAGATTGTCAAGTGTGGATCTCATTCCACACCTGGGTTTTACAGATCTGTTGCTTTACTTGAGACACAGGGGCTTGTTTCATCATGGATTTAAAACAGCAATATTCTAGCAGGACACATCCAGCGAATGGTTATTACTCTCGTCTCTATTGTGACTTGCTTTTGGTGACAAATAAATGCGTTATCTGCCGCTGCAGATCAGATATTTTTGTCGTCACCTCTGCATCATGCAGTTTTACACCTGTACCAGGATCTCTTAGCGCTGCTGTGTTCGGTTTATGAAAACTGTTTGTGATAACTTGATACTGCACAGACCGCCATGAACACTGAGTAACGAAAACGCTCACACGCCCACGCACTTACATTCACACACACACACACACACACACACAACACACACACACACACACACACACACACACACACACACACACACACACACACACACACACACACACACACACACACACACACACACACACACAGAGTCATGCATGTGCGTATGTCAAACACATGCACACACACACATACGCACAGGCACACTCACATGAGCACGCGCTCAGGCAAAGACAGACAGACAGACACATACGCACCCCCCTCCACACACGTGTAAACACACATGCAAGCATGCGCACTCACACAAATCAAATTAGCGTCCCGAATAGAACAGTTACAAAACAACAAAAGCAACAGCACTAACAGCAAAAACAACGACACCAGCAGCAGCAACCAACACCAACAAAACACACCAAGAACAACGTAAACCGATCGAACAATAAAACTGAAGAAGTGTTTACTTTCAAAATGTAGATTACAGCTTTACCTGCAAATACAACAGAGATTAAAGACTGAAAAACGCCGTCGACAAAATGACCATACTCGGCATAGATTGTAGTCAATACAGTCACACAGGTAAACAGGGAAGGGCAACACACAAACGTCGCAGACACGTAGAATTGTTTTAAAACAGGGAAAAGGAAACAACCTTGTAGCTTACATCCAAAATAGCAGTATACTACTGACACATCGTTCAGTAAGTACGACATCAATCATAAACTTAGCTTCAATAAAATATCAACCACATATCAACTGAATGTTAAGAATTGCCGTAAACTACATACATGATAATACTTGGAAAAAAAAGAAGAATAAAAGAGAGAGAGAGAGAGAGAGAGAGAGAGAGAGAGAGAGAGAGAGAGAGAGAGAGAGAGAGAGAGAGAGAGAGAGAGAGAGAGAGAGAGAGAGAGAGAGAGAGAGAGAGAGAGAGAGAGAGAGAGAGAGAGAGAGAGAGAGAGAGAGAGAGAGAGGAAGAATCATAATTATGTTGACATTTAGCGTTATCTCGACAGCCAACACAACAGAAAATACCTCTATTTTTAATTATTCCATATAGTTTCACAAGTGCTATAATATATTTTGTCATTTTAATACGTATCCCATGAGTGTTCAAAGCGATGGACGCATTACAGATGTACATTATTATCTTAATCGTCTTATGTACGTTTATTGGTATGACGCTCAAAGAATTACATTTTTGTTTTTTACTTTAAAAAGTCCAGTTTATATGAAGAACAGCTCCACACTCTGTTCTTGTTTGCTGATGTTTTATGAATAAAGTTATGCTTAGGCCAACAGCGACGAAAATAAAACATAACAGAACCAAAAATCCCAACCTTAAACAAGGATGACTGCTAGCGTTCTAAAACAAGATATAAAAAAGAAGAAGAAGGATTACAAACAAACAAACAAAAATAAGCAAATAAACACAACACCCTAATTTAATATGACAATGCCTAAAATGTGCGAATTTTCAGAGTAAACGTCTTTCTGAAAGACAAAAAACAACAGTTAAACGGCGATAAATGAAAACAGCGACGCCTCAAGCACAGTCCGTTTCACCGCGAAGCTGTCACTGGGCAGAAATGAGCGCCCCGGAAAAGTAGGAATGATAGCGGCCAAAGAGGTTGAAGGCTCGGCCCCCGATGGACTCCAGCCACACCTTGTCTCCGGCCTGTAGCCTCACGGCGAAGGTCGACGAGCGGCTGCTGTCCTCGTGTCCCGAGGTCCCGGCTGTAATGTCGAAACCCATTCGATCCAGGATGTTTCCGTTCAGCTTGAAGTCAATGATGGGATGGCTCGGCTGGCTCCCACGGGTGTAGAACTTGGCGGAAATGACGTAGACACCGGTGAAGGGCGCCGTGTAGACGCCAAGCAGCGGGTCATAGCCGTTGCCGTCATCGAAGACCACGTGGTCAAACCGGAAGGGCCCAGACGTTGGTGTTGTGGCTTGCAGGGCCGAGAACTGTGCAAGGAAGGAAGAATGGCCACTCTCCACTTCTGGAAAAGTGCAGAAAATTAAGCCTGTTTCAGTGAACCTCAGTGGAAGGTCTAAAAAGGCTTTAAACAGATCTTGCGGAAGGTAACGTGCGAACCGTTGTTCACATGACAATAGCAACAATAAAGACAAAATCATTAGTCATCACTCTTATGCAGCACTATGCCCCATGACAAAGTACGAACTCTGGGCACCACATATTATCAGACGAAGAAGAAGAAGAAGAAGAAGAAGAAGAAGAAGAAGAAGAAGAAGAAGAAGGAGGAGGAGGAGGAGGAAGAGGAGAAGGAGGAGGAGGAAGAGGAAGCGCGTTCAGAAGCAACCAAACAAAGTACGGTTATGCACTACATTAAATTAAAAAAAGAGCCTCCCCCACCAACCACCCACTCCCCACCCTTCCCCCACTCCCCACCACACAAACACAAAGAAACCATAAGATTACAACAGTGGGACAAAACGTTCATAACCAGCATAAAATACTTGGGTAGAGCCACAAGTCGCATGTTTCGCTTTTGAACACACGACCTTGCCTGGCTAGACTGAGCACACGACCTTGCCTGGCTAGACTGAACACACTACCTTGCCTGGCTAGACTGAACACACGACCTTGTCTGGCTAGACTGAACACACGGCCTTGCCTGGCTAGACTGAACACACGACCTTGCCTGGCTAGACTGAACACACGGCCTTGCCTGGCTAGACTGAACACACGACCTTGCCTGGCTAGACTGAACACACGACCATGCCAGGCTAGACTCGAAGAAAAACGCGTTGAAAGTTGGTCATTTACAATTTTTTGTAAAGTCTGAAACAAAGTTGAGCGCAGCGCTCTGAGACAAGATTGAAAACACGCAAAAGCTTAACGAGAACGCTGATGGCTCTTAACGGGACAACACAAAACATCTCCACATTTTCGGGGCAAGCCCAAGCAACGCACTAAGTAAGTAAACATGGTGCTTAACGTCCACAGAAACCATAAGGTTTATAAGGGACGGGGAGAATGGGGGTATGGGTGTATGGAGGTGGGGGAAGAGGGAGAGAATGTACTTATCACTACACTGTCACCACCAGAATGACCTGCATTAAGATGGGCAGCGATGAGAGCCATTTTAATGTTCATTAATTGTGAGGGAAAAAGTCACAAAACCGTCCACAAACCACAACTTTTGAAGAGAAAGGAGAGTCGAAGCGGTATCGAACCGAGGTCCTTCCATTTACCAGCCTACCGCCTTACAGCTAGGCCAAACCGGCTCTCTCGGGCAACGCACTGACAGGTACAGATGATAAATGGAAAATGAAAATTGTGTACGTGTCCTGTTTTCAGCTGTTGCTGCTGGAGTGTTATCACCTGTCCGACACTTCCAGACACGCCAGAACCAACAGCTGAAACAGGATACAATACAATACAATATAACTTTATTGCTATGTGTCAATACACTGATTGCACGAGGAATGTTTTGTGGTGCCAGGTACACTCATCACACATTCACTCCAATCATAAAACATTTAATTACAATAGCAGCAACAACAACAACAACAACAAAAAAAAGAGAAAAAAAAAGAGAGGACATCCTGGTAAAAAGTCATTCATAGATAACAACATGAGAAAATCCCACTGGCATCAAGCTGTGCATATCATATAAAATAAAATTGCCACTTCCCGAGGACCCCTCTTAAAAGTTACTGTCCTAATAAAAGCAATTATAAGAATTTAATTAATTAATATACGGAGACTGTTTTCATTATTCATTTATCATCTTTACCTGTAAGAGGGCTGCTTGAAAAACGGGGTTGCATCGAAAATTTGCGGCTGTTTTATGTTGTCCCACTAAATATAGAGTTTTTATTTGTAAACCTTTTTGTGTATTTGAACTAAAATTTCAGCGTGATATTTTCAGCTTAGGCATGTGTTTCAAATTTATCGTTTGGTTTTAGCTCCGTGTTCATGAAGATGCGTCAGCTGCAACCCACAAAACAAGCGTTACGGGCAAAGACAACTACCTGATAGAGCACACACACACACACACACGCACACACACACACACACACACACACACACACACACACACACACACACACACACACACACACACACACACACACACACACACACACACACACACACACACACGCCCCCCCCCCCCCCCACACACACACACAGAGCTATATGACATTGATGTCTGTAGCTCTGAGGCCTGCACGCCCTACCCCCGTGCTCGCGCAGTGTGACGTCGACAGAGTCCACAGCGAAACGAACCGAAGCATCATAGACCCAAAGGTGTATATATATATATCTATAAATACGTAGGTGCACGGAAACTGTTGCACTCCGTGAAACAGGATGGCTTCAAATCGGTTGTACTGTCTACTTGTGCTGGCCGTTGTGGCGACTGTTGTGGCGGCGTGGTCTGGGTGAGTGAAACGATACTGCTATCCTTACAAAATTATACCAATTAAGTTAGTCTGTGTAGCTGTTTTATGGATTGTCAGTTGGTCCTTTACTATTGTCGCATTCCCTATTTGTTTAATGGTTTGTAAAATGCAGTTGCATTTTAATTATTATGTTAAGTACGTTTTTATTAATTTTTTCTTTCTTAATCAGTTGGTCATAATCTTTGTCTTGTCAGATGCAATTGTATTACCTAGATCCTGTTCTTAATGCATGTATTTCTTAGCTATGTATTATGAGTCTGATATGTGAAGCTGTACTGTGCTTGGAGCTCGTTTTTAGAACTGGGACAGGCGCATTATAAACAACATCTATTATTCTTATTATCCTTAATTTTGATTTGTTGTGTGGAGTAAATGAATAAACATTTAACGCGAAACACACCGACTTCCACACAAAATAATGCTTGTTGACAGCGCTACATGGATACAAATGCCTTTCCAAGTTAAACTGACATACCCAGTTACAGTACAGCCCACAGACAACAAAGGAAGTCGTTTGTTCAATAGTTGTATTTTCATGTGCGTTGATTTGGGGATCTCTTTTTTGTTTGTTTTGCTTTTGTCTTAAAGTTTCACAGCAATTCAAAAACTAACCCGGACGTTTGTAAAGCAGAAAAATCTGAGTGCGTCTTTTTGTCCAGAATTTTTGTTGTTTTCGTTTTTGTTGTTGTTGTCTGTGTACTTCGTTGTCCACTTCCCTTGCGGGAGTTTCGGGTAGCCTTATCCGGGTAAGGCACAACAACCACAGGAGCAGCGCTACCGATTCCTACCAGTGTATGCAGTAACAGCGTGTGTCCAACCAATTTGATGGCTGCCAGTGTTTGGGATTTTGAACGTGTGGACAAATGTTGGTGCACGCGATTGCAGACGGGGGCTGTACGGACAACCGTGAGAAAGTCTGCACTGAAAGCTGACTCCGGGAGAAAAATCCCTAGCGGCACCGGGGACTCGAACCCGCGTCAGTATTGTGCCTGACATTTCAGTCGGACGCTCTACAACTGAGCTATCCCGTTTTACACAAGGCTGTTTCAAACAGTCCAGCGATGGACTGATTGATGAATCTGTGTATTCATTCAAAATGCTAACTTTTTATATTTAGTTTGGTCATCAGTTATTAATAACAATAACAACAATAACAATATACTTTACTAATCCCAGTGGGAAATTAAAGCTGTCTTAAAACTAAAACATCATTATCACCACCAACATATCTCATCATAAACTATTCACTGAATTCATCAACAAGTAGACAACAACAACAACAACAACAACAACAAACACAGTTATAATGCAAACCGGAAGGCGTTGACGTATCGAATAAAGCAGATGATAAATAAATCAGTTTGAAGTCAGTTTTGAAAGATGAAAGCTTGGAGGTGTCGGAATGAAGACTAAAAGGGCTACAATGCTTCGTCCAGAAAGAAAGGCCTTTCTCCAACAAGT
>OY757547.1:2010448-2012948 GCA_963584105.1 Alviniconcha strummeri | reverse complement strand
CGCTTTTGTTCATTTCTTCTCGGTACACGTCTCCCTTCATCTGTAGCTTCATGGGTGTGTCAACCGAGAGCAGTCTCCCATGCAAGTGGAGTCTACCACCTAGAGGGTGATTTTCCTAATTTCGCTAGTAGCCCGACAGGCTGATATCCTCTCACCATTATGTGCTGGTGGTCACTGATGAGCTACTCACGCAGTGAAACACGAAACTGACCAAGGCAACCAACACAGTAATGGTTCCCACTTGAATCCGATTTTTGATAACGTACCCCTCTGTTCTCTGTCATTGTGGGTCAAAAATCGGATTCGGCTGGGGGTGGGGGGTGGGGGGGGGGGGGGTGGGGGGGTGGGGGGGGTGCATGGCGGGGGGTGACTGATGCACCCAACAGGCTCTTTATGAGAGGAGTAGCACCATCTGTTTTCTTCTTCTTCTTTTGTAATTAGTTTTTCTCTCCGTAGGATTTACTCTGTTTAAGGTCTTCCAGATCTAAATATAACCGCTCAATACTTAATTACTTGCTTTTGTTTTGTTTTGTTTTCTCTTTTTTTTACATTTCGACCTAAAATTTAAAAACAAAACAAAAACACAAAACACCTGGTCTTAATGTTTCTTGTGGTTTCCGTTGAAGATAGGCCTGACCTAGTGATATTTTGTGCATGCTGCCCCTACACCCAATGGCTGCAAAACAAAACAATGTAAGAAGGTGAAGACTTTAACAAGCATTGAGTTCTCTACAAACCATTATGTTTGTTTGTTGCTGGTTTTGTTATTGTAATTTTAGATTGAACACATATTTCTGATTCATTACCAGACAAGGCTGGGACCACTACCACCACCACCACTGATGCCACCACCACCACCACCACCACTGCCAGCACTCCTAGCGACCAAGGGACAGGTAGCCGACAGACTGACGAGATGACTGTGCAGACATACTGTAGCAGCAACAGCTATCTCATGTTAACACACTGAACTGTAGCAGCAACAGGTACCGCATGTAAAACAGCACACTGAACTGTAGCAGCAACAGGTACCTCATGTAAAACAACACACTGAACTGTAGCAACAACAGCTACCTCATGTAAAACAACACACTGAACTGTAGCAGCAACAGGTACCTCATGTAAAACAACACATTGAACTGTAGCAGCAACAGGTACCGCATGTTAAACAGCACACTGAACTGTAGCAGCAACAGGTACCTCATGTAAAACAACACACTGAACTGTAGCAGCAACAGCTACCTCGCTGCGACATCGCTTTTGTTCAGTTCTTCTCAATACACGTCTCCCTTCATTTGGAACTTCTTGGATGTGTCAGCCGAGAGTAGTCTCCCATGCAAGCGGAGTCTACCACCTAGACGGTGATTTTCCTAATTTCGCTAGTAGCCGATCGGGCTGATAGCCTCTCACCATTATGTACCGGTGGTCACTGATGAGCTACTCACGCAGCGAAACACGTGTCTGACCAAGGCAACCAACATAAGAATAGTGCCCACCAGGATCAGCTTTTGATAACGTACCCCTCTGCTCTCTGTCACTGTGAGCAGGATTCGGTTGGGGGTGGGGATGACTGATGCACCCAATGGGCTCTTTATGAAAGGAGTACGATTCTCTCATTTCTTCTTCTTCTTTTGTAATGATCTCCGTCGGATTTGCTGTGTTTAAGGTCTTCCAGATCTAAGCATAACGCCCCAACAATTAATTACTTGCTTTTTCTTTTCTTCTACACCTCGACCTAAAATTAACAAACAAAAGCACAAAACACTTGGTCTTAATGGTGTTTTTTGGTGTGTTTCCATTGAAGATAGGCCTGACCTGATGATATCTTGTGCATCCTGCCCCTACACCCAGTGGCTGCAAAACAAAACAATGTAAGAAGGTGAAGACTTTAACAAGCATGAGTTCTCTACAAACCGCTGACTTATGTTTTTTGTTGCTGGTTTTGTTGTTTTAATTTCAGACATGGCTTCTACCACCACTGATGCCACCACCAACACTGCTGATGCCACCACCACCATCACTGATTCCACCACCACCACCACTGATGCCAGCACCAACACTGCTGATGCCACCACCACCATCATTGATGCCACCACCACCACCACTGATGCCAGCACCAACACTGCTGATGCACCACCAGCACTCCTGACGACTGAGGGACAGGTAGCCTACAGACTGACGAGACGACTGCAGACATACTGTAGCAGCAACACCTACTTCATGTAAAACAACACACTGAACTGTAGCAGCAACAGGTACCTCATGTAAAACAGCACACTGAACTGTAGCAGCAACAGGTACCTCATGTAAAACAGCACACTGAACTGTAGCAGCAACAGGTACCTCATGTAAAACAGCACACTGAACTGTAGCAGCAACAGCTACACACACACACACACACACACACACACACACACACACACACACACACACACACACACACACACACACACACACACACACACACACACGCGCGCACACGCTCACGCACATACACATT
>OY757547.1:1996791-2010248 GCA_963584105.1 Alviniconcha strummeri | reverse complement strand
ACAGTTTTTTTCCAGTGTCATATTCAACATCACAATGACGGTGTTGGCACACGTACACGGTAAACATGCACTTTAGGTGCAGGGTATGTCAGGCCTATAGATTCTGGATCCGATTCGTTGTGATTTATTTCTGCGATCTCTACGCGGTCATTAAGCGTAGAAACGCCAACTACTGACATCTCCATCGGTATTCTTTTTGTCGCAGCAGTAAAGCACGACGTGTGCGAAACCGGTCGGCAAGATGGTGTAGTTAAACGAAAGACAGTTTTCAAACTCTCCTCAAGAGTGAAATGAGTGAAAATCCACAACCTTCGACTTCAACTGGAAGAAATGGAGGGGGCGTGGTTTATCTTCGGAACTTCAACTTCCTCAAGCACCACCATCATATGCTGATGGTGATACAATTGACGATGACGTTGACTCGATTGAAAACAATGCGGACCCTTCCCCCCCCCCCCCAACACACACACTTCCACCACCAAGAGATAAGGCAAGAGGCAGAAGCCTCAGAAACCAGAGGTGCCAGTTGTGGAAAAGGGTAGCGGTCGTGGAAAAGACAGAGAACAAAACAGGGAAAATGCTGATGTTGGAAGAGGTAGAGAACAAGCAGGGAAAATGCTGATGTTGGAAGAGACAGAAAACAAAACAGGGAAAAAATACTGATGTTGGAAGAGACAGAGAACAAAACAAGAAAATGCTGATGCCGGAAGAAACAGAACAAAACAGGGAAAATGCTGATTTTGGAAGGACAGAGGAAGACTGGACTGATCAAGACAATGAACCAGATACTGTTCGCTTCAGTGGAAATCCTGGTATCCAGTGTGCCGTTGATGATGCCACATCACCTGTGGATTTTATTAAAACAATTTTTGTCGATGAGCATGTCTCGGAACAACATGTTGAACAGACCAATCTCTACGCGCAACAGGTCACTGCCATGACAGTCGGTGCCACACCGGGTTCTGTATTGTCCTTGTGGAAAGCAGACACACTTACTGAAATGAAAGTGTTTCACGCTCTGACTGTCAACACGGGGCTGTTCTGGAAGCCAGAAACCAAGCAGTACTGGTCGACAGATCCACTGCTTGAAACTCCAGTCTTTGGCAAGTATATGGCACGGGGCAGATACTTGGCCATCTTGACATTCTTTTACGTCGTCGACAACGAAACAAGGTAAGACTGGTACGAAGGCACAGCTGGACTGGAGAAGGGGTGGCCTTTTTAGTTTTGTTTTTGTATGGCTGAACGATGCTAATGCAATAATTACGTTACTTCGAATTGTACGACTTCAGCAAGCTAATAGATGCTCGAAGTGTCAGTACATGTATTTGGCGTTCGTCAGAGTGACACAGCATTAGCAACAAATTAACATACAATGGACGAAGCTGCCACGCAGCTATTGTACCATTCTTCAACCGTTTAACAGATGCCGCCAGTGTCATCGCATTTGCATGCTGCTGTGCGTGGTGGGCGAGGCATTCTACATTTGCAACAAACTTCTATATTTTTCTCGGTGCAAACACGGCAGATGAAGTCAGCACATGCATATGGAACTCGAACTCGAACTTGAAAACTTTAAGACTCACGGATAGTAGAGTTAGGTCCATCTGGACCTATCTAACAGCCAGTCCTTGCTATACTACAAACACAAATATGAATGACTATACCACAGATATTATAATGTACGAATAAGCAATAGGTCTGATCTGTTTATAGCTGAAAGCCACGAGTCTGTCAATCGTGCAAGTGCGGTACTGCAAGAGTGTTTACGGCGGAAGCCTGATTGAAGTGGATGGAAAATGTCTCGTGTCTCTGAAAGACCTAAAGGTAGAGACTTAAGAACTGGTACAAACACATTGTCCTTAAGCCTCCATCCCATACTGGCAGGTGGAGCGGGTTGTGGGTGCTGCAGATGACCGCTTGCTGCCTATAACTGCTGCCTAACAGCCGGCCGCTTGCTGCCTATAACTGCTGCCTAACAGCCGACCGCTTGCTGCCTATAACTGCTGCCTAACAGCCGGCCGCTTGCTGCCTATAACTGCTGCCTAACAGCCGGCCGCTTGCTGCCTATAACTGCTGCCTAACAGCCGGCCGCTTAACTTCTCTAAGTACATCGTCTGGAATTATGAACGCTTGCATAATGTACACAAACTGCGAGATCAGATATGTTTTAACAAAGCATACTTTCCCCATTATGCTGAGATTTCTTTTTCCCCACGAACCAGTTATTCTGTATATTGGATTCGCACATATCATTGCAAAAGTGTGAATAGTGCCTTTTGTTCTAACTCTTCCGTGTAGTATTTTTATCACATCATACGGACTTTCATGTAGTGCACAATCACGAGAAAGACGGTGGATTTCCAAGACTGTGTGTGTGTGTGACATTTCAGAAGTGAAATTTCCTGGATTCTGAGCGGCTGTGGTTTTTGAAAACGCCCAGGCAGCAGAGGCTGCACAAGCAGTAAAGTCCCCAGAGCTGAAAGGGTTAATCATAAAAACGCCACCTATCGACATCGTCATCACTCCAGAGTCCAGGTGAGATCATGAGGAGGAAGGTGAGCTGGACTCTCACGAAGAGTTGTACTATCATTTACGGGTCCAGGCGAGATCAAGAGGGGTGAGGTGATGCTGGACCCTCAAGAGAGCCCAGGAGAGATCAAGAGCAGGGAGGTGGAGCTGGGCTCAGAAAGTTGGACTGTCCTTTGCTTCAGTTGCTACTCAACAGCAGTGCTACGGACACTGTCCTTGTGACTCTGCTCCGCACAGCAGTTGAAACAGCAATTAGCGGAGTACACTAGATGCTTCGCACTGGCGAGGTCCCCACTTCCTTAACATAGTTGTTCTGGCGGTGGTCCACGGCCTCCTCGGTCTTTTGAGGGTCGGATTGCGAGGACGAACCACTCGCTCTTTCTCTCTCCCCGCCGCCCCTCCCCACCCTTTTCCCGTTCCTAATAAGCCATCTCGCTTCTGTGGACGTAAAGCAACATGTTTGCTTGCTTACATCTTCATCGGCATTCTTCTTGTCGCAGCGGTAAAGCACGACGAATGCTCCCTTCCAACAAGAGTTCGAAATGGCCGATGCATCAGACGATGGCACAGCAGTTTGATGCAGTAAACAACTCACGTGATGTCTAGCGGGTCATTAGGCGTGGAAGCGCTAACTTATCGACATCTTTAGTGCCATTCTTCTTATTGTTTACATCGTCAAATTACTGTAGATCTACCCGTTATATGTGGCGTCGGCCATTTTGAACTCATGTTGGAATGGAGACAACTCAGACAAGAGATACGTTTTGTGTGCCGCTTATGCGAGCGAGTTTACCTGAGGTCTATATTTAAACTTTATTTGTTTGATGTTTGTTTATTTATTTATTTATTTATTTCCGCAACGTAGGTTACCCGATTGCATAGCGGCCACATCGTTCTCGCATTATTTAAACGAATTCTCTACCTTCTGACTAGTTCAAAATGGCTGAGGCAGCAGAGAGGAACATCAATTTATGTAGTAAATGACAAGAATACAACCGAAAAAAGTCACTATTTTATGCTGAATGGCCTTGTAGGCATTGCAAGGTGTTCCAGAATTAAATCACAACGAATCACATACAGAACCTGGGCATGCCATACCCTACACCTAAAGTACATACACCATTTTGAACGTAGGCTAACTGAACTATGCTCTGCAGACTGATATCATATCAGTTACAATGCAAGCGATATGCCTACAGCAGATGGGCATAGAGCAACAAAGAGATAACGGTCAAGAGACAGCGCGTGTGGAAGGCTTAATTTTCCTGGGCTGACGAAAGGGTTTTGTACACGGTCTCAATGTGAAGCATGTCCCCCTCTAAAGAAACACACCCACCCAGAAAAGCAAAACAAAACTAGAAATCACACACACACACACACACACACACACACACACACACACACACACACACACACACACACACACACACACACACACACCCCACACACACACACACACACCACCACCACCACCACCACCACCACCACCAACAGCAACAAACAGACACACACAGACACCACCACCAAACAAACACACACACACACACACACACACACACACACACACCACACCACCACCACCACCAACAGCAACAAACAGACACACACACACACCACCAACACACACACACACACACACACACACACACACACACACACACACACACACACACACACACACACACACACACACAATAACAACAACAACAACAACCACTGGGTGGGGATGATGTTTTCATTGTCCTGATAGAGACGAATACCTATTACCAGTCGCTGTCGTGGGGTGCTGGGAAGCAGAGGGGAAGGTGGGGTGGGGGGGTCTTCTCACCTGTCACGTTGGTTGGCCGATAATAAAGCTATCTACAGCAGCATCTTTATTTTTTATGTGATACAAAAAATCCGTTAATCCCGACTATTCGATCTTAACCCCTGTAGGTTGCGATGGTGTGGATTTAGTTTCCGGTGAAACCATTGGTCTACAAGGCAGGGATAGCGGCCATGACGCTCTCGCTGAAGCTGAGCAGGCGCCATATTGCATGTCTCAACTACAGATCTAAATAGCACAAAACATCCACACTCATACACCTGCTTGCTTGCTTACACACACACACACACACACACACACACACACACACACACACACACACACACACACACACACACACACAGGGGAAGGGGGGTTAAATATTCGCCCCCACCGTGAGCTTCCTCACAGGGACTGGGCGGGGAAATAGAAAAGTGGCTGTTTGGGGACGTGGATGAATGCGATCGGAATGACTCGGTGAATGACGTTCATTTTATCGGGTGATTACAGAGTCTTAATATTCCATCCGCTTACACCGGGTAACTGCTTTGAGAGCTACCGATTGAGACGAAGCAGATGTGACAGCATAATCAAAACAGGCATAATTTATGCAGTGACACGTTCGCTTCATTTTCTGTGTTTACACTGAATATTTTTAGACTGTAGTTCCTGAAGACGTACATCTCTCGCGGAAATGTCATGTCTGAAAGAAAACTTACCCGTGCTTCGGTGTTCTTGACTGAAAAACAACAAAAACAACAAGAACACCGTGCAAAGAAACTCAGCAGGGATCTTTGTTTCTGTCACCTTTCGCTCGAGTGGTGCGGGCAGCAAGGCAAGTGATTGTACAGTTTCATTCCTAAATTTTATTCTTCAACATACTATACCAACATTTATGGCATGCAGCAATTAGGTTATTTGTTTCTATTGTTGTACGCGGATGACACAATTGTACTAACCGAATGTCCCGAAGATTTGCAGAGAGCGTTAGATATGCTCAAAATATATTGTGAATTCTGGGGTCTCGATATTAATGTTAGGAAAACCAAAGTCATGATATTTTGAAGGGGGAAGATCAGAAAAATGCCGAAATTCAATTTTAATGAGGAAATTGTTGACGTTGTTTGGGATTATAAATATTTAGGAGTAAAATTTAACTATAATAACAAGTTTAAAAAGGCACAACAGTTACAGTTTTCACTTGCAAACAGGTCTATGTTTTCATTGTTAAGGAAATGTCGGCAGCTAAATTTGCCACTAGATATACAATTAGAACTTGAAAAATGTGTGCACCCAATCCTTTTGTATGGTTGTGAAATATGGGCGGGCGAGAAGATGGATGTAATCTCAAAACTGCAGCTTCGATTTTTAAATTGATCTTAGGTGTCAAAGTTACAACCCCAGTATGTATGGTACTTGGGGAAGTGGGAAGATATCCGATAGAAATTGAAGCAAAATGCGGGATTTGGTGTGGTTTGTTGCTGTACCTGTCACTCTGAATCGCCCAAGATTTCTAACCTTATGTTTCAGCTATGTTCAAAGTTGTATTATGCAAGCGATTATAAACTCCCATGGCTTATGAAAGTGCATACGTTATTAGATAGTTTAGGATTATCTTATATTTGGTCTAACCAAATCCATACCATCGAAAGTTTTAAACGTATAGTGAAGCAAAGACTAATGGACCAATTTATACAAGAATGTCAAAGCAGAGTAGCAGAAAATAGTGTTTGTAGTAATTATCGTTTATTTAAAAAGAAATTTTGCTTTGAGGAATATCTAACCTATCTCCCATCTATCCTAAGACAAAGAGTATTGAAATTTAGACTTAGTAACCACAGACTGCCAATCCAGCAAAGACGATCGTTAGGTATTCCAAGGGATGAAAGAATATGTACTGTTTGTGACAGTGGTAAGGTAGGAGATGAATTTCACTATTTGCTTAACTGTTCCAACGAAAATGTCAAGAGAAACCGTACTAAGTATGTTGATAAATATTATACACATCATCCCAACGTGCCCAAATTTTGTAGCCTCATGAATATGACGTCAAAATCTAAGAATGTTAAGCTTGCTAAATTTATTAGTTGTATTTTTGAGTTATTTTGATTAAGCCAATAATGAAACACAACGAAATACGAAATATTTATTTTTTACGCCTTAGCCTTACATATTTATAAAAACTTTAATTTGTGTTTGAGCATTTTCTTCTTCTTATATATAAAGTGTGGTAGTTATTTATTAGTAGAACTCATGTACTTGTTCATAAGGAATGTCGTGCGCGAATGTAACTTCGCTTTCTAGCCCCCAGGGGCAAAAAGCTCAATAAAACCTTGAAACCTTGGTTATGTAGCAATTAGGTTCGACGAATCATTTCTTGCCTGCGCTTTCCTCCCAATTTAGATGTACCCAGACGCTGTCGAAGTCGAATACATGTATATGACTATATATAAGTGCCAAAAGGTGTGCATGAAAAGAGGACACAGTAGGTCAGAAAAAAAGTATGAAATAAAGTAAAAAGCAGTAGGTTTTTAGAATGTATACTATATTGGTAATCATCACTTCAAAGTGGAAGATAACGACTTTATTAGTTTTTGAGAAAACAAGCTTTGAAAGAGGAGAAGTGTATTATGTCGGATGTCAGGGATTGCGACACAAAAGTGCTACTGTATGGCTGGTAAATTATTATTTTTATTCCCTACCACTTTAGACAGATTAAGGATGTCCTCACAAGTATTTTCAAATAAATTTATTGCAGTCTGACTTACAAAAAATATTGTCGTGTACTGTTTGTCGCAATACCTGACATCCGACATAATTAAATGTTTTACGTTTTCTTTCTGACAACAAAAAGCACAAGGTTTCATCCATTCTGCCATTCAGACATTCAGACATTCTGCCATTCAGACATTCTAGTGCAGGTAACAGACAAATTGGAAAGTCAGTTTTGAGGAATTTGTTTCTTTTCTTGACATAGCACAAAAAAAAAAAGAAAAAAAAAAAAAAGAAAAAAAGTGTCGAACCTCAGCATTACAGCAAAGTATGACAATGTCATAAATGTGACTTGACAGTGCAGTAATTATTGAAGATTCTACATTTCTGTTCAACTACAAATGTAAAAACATATATTTAAACACAGTGCTACATTCAACTTATGATTTGGGCTTTTAGTTTTACTGCAGAATCATAAAATGTTGAATATCAGCTTGCGACAGTAGTAAGACTTGATAGTACAAGTCTCTACAACATTAAACTTTCTCTTCAGCTATAAAAATACACATAAGGTAGTAAAGTAGTATGTACTTAGATCCAGAGTACTGCATTCAACTTCCTTTTTGATAGGCTTACATACAGTTGGATTGTAATTAAAGCATTGTAACCCTGTTGAGCACTTCCGACTGGCTATCTCATACTTCAGTCCAAAAAAAACCCATTTAACAGAAGTTTATACCACCTCCTACAGTATAAAAAGAAACTGTACCTTGAATGTTTCAAGAGAAATCACACCAAACAGCAGAGCACGAAGAAAAAGAAAAAAACTCCTACAAACATGAAACAACATTGAATTTTGAGTGTCCCACTGGTATTTCACATCTCCAACTAGGTCAACCCAGCTACTCGCTGGGGGACCGGCACAGCCCTGAAATCATCAACACTACTTACTTGGGGGGCATGGTCTACTCCGAGGGTACTGATTTTGGAAGACGTGAACAAAAAGTCTCCAAGGTGGGTACAGCAGCCACATCCTCAGTGAGGTCATTTCAATCCTTGATTGCGTTGGGGAAAAAGGAGAACTTCCTGTAGTCAGTACAACACTTGACAAGTGGGCACTGGGTATAACAGGGAATGGGAATGATGGGCTCTTGTGATGCTGGGATAGTCACCTGGTATTCACTTGGTGCCAGTGGCTATGGAGCCATGGTGATGGTGAAACTTATAAAGGTTCACCAGTCTTGCTTTCCTGCACCTATGTTGGAGATATGGTCAGCCTAGTGTTGTCAGCATGTTGTTGATATTGGATATCCTGCAGCATTTCTTTGGTGTCCACCATGCTGCCTTTTTCTGTACAGACTCTAGGCGGTTGATCAGCTTGCTGTTGTTTTGGTGCCAGATAAAGCTTGCATATTCCAGGACTGGTGTGACAACTGCCTTGTACTTGTAGGCCCTGCCTTTTACTAAAGAAGAACCGATCTTCAGGGTTCTTCCCAGAACCCAGGGTCCTGCTTGCTTTGATGGTGATGTTGATGTGTCTCCCAGGTGGCGTCTGAGGTCAGTGTGATACCCAAGAAGTGAGTACTGTTGTCTGGCTTGAGCATCTGGCCATGCAGAGCATGGTAGTGTTTCCTCTTGCTTTTTGTAACACTTAGGACGTAACATCTGTCCAGGTGGAAGCACATGTTCCGTCTGCCTTCTCATTACCCATACAGAAATTGTTTAGATCATTTTGGAGTATTGCTTGATCTTCAGCTGTGGAGATGGGGCACTGACAGATGGTGACATCTTCAAACAATCTCAGTCTGGAGGTAGGCTGTTGTGGCAGGTCACTGATGTATAGGACAAACAATTCTCGGCCAAGAACACTGTCTTAAGGCATCTCTGAGTCCCATGGGACAAAGTTCGACCTCATACCATCAACAACCATCAGCTTGTTGATTTCTCAGGAAGCTCTTGATCCATGTGTTTGTTCTACCGGTGATCCCATAATGGGACATCTTGTGAAGCAGGCCTTGTAGAAGTCCAGCCCACAAGGTCGACCAGTTTCCCTGCCTGAAAGTCATGCGCGAGTTCACTGATTTTAGTGATTAGGCCAAGGAGTTGGGTTTCACATGAGCAACCACATATGAAGCCATGTTGTTCAGGAGCTATGATGATGTTGTCTTACTGCATGATGCTACTGATGACAATATGTGAGGATCTTGCACTAGTTGCAGACGACACTGGTGAAGGATATTGGTTGAAACCTATTTGAATGGTAGCATTCTTAAAAAGACAGGTGTGATAAGTGTGGTTCTCCAATCTTCAGGCACAGTGCTGCTACTGAATGCGGAGTTGATGATCAAGGTCATACTCATAGCAGGGGCAATTTTGTCCTACTCCTGGTCATGTCAGCAGTTACTGGTCTGAAATAATAAGACAATAACAAATAACATGAGAAACATCATCAACCAAAAATCCTATCCACAAACATAATTTATCCATAAAATACAATGAATAATTCAATAAAAGTATCAAACCTAAACTAAAACCAGACAAGCAAAATAAAAAACCTAGGAGTACTTACTAAACCATCAGTAAATGACTCTTAGTAGCCATACAAAACTTAAACAAAAAGGTGTCAAATGTCATCAGCAACAAATTTTGGGGTAACCGACTTAATCCTCGTAATTTGTTTATAATTTATTTATGTTATTACTGGCCGTCCCCGATTTCACAAGTCGATCTTGTCAAACGAAGCGCTATGCAATGTTGGGATGGCAACTGTCATATTTCACAAATGTCTGCACTGTGCAACTGGACGTCAGTTTTTCGCCACATGGTGATCGGACGTCCAAATTACAGCAAGAGCTCATGCTGCAACATAATTTTTCATTGCGATAATAGCACAACGTCAGCCACCGCAAATCTCACCCGCTGCGTAAAAACGACACTTCATCCTACTGCGCTCTAACCTGAACACAAACGATCATCTAAATAACTATTGACTAGGTGATTTCATAAAATAAACGGTGCAAAATTGTGATCGGACGTCAGGAATGGTCGGACGGCAGCCTTATGACAAAAATTGCGACATACCTTTCGATGTTCGCAGTAGATGATTCCTTTGACACCATTCAAATCAAATGTGACCGGGAAGTGTCACGTGGTGCCTTCGTGTTTGTTGACAAGTGTAAACCTATAATGTTTTGTTTTACGCTCACAACTTGTTAAATAGTCGGCAAAATTTGAGGGGTAGCAAATTTTGTTAATACAACAAAAGTTGTTAGGTTAAATCTTTTCAAAGCTGCCGAGTGATTGACCGCGAGTCTGATGTGCATATGACTCATTTCCGCTCATGTCAAGGGTCAGAGTTGTTTTCAGTCTGTTGTGGAAAGTTCGCGTTCGCTTTTACAAAAGCATAATTTAGTGGAAGTCTTTCTGATTCATGGATCTTGTAAAACGATCTTTCGCTAACACAGTAGGTGTGATAAATATAACTTTTCCTTGTTTTCTTTAACTAAACGGCGCCGACAGAGACGGGCTCTGTGCCACTGTCCGTTTTTCGTGGTTGAATTTCAGCAGTAAAATCACACTTTATCAGATATATTTCCCAAACCGCTTCAAACTTTCTGCTGCAATTATTTCAACTATATCCTCATTCATTTTCACACACATTCAACCCACACTCATGACAAAATATTTTTTTAAACAGCTTTTATTCTCAGCACAACCAAGTCACCCACTGCAGACGCACCTTTTGGCACTTAGTCATTTATGTTTTGTATTCTGCCAAGCGTGGCAAAGGTTTCTTTAGTAAGAAGACTAGTTGATGTCCATCTCCATCAGTTTTTACACAGTGTCACGCACGAGCAAGCACTGTATGTGTGATTCAAGCAGGCGAGTCTATCTGTGATACAAGGTAAGTGAGGGGAAGTAAGTGAGAGGAGAGTGAATATTGTGTCATGCAAGATAAGTGCATGATGTGTGAAGCACTGATGAATGCATAATGGACAAGGTGACAGATGAACGCATGATGTGCGGCACAAGGTAACATATGAGTGCAAGGTGTGTGATGCAATGTGGTAGCATGATGTGTGATTCAATGTGGTAGCATGATGTGTGATGCAAGGTGGTAGCATGATGTGTGATTCAAGGTGGTAGCATGATGTGTGATTCAAGGTGGTAGCAAGGTGTGTGATTCAAGGTTGTAGCATGATGTGTGATGCAATGTGGTAGCATGATGTGTGATGCAAGGTGGTAGCATGATGTGTGATGCAAGGTGGTAGCATGATGTGTGATTCAAGGTGGTAGCATGATGTGTGATTCAAGGTGGTAGGATGATGTGTGATTCAAGGTGGTAGCATGATGTGTGATGCAATGTGGTAGCATGATGTGTGATGCAAGGTGACAGATGAATGCATGATGTGTGATTCAATGTGGTAGCATGATGTGTGATGCAAGGTGGTAGCATGATGTGTGATTCAATGTGGTAGCATGATGTGTGATTCAAGGTGGTAGCATGATGTGTGATGCAAGGTGGTAGCATGATGTGTGATGCAAGGTGGTAGCAAGGTGTGTGATTCAATGTGGTAGCATGATGTGTGATTCAAGGTGGTAGCATGTTGTGTGATTCAAGGTGGTAGCATGATGTGTGATTCAAGGTGGTAGCATGATGTGAGATGCAATGTGGTAGCATGATGTGTGATGCAAGGTGACAGATGAATGCATGATGTGTGATGCAATGTGGTAGCATGATGTGTGATTCAATGTGGTAACATAATGTGTGATTCAATGTGGTAGCATGATGTGTGATGCAAGGTGACAGATGAATGCATGATGTGTGATTCAATGTGGTAGCATGATGTGTGATGCAAGGTGGTAGCATGATGTGTGATGCAAGGTGACAGATGAATTCATGATGTGTGATGCAAGGTGGTAGCATGATGTGTGATGCAATGTGGTAGCATGATGTGTGATGCAAGGTGACAGATGAATGCATGATGTGTGATGCAATGTGGTAGCATGATGTGTGATGCAAGGTGACAGATGAATGCATGATGTGTGATTCAATGTGGTAGCATGATGTGTGATGCAAGGTGGTAGCATGATGTGTGATGCAAGGTGGCAGCAAGGTGTGTGATTCAATGTGGTAGCATGATGTGTGATTCAATGTGGTAGCATGATGTGTGATGCAAGGTGGTAGCATGATGTGTGATGCATGGTGACAGATGAATGCATGATGTGTGATGCAATGTGGTAGCATGATGTGTGATGCAAGGTGACAGATGAATGCATGATGTGTGATGCAAGGTGGTAGCATGATGTGTGATGCAAGGTGGTAGCATGTTGTGTGATGCAAGGTGACAGATGAATGCATGATGTGTGACACAAGGTGATTGGTGAGTGCATGTTGTGTGATGCATGGTGATTGGTGACTGGTACACATGATGTGTGATGCAAGGTGGTAGCATGATGTGTGATGCAATGTGGTAGCATGATGTGTGATGCAAGGTGACAGATGAATGCATGATGTGTGATGCAATGTGGTAGCATGATGTGTGATGCAAGGTGACAGATGAATGCATGATGTGTGATTCAATGTGGTAGCATGATGTGTGATGCAAGGTGGTAGCATGATGTGTGATGCTAGGTGGCAGCAAGGTGTGTGATTCAATGTGGTAGCATGATGTGTGATTCAAAGTGGTAGCATGATGTGTGATGCAAGGTGACAGATGAATGCATGATGTGTGATTCAATGTGGTAGCATGATGTGTGATGCAAGGTGACAGATGAATGCATGATGTGTGATGCAACGTGGTAGCATGATGTGTGATGCAATGTGGTAGCATGATGTGTGATGCAAGGTGACAGATGAATGCATGATGTGTGATGCAAGGTGGTAGCATGATGTGTGATGCAAGGTGGTAGCATGTTGTGTGATGCAAGGTGACAGATGAATGCATGATGTGTGACACAAGGTGATTGGTGAGTGCATGTTGTGTGATGCATGGTGATTGGTGACTGGTACACATTGACTGGTGATTACATGATCGTGATGTGTGATACAAGGTGGCTGGTGAGTGCATCGTGTGCGACTAAAGGTGACAGGTGAGTGCATGTTGTGTGATGCACGGTGATTGGTGAGTGCGCCGCAAAAACAAATGAATTAACTCTCAACAGTTCAACATTGTCCTTTCACTCCTATTAGTCTGTACAGTGTGTGTGTGTGTGTGTGTGTGTGTGTGTGTGTGTGTGTGTGTGTGTGTGTGTGTGTGTGTGTGTGTGTGTGTGTGTATCTATCTATCTATCTGATAACATTTCCATCTGGATTTACATTATGTGTTATACACTATGCTTGTTCAGTGCTTTGAGCTGCAGGGTAGGCACTTTACAAATTCCATTATTATTATTTAGTTATAGATTC
>OY757547.1:1989291-1991791 GCA_963584105.1 Alviniconcha strummeri | reverse complement strand
TGACGATGACACTCCAACTGCTCACATGAGTTATAAACTGTCTTATAATTC
Source organism: Alviniconcha strummeri (assembly GCA_963584105.1). Taxonomy (NCBI): domain Eukaryota; kingdom Metazoa; phylum Mollusca; class Gastropoda; family Provannidae; genus Alviniconcha; species Alviniconcha strummeri. The sequence continues at coordinate 1,991,740 of OY757547.1, read as the reverse complement.
ATTCCCCTGAACATAATTCACGGTATCATTTCAAAAACGACATTGCCGAGTTTTTTTGTGTGTGTAGCCTGTGCAGTGCATGAAATGCTTAGTTTTCACGTTAAAGACTTTGAAGAGGGTGCAAGTACTGTCAGACTAGTTCAAGGCCCAGATGTAGGCTATGATGAGCAAATCAAGTTAAATGCGCTAACCCCTTATCCTGATTTGTTAAAGAGTCCGTATCCGCCTCTCCTTCCAGTTGCACGAGTCGTCAGTAGTCTCAGAAATAGCTGTTGGCTTGTGCTCATTTTCCTCCTCCTTCTTCTTCCGTTTTTTATTTAAAGTCTTTTCGCATCGGTGATATTAGACTGATCTTACTATTATCAGAATAACAACATGTGTCAGCAAGTTGCACCGATATAATTTTATGTAAACAAACAAACAAACAAACAAACAAACAAACAAACAAACAAACAAACAAGCAAAACAACAACAACAAAACAACAAAACAACAACAACAACTAAAACCAAACTTATTTGCAGTCAACAAACAACCATATATACATTTGTGTCTGTATCCATACTGATAATTAGTTTGGCTTAATCTATATCTCACACACAAAGGACCACATAATTATACACGCAGATACTAACAGCGCCCTGTGCTGCCACCTAGTGTGGTAGATGGGCGCTCTTGAAATCCTCTTTATTATTATTATTATTATTAACACATTCGTACGCCCTAAATGTATACTATATCTCACACACAAAGGACCACATAATTATACACGCAAATACTAACACATTCATACGCCCTAAATGTATACTATATCTCACACACAAAGGACCACATAATTATACACGCAAATACTAACACATTCATACGCCCTAAATGTATACTCGCACGATGATACTCAAAAGATACTTAAACGTAGAAAATAGCATTAAACGCGATTACGTCAGCCAAACAGGACTTCACGCATGCCGAGTTTATCAATGTCGTCACCGTTTAGAAGATAAACATGATTAGCAGGCTATTTGCTCATCGTGCATATTGGCCCAGCTAGATCATTTAATTTTCAAAACAGCAAAGAGCAGGAGAGTTCACCTTGAACAAGAGCTAATTTTTATCACTTTGCTGATTGTTTCACCTTGAACAAGGGCTAATTTTTGTCACTTTGCTATTTGATCTTTCACCTTGAACAAGGGCTAATTTTTGTCACTTTGCTATTTGATCTTTTACCTTGAATAAGGGCTAATTTTTGTCACTTTGCTATTTGATCCTATCTGGCAACTATTAAGGTAATAAATGGTACCACTCGTCTTGAAATAAATTGATCTACCGCTCCAATTATTTCATAATTAAAATTAATCCAGTGTTGAAAAATACGCACCGGAAAAACCTGTGCGAAACGTTTTGGACCCATTACGACTAGGCTACTGGTGAATAGGGCAAATTTTCCTCCCCAGGAAGAAGTTGTGTCATGTAATTTGTCTGTCATGTAATGTAAAAGAATATTGTAAAGCCGAACGTGAGCCCAAAGCGCATAATACGAAAGGACAAGGTGAACAGAATCAGACAAGCGATCCGCAAGAACCGGACCACTGAAGCAACCAGAGCTTTCCCCTGTGCCTTTCTTGATTCTCTTCAAGCTAGACTATCGTCATTCTCTTTCCTGTCTTCCCACTTTGCCTTCTCGGTAGGCTACAGAAAGTCGGAACTCTGCAGCGAAAGTGGTTTTCAAAGCACGTAAACGTGATAATGGCCAAGCTCTTCAATGGTTACCGGTCCAAGCCAGAACAGACTACAAATTGCCCTGTCAGTTAGCTGTCTGTCGCAACTTCTCCTCTGGACCATCTCCACGTGTGTGTGTGTGTGTGTGTGTGTGTGTGTGTGTGTGTGTGTGTGTGTGTGTGTGTGTGTGTGTGTGTGTGTGTGTATTAGTTGGAAGAAGGCATGTCGACCAGAAGAAGCCGCGTGTCTGTAACGCCTGTAATGTTGTTGTTGTTGAAGGCTACATCTGGGACTTTGTGGCGGACTACGTTCACAACGGCAGCCACCTCTTCCTGGCCACGGACAACACGGATGTCAAACAGACGTCCAGAAGCAAGTTTGGCGCCGCCCACCACGACACGCAGAGCGTGATCCTGCACATTGACCAGCAGCGGACCTCCCGCGGAGCGTGCCAGGCGTTTGAAGACGCCTTGCTTGAACAGCTGATCCTGGCGCACTGTGACGTCACTGTCCTGTCCAGGCGGAGCGGTTTCAGTCGCCGTGCTGCCATGATGCACTGGCCCGTCAGCAGCTTCGAGTTCCACGACGGCCAAATTGTTCGTCTTGACGAGCAGTCACTGTCGGTGGAATGGTTTAGAGACTGATCCGCCTGCTAGTCCTTAGGAAACGGGGTTTGTGTCCCATGATGGAGTGCTTAGTTCCAGGTACGGATAGCAGCAGGTTCCGTCTACTGCA
>OY757547.1:1959096-1986596 GCA_963584105.1 Alviniconcha strummeri | reverse complement strand
CTCGGTTCGCGACTGTTTACACTGATTTCTGACGTCACAAACAAGCAAAGCATGGCAGCCACCAAGACTCTCCGCGTTTGCAGAAGAGACAACAAGCAAAAACCGATCAGACATACAGTTAACAGAAGAAAAAGTGCAAGTACATGACCAAAGGAGGATTATGTCGTTAAACAGATTCTTTCAAACCCTGGACATTAAAACGCCGCAACCAAAAGCGGATAAATAGCCTATATTCAATTCTTTCACCGTTTGGCTGTTGTTTTGTCGGTTGAAAAAGGGGCTTACCACGAACATTCGCACGTTGTGTTCAGTAATTTTCTTTTTAATCTTTTACATATTCGGTTAAAGCGTACCGGGGAGGTAATCAGAATCAACCTCTCTCTCTTCCCGACTTCATGCATTTAACTTGTTTTTCTTGTCTATTGTGTGTGTCGTTGTTGATGTATTGCTTAATGTCCTCAGATGTCAGTTGACATATTAGGTACAAGTTGTGACCAATGCCAAAGCACAGTTCAATAAATCTTTACGTCCACGGAAACCAGAAGGCTCGTTAGGACGGACAGCCCAGGACGTCCACCTCGACTCTCACACAGCTCCTGAACTATGAATTTTGTGTGTGTCTGGTCACCAGCGGATTAGGACTCCACAACTTGTTTTCTGTTTCATGGTGTCGTGTGTTTTCTATATTTCCCCCGAATTTGTTCGCATGTTTGCCAATCTCATAATTATGTTGTGTTGCTCTCTGCTATTTGAATTCTAAAGTTAATGATTTTTTTAAATAATTAAATGACATTTTTCGCATCTGATTTTTGTGTGTTTCTGTTGCTCTTTCGACTATTTGGAATTGTTTGTCATGACTTCCATCCCTCTTTTTTTGGCATTGCTCTTGGACAGCTTGTAAGACACACAGAATTAACTGAAGGTGTTCACAGTCTCTGTCTCTCTCTGTATGTAAGACGAACAAAATTAATAAAAGGTGTTCTCTCTCTGTCTCTCAGTGTCTGTATGTGAGAATACACAAGACCTAGAATCGGATTAACAAATCTGGAGCAGACAATAGTGCATTCTTCCTCCAGTAAACAACAACGTTTTTAGTTTTGCAGGACTCCGCGTTTATCAGCTGCCAGTGAAAGACTGCTTTCAGAAGCACCGGGAAAACACTCAAAAGAATGGTCAGCAAGGAAGAATTCTACGACTGTCAAATCAGTAACTGTGTTACTTCACAACATTTGAAGACTCCAGGATATTATCATCTACACACTCTCAGTCACGACGTCTTGTCATTTAATAATAATAATAATGATGATGATAGAAAATTCTATAGCGTCACTATCTACCCATACATGGACGATCTCGTAGCTGGTAGAGCATTATCAATACAACTATAATCTGTACAGGAGACGGGGGTGGGGATGGAAAGTAAAACTACAGTCACACATACGATAAAATAATTCAGTACTACACATCGGGTCGACCGGTATATATATATATATACCGGCGTGACCCGGTATGAGATGGACATTTCCTCAGTGTCATATCGGTGCTGCGCCGGTATTGACAACTTTTTCATGTAGTGCGGTCCAGACTCCAAGCGTTGGTTTACGACATCCTTCTTTTGGAGGAAGGTGCCGGAAAGCGATGCTCGGAGTGTGAGTGTGGCTCAAACTCCAAGCACTGGCTTACGACATCCTTCCTTCAACCACTGCCGAATTTAGTTACGCCACAGGGTCCAGACTGAAAACTGTCAGCTAACCGTGCGAGCAGTTCAATTTTTTGCTGGTGCTCAAACAGTAGTAAGTTTGTTACAAACAACTGAAATTATATCAGACGTTTGTTTTATAACTGACTATGTTGCTTACGCCAGCTCAGATAAAACCAGAATCGTTTGAATCGAGAACGAACTCTTTTTTTACCCGGCCGGATTGATGCGCCTCATGTTTATGTGTGTGCTTGGGCGCTAGGTTGCTTCCACGGTCTTATCGGTATCCGAACCTTTCGGAGGGCGCTGACCGCGTCGGTGGACAGCTGCGGGGAGATAAAGAGCGCCCCTTCAGTGGCGTAACTAAATCTGGCAGAGTTTGGAGGAAGGTGCCACAAAGCGATGCTCGAAGTGTGAGTCGGCCCAAACTCCAGGCGGCACTAGTTTACGACATCCTTCCTTCAACCACTGCCGTATTTAGTTACGCCATAGAGTCCAGAAAACTGTCATCTAACGAGCAGTTTTTTGGTTGGTGCTCAAACAGTAATAAGTTTGTTACAAACAACTCAAATAAAACAAGGCGTGTCATTTATAGCCACCAACAAAGTTTACACCAGCACAAATAAAACCACAGTCGTTTGAATCGAGACAGAATTATTTGTTTTACCCGGGGTGGATACGTCTCATGTTTACGTGCGTGCTTTGGCGCTAGGTTGCTTCTACAGTCATATTAGCACCCGAAGCTTTCGGAGGGCGCTGACCGCGTCGCTGGACAGCTGCGCGGAGATAAAGAGTGCCCCTTCAGTGGCGTTACTAAATCTGGCAGAGTTTGGAGGAAGGTGCCGGAAAGCGATGCTCGGAGTGTGAATGCGGCCTTAACTCAGCCGACTCAGTCATGGGCGCTACCATGCTTGGCCTTCAGTGTCTTGGCGGTGTTGCTGATACTGGTGGTTTCACGCTTTCTCGCTCCACTGTTTTGTACGGAAGACTCGTTCAGCCCACTGTGTTCAGCACACACACACGCACGCACGCACGCACTGACGCAGTGATACACACTAAGAATTTTTTTTAAATAATAATAAATGGAACAATCAAGAAAAAACAACAACAAAACAACAACATTAAAACGTGACAAAAAAAAAAAAAAGCAACAACAAACAAAAACAACAAAAACTGACAAAACAACAACAGAAAACCCCCATCAAGAAACAACAGCAGCAAAAAAACACAAACAAAAAAAACACACACAAAAAACAACAACTCACACACACAAAACAACAACCAAACATAACTTAACGACGTTAAGAAAAGAACCAACGGCGAGTAATTTTTATTCGTTATGTTTTAGAAGACTCGCCCAGATCTTTCCACATTGCCTTATCTTCTTTTCACAGGTGCTATATTCAGCGTTCTCACCCTCTCTATCATAACTGTGGCGAAACAGGCTGGCTCTTACGGCAACAGTCTGCTAAAGTGTGTTTGGAACGCTGATGTAGATTTTGTCCCCCCTCCCCTCCGCCTCCTCCTCCCCCCCCCCCCCCCCCCAAGAGAAGAAGAATAAGAATTCCTGAAACAAAGACGACTGCTAGCGTTCTAAAACTACAAGATCCAAACACAAAAACGGTTAAAAGAAACGCCAGTTTCATACGACAATAATTATAAAACATAGCGAATTTTCGGGGTAGGCCCCCTTTTTCAAGCGACAAAACAACAACCTCAACAAGCGATAAAAGAAAACACTTATCCGGTTAGTCCGTTACTGACAGTTGTGGTGTTTCAAGTGATGCCTGGAGTGTTTGCAGCCAGGCACCAAATACCCCACAGTTGTAACTGGAAAAGTACAGTTTCATTAATCACCGTTTAACTGTTGCTTAACTGTTGTCAATTGAAAAACGGGCCTACCCCGAAAAATCGGACATGTTTCGTACGATCATATTAAATTGACAAAAACAACACCATTACACAACCATTACTTTGGCCACCATTGAAACCACCACCGAAAAACGTCATTGAAATAAAATAAAAACAATTATATAATGATAATAAAAAGTTTGATGCTTTTAAAGCTCGAACCAAACTAAAAATTCAACTGTCATACAACTCAGTCTACAGCTTTGGATAGGCCTGTTCGAGAGGCTGCCAAGACGGGAAGCTACTCTGCGGCCTATTATCTCCAGTTTTGTCTAAAAAGATTACTTCCGGTTGCTGGGAGGTTTATCTGGTCTTGCACGTGGTGAAATGTTTGGTGAAAACAAAACCGCTACAGTCACACAGACCAGGAACTGAGTTCAGTGAGAATCGACACAGACTGTTAAAGTGCGGTTCAGTGCTTCTTAGTCTTACTGACTTAATTTTTTTATTTTGCGGTATGTACCTGCGAAAATTACTGTTTGGATCATGGATGTCTGCTGTCGTTTGTTTCTCTCACGATTTCGCATTCTTGCTAGAAACTTGTGTGGGTATCGTCAAGGTGTTAGTTCCACTCTTAGCTATTCAAGGGAAACAAAAACGACTTTATGAGTAAAAGAAAAGCAGATGTTTTAGAAAACGTCAGTTCACTAGGACTAGTAGTAGTACAGACTACAGTAGTAGTAGTACAGTACTAGTCAGTAGTACTAGTAGGAGTCGGAGCACACCTGAACATATTTTTCAGCAAACTCGTGCCCGTAGGGGTCTGAAAACCGTACCATTACCAAGTACCATGTAGATCGATGTTATGTATAAATTATAATGTATTGTTGCCGCCAAATTTAGGCCCTGGAATCGAAGACCAAGAAGGAATCAAGTGTGCTAACTGCTATAACTGGATTTAAGAAGTGGTCATGGTTAGGACTAGGAGTAGGACAGTATGAATGACAAAATGATACATTGATTGATTGAATCTTGATAGATCTATATCAGTATATGACTGAGAGGGAGCGATATTTTCGTGCTGCAGAAACCAACATGAACATGTTCAGCTTCTTTACATCTACACTGTTAGTGTTACACTGTTACTGTTTGTGTTACTGTGATTGCAGATGGCAAAAAGTATCCGCAGCAAGCACCGTCGGCGAATGCGCAGTGTGAAGCGTGAAAAATTTGCCAAGAAAGATCTGGTGAAGCTGAAAGCCACATTGATGAGGGATGTAATCAACAACCCAGATGCTGATAGTGAGATGGCAGATATTGTTACAGGTAACACATCAACACCATTACTGCATCAGTACATGGCATTAGTTTGTTGAACAAGACATTGACTGAGTGAAATGAGAAGATACAGACAAAACATTTAATTTATCTCACTTTTTCAGCACAGTTACTGAGTTAGTTTGTTGTTGACAGTGTATACATTTTACCTTTACAATTACAGTACCATTATTAGTAATTTTATACATATATATATATATATAACATTAACAAGCGCGTTGAGCTCGCTCAGCGGGGAATAGCGCTATAGAAAATTTATGTATTATTATTATTATATATTTATATTATATATAATACTAATTACTATGTTTTTACTACATTAGTTTGTTCAACAAGTTGTAAGCCAAATGAAGTGAAAACATCAATTTGTAAATTGTATTTTTTGATTAATTTATGTTCTTTTTTGTGTGTGACTACTGACATGACAGAGTATTGAAAAGCTCAAAAAGATTTGTTTAGTGTTGATCTTGGACTTGAAGTAAATATTTATTGAAATTTGAATGTTACCTTTTTTTCTTTCTTTTTTCTTCAGTGAAAACAGCATCTGAGCTCAAAGACCAACAGTCAACAAGCACACAAGGTGCAGTGAAACATAACTTTTACGAGAGAGGGTGTTCTGTATCCTGTAGTATACTAACAAGTAACATAGTCATACTTGTGTAGACTGACATTATATTTATAGTGACAACAGAGGTGTGTTTTGAAATATATTATGTGTTATGTCAGAAAGATGCATGAAAATTGAAACTTTGTAAACAAGGTCTTTAGACTCATTAGAGCTAGTGTACTGTCTGATTTTGAGTTTTCAGTTTGGCAAGAGGGTATCTATGGCTATGCAGTTGAAATGGAAAAGCCTATTCTATACCTCATCCCATTTCTCTTTATAACTAAATGTAGCACTTCTTTGCCTTTGAGTTTAAAACAGTTTAAAATCTAGTGTTGTGTGATTCAGTGATTGCTGATCCTTCAAGGATTTTGAACACCAATGACTGATTTTTCAAAAGAATCTTAATCTTTATTTTATTTTCAGGTAGTCCCAAATAAAAATACATCTGTTAAGTATTATCTCACTGAATAAAATATACCCTGTTTCAGATGCTACAGTCTTGGTAATCTTATTGTTACAAAAAAAAGAAAAAAGAAAATAGTGATTTATGTCGTCACTAACACTGTGACTGTAACAGTAACATCTTGCTAAGAAAGTAAGATGCCACAGCCTTGCTCCTAGTTAGAATGAACCGAGTGTTTCAGTTTAGTGTCTGTCTCAGAATCAGATGCCACAGTGTTAGGCATATTTGCAAATACAAAAGTGGGTTGTGCTTGGGAGCACTTTTAGTTTTACAACTTTTACTAGTTTTAGGTTATGGATGTGTTTGTGTTTGCACTGCGAATACTGCTTTGGGGCACTTCTTCAGCAGGTTCTGTGTTTTGGTGAGATTGGTGGTATGTTGTGTATTGGTCAGTTGTTTGACTAATAATGACTAATTACATTCTGTACACCTTTGTAGATTGTCATGCATACATGTACAAGCACTTAAAGTGTTTGTTTTATTAAAACTTAAGGTTAGCTACATTTGAAATTGTCATTTTTATTATTTTAATATTATTTCATTGTTTCAGATGAAGTAATATTAAAAATGTTAGATAAAGTATAAACTGAGTGTTATTGTCTCTATTGGACTTGAAGTCAATAGTGATACTGATAGTGACAGATGCAGAATAAAGTGTTTCATTATCAATGTCATGATTGGCCATCTCAGATGCCACAGTGTTAGTTAGAATCTGCTTGTTTCATTTACCATTTTATGTCTGCCTCATTCCTAGCTGCCCCAGTTGCAGAATAAACAGTGTTGAAGTTTACTGTCTGTTACAGTTCATATGCCCCAGTTCTTTGTTTTAGATGCCCCAGTTGTAGAATAAACTGAGTGTTGCAGTTAATTGTCCGTTTCAGATGCCCCAGTTGTAGAATGGTGTTTCATCATCTCACATCTGTCAAAGATGACAAAATGTAAATAAACAGGGTTTCATTTCTTGACTGTCTCTGATGCCATGGTGTAGATAAACTGGGTATTTCACATCTTGTGTCTCAGATGCCACAATGGAAATTGACAAGGGACCAAGCAAAGTCTATGACAAGAAGAAGAAGACGGACAAACATGGACAGTACCCAGTGTGGATGAACCAAAGGGCTATTCAGAAACAGCAACTGAAAAACAAGAAAGTCAAACGAAAGAAAGGAAAGAAAGCTTCTGCCTGGTGATGCACTTCTGATTGGGAGCGCTTGGTTGGCTGTGTGTGTGTTTGGCTGATAGTGACGGTGGCATGTTCAAAACTGCAGTAGAGTGTTGTGAATGAAGGAGTCAGCTCAGAACAGGCCCCTTTTGAGTGAATGAAATTCAGTGTTCTTTTCTTAAGCTTTGCTGTCTTGTTTGCAAGTGTGTGTGCTTATACATGTGTGAATGATACTATGGTTTGCTTTCCCAGTTCCTCTTTTGTTATTAAACTTAAAGTGAGTGCATTCAGAGACTTTATGATGTCTTCATGTCAGTTTTCACAGGATACAAAAAGGGACAGCAGGAGGGGCAGTTAATGAAGTGTAAATGACTGAAGACCATATGCACCAGTCCGTTGTTCCCCACTGACCATCCTGCTGACATGGAAACACTTGGTCAAACTGGTGAAGGTGATTTGTTTTTGAATTTTAAAAGAAATAAAGACATTCATAACTGCAGAGTAATATTCAGTTTACATGTGTTTGGATTTCTGGGCTTGAAAAGTGATTTGTTGGCAGTTGTGTGCTGTTACTCAAATGTACTTCCAGCCTTGTGATAAATCACTATATGAACAGTATGTACATACTGCGAGTATGCAAGACAAACACGAACCTTGCAACAATTTTTAAAACTTTATTTTTAACATTCTCTTTGTTGACATTCACTGTACATACGCAGTATCCATAATTCAAGCTACATTTACACAGGTACACATTCACAACACGGACACACATGTAAATCAAACATCATAATCAGCACACAAGGGAGTTAATTAGCGCTCAAAATACATGACACAAATACAACAACAAAGACATGAGTCACCTACAGTACCTGGCATGCATGTAAATACAAGGTACAAAAACCAGAGGTACATCCTCTACCTTTTTTCCAAACATCAAAAATTTGTGCATTTGACTAACACTAGCAACAGTGTGCAACTCGAGCAGCATTCATTCTCTTTTTAGGTCTTGTGTATAATTATCAGGATATGCTAACAGCCAATTCCCCCAGAGCGCAGTCTGCTGTCAGCCCACAGCCCGGTCCACCTTGTACCATTTCTCCCAGACTGTGGTCTGCTGTCAGCCCATAGCCCGGTCCACCTTGTACCATTTCTCCCAGACTGTGGTCTGCTGTCAGCCCATAGCCCGGTCCACCTTGTCCCCATGAACCAATTCCCCCAGAGCGTGGTCTGCTGTCAGCCCACAGCCCGGTCCACCTTGTCCCCATGAACCAATTCCCCCAGAGCGTGGTCTGCTGTCAGCCCATAGCCCGGTCCACCTTGTCCCCCATGAAACGTCCCTCAGCAGCGCTGACTGGTCTCTGAACAGGTTGTGTTCAAATGGTCTTGGCTCATGTGATGAAACATGGGGTTCACAACTGTACCATGATGAAATTCGGTTTATTCAATGACTAACTTGTCAGGTTCTTAAGAGCTAAAGTATCACCATGGCATTCTCTTCTTTAAATGTTTCCTGGAGTTTGTTCTGGGAGTTCAACATCCTGTGCAGCACACAGCTCAGCTGGAGACTGGCTGGCCAGGTGGAACTCTGTATCCACCAGTGCCCACAATGGGGAACCCGGAAAGCGATCATCATCAGAAGGAATCCCATCTGCCTGAAGGCTGAAGTACCCGAGCTAGGCAGTTCCACCAGAGAATGATCATCCCTCATACACAGCTGGTATTTCCTCTGAACACTACGGCATCAGCTAGGCTGGAACTTTTGCTCGTGCGCATGTGCAGCTTCTGAATGCCGTCCACAACCAACAAACTGAGCAAGTCCTTTTCTTTTGTGAAGATCTAGTCTCTGTAACTCGGCAGAACTCTTCCTGGTGTGTGTCCGCTTTCCAACAGCTGTTCACAACAGAAATGATCACCACTCGAAGGGAGTCCTTTCTCTGAGGAGGCGGACACTGGCCTGACGGTACTCCTGCTGTCGAATCCACAGTTCCTGACAGCTGTCCAGGCATGCCAAGATGGATGCTCCCTTCCAGCTTACCAGACTGGGGTCTATGTCCTGTGGGGCAGCAACGGAAAAGTGTCAGCTAGGTACACACATGCATCAATGCCCATCCACCACCCACACATGTACACCCACCCACACAACACATACACACCCACATGAACATGCCACACATATACCTGCACACACAACAGGGCCCTACTAGCTCAAAAGCGATGTCTTCAGCCCTCTTCTATGGCAAATTCATTTCATTCAGCATGGGACAAGGAATGAAGTCGAGGACCTTGGATGTGGAGTGGTATTGGACGTGCATGTTCAACCACACTTCTGACACAATCCCACCCTAGATCGTATTGGTTGTGGAGCACAAAGTGAAACACTGTGTGTGGGAACACACAGTGTTTCACCTTGTGCTACACAACCAATACGATCTCAGACACTGAACAGCATTGTGCAGGCATGTTTAGACACAATTCCACCCTAGATCTCCCACCCACAGTGTTTCACCTTGTGCTACACAATAACCACCATGATCTTAGACGTGGAGAAGTACAGTGCAGGCCTGTTCAACCACTCTAGGAATTCTCATACATCTTCATGCTCTCCATGTCCCCACACCTTGGAGTGTGTGATGACATCCATGGTCACCAGCATGGAGCGGTAGTGGGTGGGCATGTTCATCCACACCTGGTACTGTACCTCTCCAACACAGACATGCAGACACTGACTGACCTTGGGGTGCATGATGACATCCATGGTGTCTAGCATGGAGCAGTACTGGGTGGGCATGTTCACACCTGGTACTGTACCCCCCCCCCCCCCCCCCCCCCCACACACACACACTGACCTTGGGGCGTGTGATGACGTCCATGGTCTCCAGCGTGGAGCGGTAGTGGGCGGGCATGTTCATCCACACCTGGTACTGCAGCCACATCTGAGCCCCCTCCATCCCCATGCCTCCGCCCACCAGCAGAATGGTGCTGTACATCCGTCGCTTCATCTCCTCTCCATCTTGGGGCAGAGGCAAACGAGTCACGCCATTATGTGCACACCCACTAATCACAGAAGCTCTACGAAGCACAGGAACTAGCCAAGCTTTTATCATCTACTGACTCGTCTGTGAAACCCAGCTCTCTCCATCCCACGCACATGACATGTCCAGATATCAAGGCACCACATTTGTGTGCTGACGAGAGGCCAAGCGTGATCGGGATCAAATAGCTGTAAGATATTTATGCTTGCCTCTTCCTCCACTAAATGTCCATGCCCATATTTTTTACACAGTACTGTGGCACACCAATGTGATGGAAACCACTTTTATATGTGGTACAGAATAGACGATTTCCGGAAATAACAGGCAAAGATAATTTGACAGCGTTTTCTTACTCCGGGAGAGTGAAGTCCCTTGAATGGAGGGGGCCGCTGAGAAGAGCCGATCTGCGACAGTTTTAGATCTTCAGGCATGGACCTATTATAATTTAAACTAGACTACCAGCTGGGGGAACCTACTATCCGATCTGCATGTTCCCCACGAACAGTGAGCGCTTGATCGGCATTTCTGCTGCCTTTTACGGGTATCTGTCATTTTGCCCACGTGCTCACTGTACCCCCAACAAAAGCGGGCCTACTCTGCGCTACACCTGCAGGCCTAGACCTATGCCTGTAGGCACTTACCGAGTGCAGTCCCCTGGATTTCTGAAGATTGTCTATTTAGCCACAAATCCATTCAGCTGCGTGATACCTGTTTTCCGAGTGCAGTCCCCTGGATTTCTGAAGATTGTCTATTTAGCCACAAATCCATTCAGCTGCGTGATACCTGTTTTCATCCTCTACTGCTTCTCTCCATTGCTCCACAGCACACACTCACCCTAACCACACTGTGTTCGAACTCTTACACACACCCTGACCACACCGTGTTCGAACTCTCACACACTCACCCTGACCACACTGTGTTCAAACTCTCACACACTTGCCCTGACCACACTGTGTTCCAATTCACACACTCACTCTGACCACACTATGTTCAAACTCTCACACCCTTGCCCTGACCACACTGTGTTCCAATTCACACACTCACTCTGACCACACTGTGTTCCAACTCACACCCACAAACACCCTGACCATAGTGTCCCAATTCACACACACCCTGACCACACTGTGTTCCAACACTCCACAGCACACACACACATCCTGACCACACTGTTCCAACTGTCGCACACTTGTTCACATTGTTCAGAACGGCCTGGTCCACACCTATCAGCAGCAAGATGCCTGTGACATCCTCCACCTCCATCACCTCTTCCCTCAACCCCCCTCCCCACCTCATACACACAACCACACTTGTTCACATGCTGCTGAATGGCCTGGTCCTCCACCATCAGAGGCAAGATACCTGTGGTGCCCTCCTCCACCATCCCCCCCCCCCCATCCCCCCCCCATACAGGACACTCACTACACTTGTCTATGCTGTGCAGAATGGCCTGGTCCACTCCCATCAGAGGCAAGATGCTTGTGGCGCCCTCCTCCTCCATCATCTCTTCCTCTTCCTCCTCCTCCTTCCTGGAGGTCTTGGCGCTGCCATCAGTGGACGCCAGGTTGTCGGGGATGTCGTTGGAGTCCTCCTCCAGGGCGGTGGTCGGGAGGTCCTCCAGGTTGCCCAGGCTGGTGTCCGCCAGGTCTCTGCTGGCATCCGCAGCATCCTTCTTCAGCCGACCTCCCTGGTATTAGAAGAGGGAAAAGAAAAAAAATACACACCAAATTCAAAATAAAAGACCAATGCACACACTGAAGGCATGCACCATTTTCTACGGAGCAGTTTTATTAGTGTTTGCTTTGTCATCTTGTCTCTCTACAGGTCTGACAGAGACTTCCAGCTGTGTTAATGTTGCAATGCAGCCCCATAACCTCTTGAGTCCTGTGACCAGTGAGGGCTGTGCAGCACTCCCAGTCTGAGAGGTTTCAGCCTGCAGTTCTGGGTGTGTCAGCCTGTGACTCCCAACTCTAATAGCACTCCCAGTCTGAGAGGTTTCAGTCTGCAGTTCTGGGTGTGTCAGCCTGTGACTCACAACTCTAATAGCACTCCCAGTCTGAGAGGTTTCAGTCTGCAGTTCTGGGTGTGTCAGCCTGTGACTCCCAACTCTAATAGCACTCCCAGTCTGAGAGGTTTCAGCCTGCAGTTCTGGGTGTGTCAGCCTGTGACTCACAACTCTAATAGCACTCCCAGTCTGAGAGGTTTCAGCCTGCAGTTCTGGGTGTGTCAGCCTGTGACTCACAACTCTAATAGCACTCCCAGTCTGAGAGGTTTCAGCCTGCAGTTCTGGGTGTGTCAGCCTGTGACTCCCAACTCTAATAGCACTCCCAGTCTGAGAGGTTTCAGCCTGCAGTTCTGGGTGTGTCAGCCTGTGACTCACAACTCTAATAGCACTCCCAGTCTGAGAGGTTTCAGTCTGCAGTTCTGGGTGTGTCAGCCTGTGACTCACAACTCTAATAGCACTCCCAGTCTGAGAGGTTTCAGTCTGCAGTTCTGGGTGTGTCAGCCTGTGACTCACAACTCTAATAGCACTCCCAGTCTGAGAGGTTTCAGCCTGCAGTTCTGGGTGTGTCAGCCTGTGACTCACAACTCTAATAGCACTCCCAGTCTGAGAGGTTTCAGCCTGCAGTTCTGGGTGTGTCAGCCTGTGACTCACACCTCTAATAGCACTCCCAGTCTGAGAGGTTTCAGCCTGCAGTTCTGGGTGTGTCAGCCTGTGACTCACAACTCTAATAGCACTCCCAGTCTGAGAGGTTTCAGCCTGCAGTTCTGGGTGTGTCAGCCTGTGACTCACAACTCTAACAGCACTCCCAGTCTGAGAGGTTTCAGTCTGCAGTTCTGTGTGCAGTGGGTGTCAGTCACTCACTCACAAATCCCAGTCTGACAGTTTTCAGCCTGCAGTTCTGTGTGCAGTGGGTGTCAGCCAGTCACAACTCTAACAGCACTCGCACTACATCTCCCATGTTTCACATGCTTATTTACTGAGTACAAATCCAACTGCATTGCTCCAGTCAGACATTTAACCACTGACTGAAAGAAAAACAACACAATGCCTGCTGAAATGAAAAAGTCCTGGTCAACATTGAGGGCAAGAGGATTGTGTGTGTCCCTATTTTTTTTACTACTACCCCCCCCCCCCCCCCCCCCCCCCCCCAAGGCAGGCACACACCAACTTCAGAGGATTGATCTCCATTTCTGGAGGAGGATGCTGTTAGGCTAGGAGCTTACCATGGCTGAAGACAGTCCCTCAGACAGGGATCTGAAAACAAGATCCTTCGTTTGAAGTTTTATTTTGATCTCTTCTGCCCAATGGACAGAACACGCTTTAGGAAGGTGAGTTAATTTTAAGGGGACTCTTCACCGGGTTGCCAACGCAACAAGACAAAATCTTAGGGATCTATGCGCAGTCAGGCCATCCAGGACTCTCCATGCATGCAAACTCCGTCAGTGACAAGGACAAAGCTTTTGCGATACGTGACTGCTAGACAGCAGACTCTGCACTGACCAGTTGTGGGTTCAAACCATGAGTTTGGGCAATCACCAGGACTGAATCACCAGGACTGAAAGCCGACCTTCAAACACTTGGTAGTTCTTTACCCCTTGTGATTGGCGTGAAGTTCTGCGCAGGTAATCCTGGTCATATGGATCCTCCGGGTCACTCTCCCCTCTCAGCTGGGTGCGGCTGAGTTGTGGCCCCTGCAGACCGAACGCCTCAGGTTTGAAGAGAGCGAGGGGAGCAAGGATCATTTCGTCCCCGAGTCTCAGGCCGTACTTGATGATGTTCTCCTGAGGCAGCTTGATCTGTATCATGTGAGGACGCACACCCAGCCGATCCTGCACGAGCAATGATAAGTCACAGTAATAACAGAGGACATTTATGATGGGCCTGACCTGTCAAGGAACATAACTGTAGGCATGTACAATAGCGAATCACTAATCGGTAGAAGAAACCTCCACACCCACAATGACACATCCCTCTACACAAATGCACAATATCATGCTGACAGAGGCAGTGAATATAAAATGTTGCCAGTTCAGTTCACCTCAAGATGGTATCTCCGCACTTGGAAAAGCCCATGTATATGCGTTCCACCCCGTCTCTCAGAAGTTTTCCCAACGTTGCCTTTGAAACTGGGAGAGTGGTAGTAAGAGTAATAATACTCACAGAAAGGAGTATGTCAATTTTCTTCTTTTTGTAACATACAAGGAACACTGATGACAAGTAACAGGAGATTTAACAGTTCAAGCAAAATGAAATGACAAGAGAACAGATAGGGCAGCTGCAGCCCAACCACAATGGGACCCCACCAGCCATGCTTCAGACCCCACTCTCCTTCCCAGTGTACCGCAACTGATGACCATACTCAGGTGGGAGATACCACCCCCACCCCAACATCCCTGCTAGCCACAGCCTGTCTCCTGACCTGGTCCAGGTGGCAGAAGGCCTCCTTTATTTCCTGCAGCTGCAGAATGCCTACTGCCTGCGTCAGCTTCATGGCGGGGAGGCGGGCACCGCTGCGACACAACAGCCAGTGCAGACAGCGGCTGATGTCACTGCCGCCATACTCCATGGTGATTCTGTGGACAAGCAACAGTCTGGCTGAGTGAAGACATTACGGCACAACATCCGCTGATGGATACTCCATGGTGATTCTGTGGACAAGCAACAGTCTGGCTGAGTGAAGACATTACGGCACAACATCCGCTGATGGATACTCCATGGTGATTCTGTGGACAAGCAACAGTCTGGCTGAGTGAAGACATTACGGCACAACATCCACTGATGGATACTCCATGGTGATTCTGTGGACAAGCAACAGTCTGGCTGAGTGAAGACATTACGGCACAACATCCGCTGATGGATACTCCATGGTGATTCTGTGGACAAGCAATGCTGTTTTTGTAAAAAAATATTTTTGCTGGCCCTGTATTGTCAAATTCAGACATCTTAGGTGGCTAAAGGCACAAATGCAGTGACTGGTACAAAGGCACAACAGGAAGCTAGAATTTTCTCCTCTCTTTCAGGAGTGCTCAAACACACAGGTACACATACACACACACATGCAGCAATATGGTTTTCTATATCCAAGCTTTACACCTGACACACATACTATACTCACACACATGTTGAAAAACACATACACACCTGGTAGCGTGTTGGGACATGCCATCATCGACACAACACACACTGGTTTTCTGGTCACCAACATCCACAACACAGGCATAGGGCAAGCCAGCTCCAAATGTCGCACACACTGACTCCTGCAAAACAGCCAAATGGCATCACCCAACCTGCCACATGGCACCACCCAAATTGCCACATGGCATCACCCAAACTGCCACATGGTATCCCCAAACTGCCACATGGCATCACCCAAACTGCTACCTGGCACCACCCAAACTGCCACATGGCATCACCCAACCTGCCACATGGCATCACCCAAATTGCCACCTGGCATCACCCAAACTGCCACATGGCATCACCCAAACTGCCACACAGCATCACCCAAACTGCTACCTGGCACCACCCAAACTGCCACATGGCATCACCCAACCTGCTACATGGCATCACCCAAACTGCTACCTGGCACCACCCAAATTGCCACATGGCATCACCCAACCTGCCACATGGCATCACCCAAATTGCCACACAGCATCACCCAAACTGCTACCTGGCATCACCCAAATTGCCACATGGCATACCCAAACTGCCACATGGCACCACCCAAACTGCCAGATACACATGGCTCCCCAGTGAAGATTATGAACCAATGCCAAGAGACCAAATGCCAGTCTGTTTTCTTGCCTGCTGTCCAGATCTTTAGCAATGTGTAGTCAAGTGTGTAAATGGTAATGGTGCAGATTTAGATCTGTTGCTGTAAATGTGACTGACTGTTGTGTGACTGTAAATGTGACTGACTGTTGTGTGACTGTAAATGTGGCTGACTGTTGTGTGACTGTAAATGTGGCTGACTGTTGTGTGACTGTAAATGTGGCTGACTGTTGTGTGACTGTAAATGTGGCTGACTGTTGTGTGGCTGTAAATGTGACTGACTGTTGTGTGGCTGCAAATGTGGCTGACTGTTGTGTGGCTGTAAATGTGGCTGACTGTTGTGTGGCTGTAAATGTGGCTGACTGTTGTGTGGCTGTAAATGTGGCTGACTGTTGTGTGGCTGTAAATGTGGCTGACTGTTGTGTGGCTGTAAATGTGGCTGACTGTTGTGTGGCTGTAAATGTGACTGACTGTTGTGTGACTGTAAATGTGGCTGACTGTTGTGTGACTGACTGTTGTGACTGTAAATGTGGCTGACTGTTGTGTGACTGTAAATGTGGCTGACTGTTGTGACTGTAAATGTGGCTGACTGTTGTGTGACTGTAAATGTGACTGACTGTTGTGTGACTGTAAATGTGGCTGACTGTTGTGTGACTGACTGTTGTGACTGTAAATGTGGCTGACTGTTGTGTGGCTGTAAATGTGGCTGACTGTTATGTGACTGTAAATGTGGCTGA
Organism: Alviniconcha strummeri; assembly: GCA_963584105.1. Taxonomy (NCBI): domain Eukaryota; kingdom Metazoa; phylum Mollusca; class Gastropoda; family Provannidae; genus Alviniconcha; species Alviniconcha strummeri. The sequence continues at coordinate 1,969,934 of OY757547.1, read as the reverse complement.
CTGTTGTGTGACTGTAAATGTGGCTGACTGTTGTGTGACTGTAAATGTGGCTGACTGTTGTGTGACTGTAAATGTGGCTGACTGTTGTGTGGCTGTAAATGTGGCTGACTGTTATGTGACTGTAAATGTGGCTGACTGTTGTGTGACTGTAAATGTGGCTGACTGTTATGTGACTGTAAATGTGGCTGACTGTTATGTGACTGTAAATGTGGCTGACTGTTGTGTGACTGTAAATGTGGCTGACTGTTGTGTGACTGTAAATGTGGCTGACTGTTGTGTGACTGTAAATGTGGCTGACTGTTGTGTGACTGTAAATGTGGCTGACTGTTGTGTGGCTGTAAATGTGGCTGACTGTTATGTGACTGTAAATGTGGCTGACTGTTGTGTGACTGTAAATGTGGCTGACTGTTGTGTGACTGTAAATGTGGCTGACTGTTGTGTGGCTGTAAATGTGGCTGACTGTTATGTGACTGTAAATGTGGCTGACTGTTGTGTGACTGTAAATGTGGCTGACTGTTATGTGACTGTAAATGTGGCTGACTGTTATGTGACTGTAAATGTGGCTGACTGTTGTGTGACTGTAAATGTGGCTGACTGTTGTGTGACTGTAAATGTGGCTGACTGTTGTGTGACTGTAAATGTGGCTGACTGTTGTGTGACTGTTTGTGCAGCTGTCACGGGTTACGAACACTGTCACTAGTGTCAGCTCCTTTTATACACACCCCCTGGGCTTTGCTGAGTGAGGTGAGAGGCCTTTCAAATGATCACACTACTTGTAACCATTATTGGCGCAAGATGACAGTTTCAATGCCAAGGCTGAACAGTAACAGACATAGTAACCATACCCATGGCAACCAGTACCTGGTGCAAGATGACAGCCTCAAAGCCAAGGTTGAACAGCAACAGCTCAAATAGAGCTTTGATGTGTCTCTGGTTGTAGACATCTGGGATCAGCAGAATGGCACGGTAGTGCTGCACACACAGGTGTCAAGACACAGTCACCCACACACATGGACAAAAATCACATTTCATCACAACTTCTCCCCACAGACATGTTCCCCCACAAACATGGACTGTTCCCCCACAAACATGGACTGTTCCCCCACAAACATGGACATCGTCCCCCCACAAACATGGACTGTTCCCCCACAAACATGGACTGTTCCCCACAAACATGGACTGTTCCCCCACAAACATGGACTGTTCCCCACAAACATGGACTGTTCCCCACAAACATGGACTGTTCTCCCACAAACATGGACTGTTCCCCCACAAACATGGACATGTTCCCTCCTCCCCCCCAAACATGGGTATCTTCCCCCCCAAACATGGGCATCTCCCCCCCCCCCCCCACATGGATATCTTCCCCCCCAAACATGGACATCTTCCCCCCCCCCCCCCCCCCACCAACATGAGTATCTTCCCCCACCAACATGGACATCTTCCCCCCGCCCCCCACCAACATGGGTATCTTCCCCCACAAACATGATGATCCAACATCTCACAGTTTTTATCTCAGATGGAAAAAGTGAAATGTTGCAATGTCATTTGACTCCCTGTCCTTCTTAAGCATGCATCCATTTTCTTTGTCAGTTAAGGCGCCTGCAGGATTTTTCCATGGTGAAAAGAAACAGACTGTTAGAATGTGGACTCTGCACACTCACAAAGACACAATAACACTACTGAACACCCAAGGCAAGGTCTAACCTTGCGGCCAGCGGCAGGCACATGAACACAAGCACCTAAACCACAGCTCAGCAGTGAACTGCCAGCCTTGTGGCATGGCTGCTATCTGAACAAAATCAACTGCATTGTCAACCTCACGGTACGCGCCTGCCTACACCACTCTTGAGGAACAAACAGGCGGGGTACAACCACGCTGCCAGTCTTCAGATATGGTTAGGGACTACCGTGATACATGAACACAAGCACCCCAGTTGCGACTATACCACCAACCATCCAGTTTGCATTGCCCACCTTGTGGCACAAACATCCTAGGTACAGACATAATGTCCATCTTGAGGTACTAGCACACTACCCACCCTGCGGTACAAGCACCTTAGATAAAACTACAAGTACACTGCCCATCTTGAGGTACAAGCACAACATCCACCTTGAGGTACAAACACAACACCCACCTTGAGGTACAAGCATACTACCCACCCTGCGGTACAAGCATACTGCCCACCTTGAGGTACAAGCGTAATGCCCATCCTGATGTACAACTACAACCATACTGCCCACCTTGAGGTACAGTATACTACCCACCCTGAGGTACAGTCATACTGCCCACCTTGAGGTACAAGCATAATGCCCATCCTGAAGTACAAGCATACTACCCATCCTGATGTACAGTCATACTGCCCACTCTGAGGTACAAGCATAATGCCCACCCAGAAGTACAAGCACACTCCCCCGCATGAGGTACTAGCATACTACCCACCTTGAGGTACAAGCACACTCCCCAGCATGAGGTACAAGCACCCAGGCACCCAAAGCATACTGCCTACCTTGAGGTACAAGCACCCAGGCATCCAAAGCATACTGCCCACCTTGAGGTACAAGCACCCTGGGCATCCAAAGCATATTTCCCACCTTGAGGTACAAGCACCCTCGGTACCCAAACCATACTGCCCATCTTGAGGTACAAGCACCCCCTACTGCCCACCTTGAGGTACAAGCACCCCATACTGCCCACCTTGAGGTCCTTGGTGGGGATCTGCAGCTGGGAGTAGATGACAGAGCTCCAGATGGTTTCCAGGTCGGCCAGCACTGAGGCCATGGAGCCGCCAGCCTTGTCATGCAGGTTCAGACGACCTCGCTTCATGGGCCAGCTCAGCTGGTAGCCGTCCATGGGGTTGATGAACAGCGCCTGCAACAAGGTTGAGTGGCCACAACAGACCAGCGATGATCAGGCAGTGGTGACAATAACAACGGATGGTAAAGAATTGTGTAGCACCCCATCCTCTGCACGAGCTGGAAGCACAGAGTGACTAACAATAACACGAGCAACAAACTGACACAGACACAAACGCATGCACCACTTACAAATGGTGAAGATAAAAACATGGCAGTGAAACTGAAAGAAGAAAAGCAGAGGTCAGAAATGGCTTTGGAACAGATGAGTTATGAGGGCAGTTTTGAAGGAGAAGGAAGAATCAGAGTGGCCGAGTTTGGAGATAAACTGTTCCACAAGAGATACTGAACCGAACGCTATGATTGTCCAGCTAGTTAAAACGTGAACACCAGCCGGCTGCGGCACAACCAACCCCACACAGAAACAGATAAGAAATTGATCTTTCACAGTAGAAGGGGGAGTTTCATTCAAAGACAACCTCCAAGGGAGTCTCCAAGAGGTCACTTTGGATGTGGAGGAGGTAGGGCAAAATGCACGCTTTTGACAGAGGCAGTTAAGTGGTGTATACATACATGTAGAGCACGAAACAGTCAGACAGTGATGTTTACCTCTTGCATACCTTACCTGCAGTGCACACCCTATATGTGATCAGAGTGCATTTCAAAACAACAGCAGGGATGTATGCCTTACATGTATACTTACGGTACATAAATAACCACTGCTAGCACTGTTTCTCCTAACACTAATAACAGTGTTGCACTGTACATGTACTGCTGGTTATGTCAGACCTTACCTCGTCTCCAACCACAAAAATAATCACTGTTTCTCTTGACACTAATAACACAGGATATGTCAGGCCTTACCTCTTCTCCAACCACAAAAGGGGGGCGGTGGTCGACATTGGTCCATTTTTGTGAGCAGATACGTTCCGACTTTTCGGCGACAGCTTTGCTGTTGTGACTGACCAGCTGAAAACACAGCAACATGTACACACATGACTGACCAGCTCAAAGCAACATGTACACAATGACTGACCAGCTCAAAACAGCAACATGTACACAATGACTGGCCTGCTCAAAACAGCAACATGTACACAATGACTGACCTGCTCAAAACAGCAACATGTACACACATGACTGACCCGCTGGAAACAGCAGCATGTACACACATCACTGACCAGCTGGAGACAGCAACATGTACAGTAAATTACACACATGACTGACCAACTGAAAAGAGCAACATTTACAGTAAATTATACACTTGACAGACTAGCTGAAAACAGCATCTTTTACATAATTTATGTCTAATCAGCTGCAACACAACAACACACTGTATACAGATAAGACTGACCAGCTGAGAACACAGCAAGATGTACACACATCACTGGGAAGCTGAAAACAAAACACAAGTTCTATGAACAAAGAAGACTGACCAGATGAAAACAAAGGTGCCGTGCATGCAAATATGGACTGCCATCATTAGGTGCATCAAGTCTGTTTGCAATGATGTTGGATTGTTGAGGAGTGTTAATATATCATTATTAGTGTAGCTGTCTGAAAGGCCAGATCAGCACACATTATTAGTGTAGCTGTCTGAAAGGCCAGATCAGCACACATTATTAGTGTAGCTGTCTGAAAGGCCAGATCAGCACACATTATTAGTGTAGCTGTCTGAAAGGTAAGATCAACACACATTATTAGTGTAGCTGTCTGAAAGGCCAGATCAGCACACATTATTAGCGTAGCTGTCTGAAAGGTAAGATCAACACACATTATTAGTGTAGCTGTCTGAAAGGTAAGATCAACACACATTATTAGTGTAGCTGTTTGAAAGGCCAGATCAGCACACATTATTAGTGTAGCTGTCTGAAAGGCCAGATCAGCACACATTATTAGTGTAGCTGTCTGAAAGGCCAGATCAGCACACATTATTAGTGTAGTTGTTTGAAAGGTAAGATCAGCATGTGTCATTGTTGTGATTACTGCACCTGTTTGAGAGGAACAAGAAGCCTGTACTCTCCAGTGTGGGTGGGACGAGACAGAAGTAACTCCTCCGCTGCTCGCACACCCTCTCTCACTTGTTGGTCACTGTCTGGGTGCTGCACATACACACGCACACACACACACAAACATACATGCATAAACACACACACGCATAAACACACACACACACGCACAATGAAAAACAGTGTTAGAATACTTGTCATGTTTTAGAGTTAAAATCTTACCAAGAAGTCTTACTCTAAGTGTCTGCAAACCCATGGCCTTCTCTGATTACTGAACACCACCCACTGCAGCAAAGTAGGCAAGCTTCCCTCCTTGTCTGCCTCCTCACTCCTTGCATAGCACAATGTGGGCAGTGCAGTCCATGTATCAAGTTATCTTAGCTCCCCTCCCTTGCATAGCACAATGTGGGCAGTGCAGTCCATGTATCAAGTTATCTTAGCTCCCCTCCCTTGCATAGCACAATGTGGGCAGTGCAGTCCATGTATCAAGTTAACTTAGCTCCTCATTCCTTGCATAGCACAATGTGGGCAGTGCAGTCCATGTATCAAGTTAACTTAGCTCCCCTCCCTTGCATAGCACAATGTGGGCAGTGCAGTCCATGTAGCAAGTTAACTTAGCTCCTCATTCCTTGCATAGCACAATGTGGGCAGTGCAGTCCATGTATCAAGTTAACTTAGCTCCTCATTCCTTGCATAGCACAATGTGGGCAGTGCAGTCCATGTATCAAGTTAACTTAGCTCCCCTCCCTTGCATAGCACAATGTGGGAAGTGCAGTCCATGTAGCAAGTTAACTTAGCTCCCCTCCCCTGTCTGCCTCCTCATTCCTTGCATAGCAGAATGTGGGCAGTGCAGTCCATGTCGCAAGTTAACTTAAAGTGAACTAAAATGCTGTTTTTTGTTTTGTTATGCTTGTTCCTTTAAATGGAATAAAGAAGTACTTGGCTCGACCTGACAAATCAAAACAGCGGACTACCGACAAGCCTAATGGTAAAGGCAACACCAAACCACAACAGTCTAAAAGACTATAGTCTGCAGCAAATAAATAATTGGGACTACTGCAGACAAAGCCTCAATTTACATTTGTACAGAATCAATAAAATGTGGAAGAAAAAAAGGGAGGGGGGATCAATCCTATCTGTCTGACAGTTCAACAGTTATTCATCACGGTGGCATTACAAACTCAACTGAAATGTTAAAGTCTGCCTGATGTTTGAGTCATAATATAATTTTAGAACTGGTGTTAACAAAAATTTGGAATTTATAGTGCACATTCGGAAACTCAAAGCACTTTGTCATTTAATTAAAGAAAAGCAAGAAATGCATAAATACGTAAAAATCAACAGCATAATAATACATCACTACACCTACTTACTTAGTCTTAGTCATACAAAGGAAAGCAAAACACAAACTGAAACACAAACACCCTCGCACTCACAGAATCACCTGCATGCACACACACACATAAGACTGTATGTTTGCAAATTAGGATGGATGTATAACCTCACTCACACTCACACACAGTGACACACACATGTTCACAGGTTTCTGTGCACGCTCCCACACACACATACACACACATCAACCCCCACACATACACACACATCAACCCACACACATACACACACATCAACCCACACATACATTTAGGTGAATTGCGTGCACTTGTGCTGGCATACACTAAATCCCCCCTCCACCCCCCTCCCAAATGGCCAGCCAGGTGCTGAGCTACTTACTCAGTAAACATATTGAATGAACTGGAAATTTTACTAAGTCTGTGGGCATCCAAAATAATTCAGTCCAGTCAAATCTCAGTGTCAGTACTCTCTAAGTCAGTGTCAGCACGTTCCCCCTACATCTGCTTTGGAGGAGTTGCAGCATTTTGTAGTCGACAGTGATTGGTTGTCACCATGTGGCAGCAACATAAATAAAACTTGAAAGGGATCTATTAATATCAGTTATTTCAGTTTAGTAGTATTACTATTAGATAATTGGTAGCTGATGAACAACAACAATACAAATTACATTACACTGCAATGTACAGTTTTCATCGGCTATTTACCCGGCACTCCTGGCGAAGAATCCAGTCGGAGGGCAGCTGCTGGGCGGAGGGGGAAGTGATTTTGCGAGCTATGCAGTGAGGCACAGCCACAGGGTAGGCATCTGACGCTCGGCCAATGCGCAGGTTGTAGGACCCAGGGTGGATCACTATCACTGCCGCCTGCTGAATGGGCTGTCAGACACGTGGTGGACACACACACTGAGACTGACCGCGCAGCGCTCCCGCTACATAGTACATACACTATAAATAACTATGTACAGCACAGTGGATGAGATGGATTAATTATTAACAACTGGGCTTGCAAACACTTTTTACTAATTTTAGAACTTGTGTACAGAGGGCCATTGTCAGTCAGATGAACACTGGAACTGTTTCAAAGGCAATGTTGAGGAAAGTTCTGAGAGATGGTGTGGAGTGCATAAGGGCTTTTCCAAACATTTATTATAGATACCATCTTGAACTGAACTGAACTGAAAGTGTGTGAAACACAGTGTCTTGAGAAAAATAAATTGCATACACTGATACCACCAAACATGACACTGACTAAACACAGACACTGACAGCAATTATTTTCCTTAAGAAAAATCCTGCACTTATCTGATTAAATTGTGCCTCTTGAGTCTTGTGCCAACAGCAGAATTCTGTGCAGCCTGATGGATAACAGCACTACTTTTGGTATCGTCAAACTTGGGACACTCCATGGTAATCAACATTCTCACCAGTGCCTGGTTACATTTTGGGGCAGGCAGCCTATTGTGAACTGGCTCAGAGCTAGTGGATGCTGGAAGGAACTGGTTTAGAACTATCATTACAAAGTAGGTCTACAAAAAAAAAAAAAAAAAAAAAACCCCAAAAAACCCAAACCAAACAACCCCCCCCCCCTCCCCAAAAGAAGAAGAAAAAAAGTCAGAGTTGTCTGCTTGTCTTTGCAACATTATGCTGAGCTCAAAATATGGTCAGTCCTGCATGCAAATGAATGGTGGGAAACTAGTGATGCAGCCAGAAACTGATGTAGGCAGTGAACTACCGCTGACCTCGTTCAGTGCCACCCAGGCCTGGCACTAGTGGCAGCTGTCAAAGTTGACATGTTCTTGCCACTGACTTTACACCCTGACATCAGAGAGACAGAGACTGAGTGAGAGTGAGAGAGACTGCTCAAAGCCTTGATTAAAATGCATTCTGTAATCTGTCATACAAATCTGGACTTTTTTAAGAATAGTAAATGCATGGAGTTTGAGCAGTTGTGTGAGAGGGGTTTATTTTGTGTATTTGCAACCTCTGAATAATACATAACAATGCACTTGTTGTAACTGTGACTGTGGAAGTACTGAAACACTTGTTACTTCAATACTTATAAAGTTTTGTGCTTTACTGCAAGGTTCATACAGTTTTGGGAGAAAACACATCCTTGACTTTCAAAGAACTGTAGGGCCACCTTTCTTTTCAAAGGCCTGAGGATGTTGCTCTTGACATTCAGCAATCACCTTTGTAAAGTAGGATTATGAATGCTTTCTGTTTTAGATTTCCGTTTTGAACAGCACTTTTTCAGGTGGCAATGGTGGTTGGACTGTATTTGCTGTGGACAGATATGTTAATTGTTATGATACTTAAATATATTATATAATATATATCAGGTTGTTGTTGCAGAAATTGTAGTTGTACAAGTTCAGTAGCTGTAGAATTGTAGGAGTTGTGATGAGTCCTTTGGATGAGACTGGTTTGTATAAACCGTGGTCTCCCGTGTGTGTGTTACTGTTACTTTATGTTAGACTGTCACATAATGTAGTGTATAATTATAATTTATATGTATACAAAGAGATCACATACGTACGCTAAAGATCCTGTAGTCCATGTGAGACAGAGTTCGGTGGAATATGGAAACACCCAGCATGCGCTAAAAGTGTGAGACTCAGTGTTCATACTGTAACTGTTGAAGTCTGGGCACTATACGGAAGGAGAAGAATACCAAGAAATGCAGACATTGCAAGACGTCATTCTCTACCTGGATGATTTTATACCGAATTTGTAGGCTGCATAAACAACGACTGCAGAGCATCCACGGAGCTGTTTTTCCTGATGAACTTCAGTTGGACTGCTGCGCCGAGAGAACGCTACATAGTCATAGGCACACAATAATCGTTTCGTTTCTACTGTATGGGCGTTCGCCTCTGCTTTCACACAGCTTTTGCAGTACTTACCTCCATGTTGACAGGGTCATCAGCTGCTGGAAACATTGGCTTCTTGGTTGTGGGCTGCGGCATTTTTTGGTCTTAGTTAATACAGACAGTACTTTAAAAATAACACTAGAACTAGTGATGCGCGCTCCTCCGCCTTCTTAGTTCCATGCGTTTACAACGTGAAGGGAACATCACTGGTGGCGACTAAAACACTAAAGGGAGAGTATCAACGTTTTACCGCAATCTACCAGAAAACATCAGAGGCACTTCTACTGGATACACACTTATTGGAGTTTTGTTTGAAGAGAATACAGGACCAATTAATCTCTTGGGCATGTGACAGAAGTAAGTTGTGTGCTGACAGGTAAGATTCTGCAACTCAGCTGAAGAACAGTTATTTAATATGACAGCAATCAAACTGGTTTCTTTTGGCAGTAGTCCGAAGCCGCCAGTACGAGTCACGCGCGCTTTAGTGTGTGTGGATGTGGCCGGTAGGGAAGTTGTGTGCGTGTTTGCGATATATACATCTTTCAGGCAGTTATTTAATTTGAGTCTTTACTGGTTTCTTTTAGATTCGTTATAATTTAATAGGAATTATTAATAATTACATGTTAATAATTGTGTAGCAGTACTAGAGCTGGGCGGGAAGGGTGTGCCACGCGCACCACTGATACGGTCAAGGTGTGTCAGTGTCGGCAATACACATAAGCACTATTACGGATTTTATCAAGCACCAGTTGTAACTGTTCCATTTTGAGTTTCAGTGTTTGTTATTATTAGATATTCTCCAAGGTAAGTTTATTCTACTAGAGTCATAACTATTCCATTTGAATCGGAGCTGGCCTTTTCTGACTGATACTGATAATGAACAGATGAAATTAAGTTTTTATGCGACTCTGATTAGTTGTAACTTAGGGGTGGCTTGTTTTAGTTGTATGGTTCTCAAGCCGGATGTGCAGGTTATTTTGTGTGTGTGTGTGTGTGTGTGTGTGTGTGTGTGTGTGTGTGTGTGTGTGTGTGTGTGTGTGTGTGTGTGTGTGTGTGTGTGTGCGGTGTCAGTGTGTGTGTGTGTGTGTGTGTGTGTGTGTGTGTGTGTGTGTGTGTGTGTGTGTGTGTGTGGTGCATGCGTGCGCGCTCGTGTGCGTGCATGCGTGCGTGCGTGTGTGCATGGCGTGTGTGTGTGTGTGTGTGTGTGTGTGTGTGTGTGTGTGTGTGTGTGTGTGTTGTGTGTGTGTGTGTTTGTGCGTGCGTGTGTGTGTGTGTGTGTGTGTGTGTGTGTGTGTGTGTGTGTGTGTGTGTGTGTGTGTGTGTGTGTGTGTGTGTGTGTGTGTGTGTGTGTGTGTGTGTGTGTGTGAGAGTGAGGGACACGCACATCTTATTTATCATTCATTTTGCCGGTTTTACCGCCGCAATCCCTGAAAGCGACGGAGTGGTCAGTATTTTGACAGTGGTCAGTATTTTGACAGTGGTCACTCAAAGGAAGAAGAAGAAGGTAACCTGACAACGACGAATATTCAAACGCCTATTAGGCGTATGACGCACATAGGAGGCAACTCTTTCGAAATTCTCTTTGTGTGAAATTCAGTTTTCCAGTGTTGCTTGGGAATTCTGATTTGAATGGCTTGCCATACGCTGCTTTAAGAGGGACTCACAAATTGACCGGAGCAAAGAACACAGGATGACCCACACGTCGCCGGGGGCAACGAGTGGAAAGGTAGGAATCAATTTGCTTCCCATTA
>OY757547.1:1950670-1958896 GCA_963584105.1 Alviniconcha strummeri | reverse complement strand
CAAATAATTGCGGCAAACTAAACTACATATTAAGAACAAAACAAAAACTGTTACTGTATAAATCTTCGCAACATACGAAATCAGCAAAGTAAGACAAATACAAATCTGAATTTTTAGGAGAGAGAGAGAGAGAGAGAGAGAGAGAGAGAGATGAGAGGAGAGAGAGAGAGAGAGAGAGAGAGAGAGAGAGAGAGAGAGAGAGAGAGAGAGATATGGAGAGAGAGAGAACTCGAACCCGAAATCCTTACTTTACAAGGATTGTAGTTTAGGTTCAGTCAAAAACCTGTCTACCAACTAGTCCTTGCTATGATACTGATGAGTAGATATTAAATTACAGGCATTATTTATATACATATAGGCATGAATGAGTGAGTGAAACGTTATACATGAAAATTTCCACACAAACATAGTGTGTTCACAGCACCAGATGAACACATGCCATACATCATTCAGTTACATATTATGAGCAAACAATCAGCAAATAAAAGCAGCAGAACATCTGATCAGTTCATATGACTAGTATCGGAAAAGAAAACAGAAGAGAGAGAGAGAGAGAGAGAGAGAGAGAGAGAGAGAGAGAGAGAGAGAGAGAGAGAGAGAGAGAGAGAGAGAGAGAGAGAGAGAGAGAGAGAGAGTCATTTTAAACGAGTAAAGGAAAAAGACAGAAGAGTGAATATCTCTATATCTATATATACTGTAAAAAATTATTAAAACATCTAGCAAGATTGGAAGTTAAACGGATACACTCATATATATACATAATATATATAAAACGCATTAAAATGATGACCACAAGGAAAGTGAAAGATAGTACAATAATGCATGAAAATACATATATTAAAAGTTGATTTACTCATATATATACATATATTCAACTATATATAAATATATACCCCATGGAAGTAAAAACATTCAAAAGGAAAGCATTTCACGCACTCACTAAACCCCCTTGATACTTTCTTCTTTTTTTCATTCACCAGACACACTGACACAAAATGTGTTGTATTTTCCACCCTTGCGTGTTCTTGTCAATTTCTACGTTTGTATTCACACAAAAATCAACTTTTAATATATGTATTTTCATGCATTATTGTACTATCTTTACTTTCCTTGTGGTCATCATTTTAATATGTGTGTGTGCATAACACGTCCTTAGCTCACGGCACCTCGGTTTCTACTTTCTAACAACGGTCTAGACGCTGAATCCAGCCCAGTATGACCAAGGAGATGGCAGAGAGGGTTGCTGACCGCAGTCAGTGTGCTGTTTTACATGAGGTAGCTGTTGCTGCTACAGTTAGTGTGTTGTTTTACATGAGGTAGCTATTGCTGCTACAGTTCAGTGTGTCGTTTTACATGAGATAGCTGTTGCTGCTACAGTTCAGTGTGTTGTTTTACATGAGGCAGCTGTTGCTTCTACAGTTCAGTGTTGTTTTACATGAAATAGCTGTTACTGCTACAGTTCAGTGTGTTGTTTTACATGAGGTAGCTGTTACTGCTACAGTTCAGTGTGTTCTTTTACATGAGACAGCTGTTGCTGCTACAGTTCAGTGTGTTGTTTTATATGAGATAGCTGTTGCTGCTACAGTTCAGTGTGTTGTTTTACATGAGATAGCTGTTACTGCTACAGTTCAGTGTGTTGTTTTACATGAGGTAGCTGTTACTGCTACAGTATGTCTGCACAGTCATTTCATCAGTCTGTAGGCTACCTGTCCCTTGGTCGCTAGGAGTGCTGGCAGTGGTGGTAGTACTGGTGGTGGTGGTCCTAGCCTTGCCTGGTAAAGAATCAGAAATAATTGTTCAATCTAAAATTACAACAAACAGACACAAAACAATAATTTGTAGAGAACTCAATGCTTGTAAAGTCTTCACCTTCTTACATTGTTTTGTTTTGCAGCCATTGGGTGTAGGGGCAGGATGCACAAGATATCATCAGGTCAGGCCTATCTTCAACGGAAACCACGAAAAACATTAACACTAGGTTGTTGTTGCTTTTTTGTTGTTTTTTAGGTCGAAGTGTAAACAAACAAACAATAAAGCAAACAATTAATTAATGAGGCGTTAAATTCAGGTCTGGAAGACCTTAACAAAGTAAATCCGACGGAGAGAAAAATACAACTACAAAAGAAGAAGAAGAAGAAAGATGGAGCAATCCCCCGGGAGCCTAATCGGAGTTTTGGCCCACAATGCCAAACAGAGAGCAGAGAGGTTATGGAAAATCTGATCCTGGTGGGGACCATTAGTATGTTTGTTGCGTAGGCCAGACACGCGTTTTGCTACCTGAGTAGCTCATCAGTGACCACCGGCACGTAATGGTGAGAGGCTGTCAGCCCGATACTAGCGACAGAAAACGCCGTCCAGGTCATGGACCTGTGTATGCACAGGTCCATAGTCTAGGTGGTAGACTCCGCTTGCATGGGAGACTACTCTCGGCTGACACACCCAAGAAGTTCCAGATGAAGGGAGACGTGTACCGAGAAGAAGTGAACAAAGCGATGTCGTTAACCAAGGGGTTATGACTACTTACTGCGGGGCTCGTGCAGCACGCACCGGTCTGACCTCACACTCCCGAGGTGAGAGGCGGAACAGACGAGTGTGTTTCCCGACATCAGCTGACTGTCACTGAAAGTGACCCTGCTCCACGAATACCAGCGGAACAGCGTTATATTGGGGCTAAGCAGTGACTGGCAGGTGTCCCTCATCCCAACGCACTGACCAAGGTCCAGGGTGTGTCCGTCTTTAGTGACCAGAGACCAGTGCACGGTGCTGTTGGGGTCCTTGGAGTCGATCAGACAACTGATCGTTGTCTTGCCGCCAGATACGTGTCCAGGAAAACGGCAGTATCGACGGAGCGTGACTCTTCCTGTGTGTGGGAAGGAAGACGTTCAGCAGCTGAATGATCGTACGAATCACACAAATCAACTCAGTTAAATCAAATAAACTGGAATCAAATGAGTCTGAATGAGTCAAAAAACCTGTTTTAATCAAAATATGTCACTGAGCTCACTCATTTACTTTGTAAGCAAAGTAGGTCAGTAATGTCAAGCAACCACTAGGATATTCTGTAATACCATCCTGCTTTTTCAACAACGTTGGTTGTGACCCGAAGAACCAGGTTAACACAACATTGCTCCATTGGCAAAAGCGTAACGCTACGCGTTCAGAACTTGGCATACATCAACCTAATCAACAAACAAGGGAGTTAATTAGCGCTCGAAATACGAAACGCAAATACAACATCAAAGACCTGAGTCGCCTACGGTAACTCTCACCTGGCCTGCGTATAAATACAAGGTACATCAACTCCACCAGAAGTACATCCTCAAAAGGATGCCCCCCCATTGGCATATATACATACATCAACATAACACAATGTTCGGCCCTTTCCCTGCGAAACAATTCGTACTGCAGATTCTGATTAGTTCAGAGAACTGCCTGAAAAAGGAGCGTAGCGAGACAGAAAGGGCCGAATTAAATTCTTTTTGGGTTGTTTATTGATTTTAACTGATTTTGTTTCATTTTACGCTATTTAAAAAAATCGTATTTATGATTTAGCAATATGGAGTTTTTACTATAGAACCTTCATACTACATTAAGTGAAAAAAGCGAATAAATAGCACTTTCTCGAGCTGAGATATTCGGTCCCCTCAACAACAACAACAACAACACACACAAACAAACTGTACCTGCATTGGTGTTGCCAGTGTTTGTGGTGGCGCTACTGAGGGTGGCAGCGGTAGTCAAAGCCATGGCTGCCAGACAATCAATCAGCAACAGATTAACGTATCACAACTTCCATGTCATTTGTTGTACACTCAAGCTCAAAAATTACGCAGCCCTTTGAACAATGTACGGTCTGACACTCAAGCCTTCATCAACATGCTATCACAAAACCATTACTGACCGATAATGTATTCGTTGTTCTGGAGCCACTCAAAACTCTCCTCATATGCTACACTGCACGAGGGGCACGCAAAGGAGGGCCGCGATGTGTGGAATAATAATCATCATCATCATCATCATAGGGAATGTATAGAGTGCTTTTGGAGACTCCAAGAGCTTTACAGCTTCGAGAAACACATGCAACGTGCAAACACCCATAAACAAATCAAGCAAACATCACATACAATATATATATATATAAGGAAAATAAACAAACATTTCCATACAAAGCATAGTAGAAACACACACACACACACACACACACACACACACACACACACACACACACACACACACACACACACACACTCACACACACTCACACACACACACACACACACACACACACACACACACACACACACACACTCACACACACACGCACGCACGCACGCACGCACGCACGCACGCACGCATACACACACACACACACACAACACACAAACGCACATCACACACACACACACACACACACACACACACACACACACACACACACACACAGAGGCGCACACACAATGCTAATAAAGAACACACGTACGCGCGCGCACGCATGCACCCCCCACCCCTCCACACACACACACACACATACACACACACACACGGCCTAGGACATGGGGGGATGGGGGGGGGGGAGGCTAGTTTTAAAGGCTAGTTTGAAGGCAGGGTTAGAAGGGCTGTGGTGGAGAGCGAAAGAGACAGTTGAAGATTTGTGCTGCAGAATAGCCTTTACTGATCAAAATACTGTTTGCAGAGGTAGACTTTTAGGCTAGTTTTGAAGGCTGTGACGGAGAGCGACTGGAAGAGAATTCCAGATTTGTGCAGCAGAAGAGCGAAAGGGAACGACCAGCATGTTGTTGTTTTTTGAAGGTGGGGATGCGAAAAGTTCTATCATCCGAAGAACGCGGAGACCTAGAAGGGATGTAGATGTGGACAAGTTCAGCCAAGTACTGAGGGGCGGTGCTGGTGATGATTTAGTAGCAGAAACAAGCTTCTTTGTATTTACTTCTCTGTTCTATTTATAAATAAGAGTGAAAGAATAAGGTTTCGGGGTAATTAACTTGATGACACCAGATGACTACGCATTGGCGCAGTTTAGCATGCAGTTACTAAGGTTACCAACTTCTGTACCCCCCCCCCCTACACACACACACACACACACACACACACACACACACCACACACACACACACACACACACACACACACACACACACACACACACACACACACACACACACACACACACACACACACGTGTTTACGTCATAACCGTACCTGTGTTAGTGATAACCAACCTGGTTACGTCATAACTGTACCTGTTTTAGTGATAACTAACCCGTTTACGTCATAACTGTACCTGTATCAGGATCTTCAGAAGAGGTAGAAGTCACCAGAACAATACCTGTCAAACAATATTTTTTTATTATATTTTTTTTATAAAGATTCATGTTTATAAACATTGGTCGTATAGGAGAGAGCGGTCTTAGGTTGTAACGAACATAGGTCGTACAGGAGAGAGTGGTCTTAGTTGTACCGAACAGAGGTCGTATAGGGGAGAGCGGTCTTAGTTGTAATGAACAGAGGTCGTCTAGGGGAGAGCGGTCTTAGCTGTAAAGAACAGAGGTCGTATAGGAGAGAGCGGTCTTAGTTGTAATGAACAGAGGTCATATAGGGGACAGCGGTCTTAGTTGAAATGAACAGATGTTGTATATGGGACAGCGGTCTTAGTTGTAATGAGCAGAGGTCGTATAGGGGAGAGCGGTCTTAGTTGTAATGAACAGAGTTCATATAGGGGACAAGGGTATTAGTTATAATGAAAGAGATCGTACAGGAGAGAGCGGTCTTAGTTGTAACGAACATAGGCCGTATAGGGTAGAGCGGTCTTAGTTGTAACAGTTTTCCATTAACTCCTGCTCCGGCTTCAGATTTAACATTCTGAAGACTTGTTGCTTCGTCGGTGTTAAGCAGGGCTTCTCCTGCGTAGGCGACCAACTGCCTTATTTATAAGTTTATACCGAGAAGTGTATGTGTGTTTAGCTGAAACCAGCCACCTCCACGTTGAGCAGAATGACCCGGATCTTTTATGTGCTACTGTGGTAACACGTGTGTGTCTGGAACGGATACCACAGAGGCAGCACAGAAAGGTGACCCCGGAGAAAACAGTTCTCCCGCCGCTCCAGCCGCGGATCGATTCCGAGACCTTTTGATCACGAGGCTGGCGCTCTACCACTGAGCCATCCCCGCTCCCTGTCTCCTCTATAACGTCTTTCTCTAATCAGCAACAGTCAGTTTGTGACTATCATTTCAAAGGCAGAAAATCTTAAGCAGCCATAATCTGCCGAACACAACCCGTGCAGTTCGTAGTAACATTATGCACGTTCCTTCAAAATCCGTTTTGACAGTAACATGTTGACGTCTGTAACCTTAGCTGCTGACAGTCTGAAAATAAGCAGCATAAAATGAAATACATCTCTCTCTCTCCCTCTCTCCCCCCCCCCCTCTCTCCCCCTTTCTCTCTCCCCCTTTCTCTCTCCCCCTCTCCCCCCTCTCTCTCTCTCACACACACACACAGAGGCACACACACGCAGACAGACAGACAGACAGACAGACAGACAGACAGACAGACAGACACACACACACACACACACACACACACACACACACACACACACACAAGCAATAACAAAAATAAAACCTAAAACAAATTATCACAAAAATATGTGTGCAAAATTATACAGTATCAATCAAAAATATATGTGTAAAATTACACAGTATCAATCAAAAATACATGTGTGTATCACAGCATCTTCATCACTGTGTGTAAAATTATACAGTATTAAGTATTAATCAAACATATATATGTGTGTTTCACAGTATCATCATTACGCTTGAGACTTAGTCCACCAGCTTACTGGTGGTCGTAGGACTTTAAGGTCGTCACTGGCGGTCGTTGAGCTGCAAGGTCATCACAGGCGGTAGTTAGGCTTCAAGGTCATCACTGGCGGTCGTTGAGCTTCAAGGTCATCACTGGCGGTCGCTGAGCTTCAAGGTCATCACTGGCGGTCGCTGAGCTTCAAGGTCATCACTGGCGGTCGTTGAGCTTCAAGGTCATCACTGGTGGTCGTTGAGCTTCAAGGTCATCACTGGCGGTCGTTGATCTATTTGAGAGCTGCAGCTGCAAAGTGCTCCTTCGCAGCTGATAATGTGCACTTTGCAAGGATAACTTTACAGCTGATAATGTGCACTTTGCAAGGATAACTTTACAGCTGATAATGTGCACTTTGCAAGGATAACTTTACAGCTGATAATGTGCACTTTGCAAGGATAACTTTACAGCTGATAATGTGCACTTTGCAAGGATAACTTTACAGCTGATAACGTGCACTTTGCACTAAAAACGTTACAGCTGGTAATGTGCACTTTGCATTAACAACTTTACGGCTGATAACGTGCACTTTGCAAGAATAACTTTACAGCTGACAGTGTGCACTTTTCACTCAAAACATTACAGCTAGTAGGTGCACTTTGCACTGAAAAATTCGCAGCTAATAACGTGCACTTTACAGCTGATAACGTGCACTTTGCATTGAAAACGTTACAGCTGATAACGTGCACTTTGCAAGGATAACTTTACTTCTGCAGCTGGAAATGTGCGTTTTGCAGGGACAGCTTTAGTTTAGCAACTGGAAATGTGCAACTTTGCGGGGACGACGTTACTTTTGCAGCTGGAAATTTTCATTTTTCTGGGACAACTTTGCTACTTCAGCCAAAAAATTTAACGTTGCAGAAATAGAATCAGAACACAAGGGAGATAGATCATTAGCGCCCGAAAGACGTCACTGAGTCACGTTGTGTTTGTGTGATGTTTCGGGTGCTAATTAACTCCCTTATGTGTGGATTCTGCACGAGCACTCTGGACCTGGTTCTGTATTAAGTTGTTGCAGAGACAGCTCTACTTTTCCAGCTGCAAAAACAGGAAAGGTTGCAAAATGCCAGTTTGAAAGTGACAAAATAGCGTCCTGCTAGGAGATTAGGTCCCCCGATCCGCGCCACCTCAATGTGCCAGAGCATGTACAAAATCTGACGGTACGTCCAGCTCTGCCAACTTTTCGAGGAGAAAAAATCCGACTCTTGACTCTGACTGCATGTCTCGCCGAGTGCCATGAACAGAAGCTGATCGCTCTCGACTCAGCGCCGTAACTCCGTTTCAAGCGAGTGTAAGGGCGGTAACTCGCCTTCAGACACCCAGAAGGAAGGGGCGATAACAAGGAGTGACCCTCTTCC
>OY757547.1:1935670-1948170 GCA_963584105.1 Alviniconcha strummeri | reverse complement strand
ACTCACAGATTCCTAGCTTAAGTGCTGGCCATGCACCTACACCTGGCTGCTGCTTCCAGTGGCTGGAACAAACTTACGTGAGGATAACATCTACTTGAGGAATCGTTGTCAGCACTTCAGTCGAGTGATTGCATGGCGGGCTCTGATTTTTTGCCACTGAAGTCTGTTCCATGTTGTCAAAACAGAATCCAGCATTAACTGCCACGTCGTTCTTTAATCAATGGCAGATTGACTTTGTTTTCACGGTTCTTATTTTCAGTTTGTTGGAGGATTTGTGAAGTTCCTACCTTTTGAGTTTAGTGTCAGAGACATCAACATACTTTTATTCCACATGGTTATCCCCCTTTGTAGCGATTTTTATTTTATTTTTATTTTTGGGGTGTGTGTGTGTTTTGTTGTTGTTTTAATTACATTTAAAGGCTTACGCACGAAAATGATCCACTCATCAACATTATCTTTTTTTTTTTTCTTCTTCTTTTTTTATTGATTATTGTTGTGTCACGCTGTTCCATGTCCAGACCCATATAAATTATGCAATAAAAATTGGGAGTCTCCGTACTGGATTTTGAAACTTTGGGGTCTAAAGGTTTTGAATATTTTACCCCCACCTCCACCCCCCAAATATGAATATTTGTTTAAATATAACTGCCAAATTAGCTGTCGTCATCTGCGATTTGATCGTGTGTATCCCAATGCATAAGTTGTAACTTGAAAGGAAGAAAAACGTGTTTAGCATTAGAACAGACACAGAAACAAAATTCACGCAGGATATCCTGTATGCACGCACGCACGCATACGCACATAACGCAGAGAGAGAGAGAGAGAGAGAGAGAGAGAGAGAGAGAGAGAGAGAGAGAGAGAGAGAGAGAGAGAGAGAGAGAGAGAGAGAACAAATCCTGCCTCGACAACTTTGCCTTGGTTAATGATAATAATAATGTTCATTTATCATGCGCTCATCAACGCCCTGTGCGCTCACATGATACATATGATACGTAAATATGATATTCTATACACATGTAGAGCACACATAACAATTTACGTAAAGTATTACACGGAAAAACACACACACACACACACGCACGCACGCACGCACGCACGCACGCACGCACGCACGCACGCACGCACGCACGCACGCACGCACGCACGCACGCACGCACGCACGCACGCACGCACACACACACACACACACACACACACACACACACACACACACTGACTGTAGCAGAAACTGGGTACTAAAATTATTTGGGATGAAAATACTGTGAGAAGAGGAAGGTTTTCAGTTTGGCTCTACAAGAAGACAGGGTTGAGCAGTGTCTAAGGTCTTGTGGGAGTGACTTCCAAATGTGGGGTCCAAAGCAAGAGAAGGTGCGAAAACCATGAGTCTTGCGTTTGTATTGTTGGATTTTCAGCATGTGGGTGTCAGAAAAAGAGCGTAATGTACGAGATGGTGTGTAGACATGTAGCAGTTCAGAGAGGTAAGCAGGACCAGAACCATTTATAGCACTGAAACACATACAAGCGACTTGATACTTAATACGTTCTGAAATGGGAAGCCAATGCAGTTTTTCCAGGAGAGGTGTTGAGTGGTGGTGACGGGGTGCCATGAGAACGAGTCTTGCAACAAAGTTTTGAGTTTTCTGGAGAGGCTGGCTGACAGAATTAGGTGTACCCATGAGGAGACAGTTGTAATCGTCAAACCGTGAGAGGATATAGAAAGTAGCAAGTCTTGGCTGCGTCTTCTGTGAGAAACCTGCGGACTGAACTAATGCGTTTAAGCTCGAAATAAGCAGTTTGGCAGATTTTTATGACGTGCTTCTTCATGGACAGTTTTGAGTCAAGAATGACTCCAAGGTTCCTGGCAGAATCAGAGAAGGGGATGTTGTGAGAGCCAAGAGTAATCGAATCAGGGAGGGAAACGGTGGAAGGTTTCAAGGAAGACGAAAAGGGAAAGAGAAGAGCTTCAGTTTTGTCGTCATTCAGTTTGAGCTGATTTTCGGTCATCCATGTGTTTATGTCGTCTTTGCATGCACTGAGTTCTTTGGTGAGGTTGGTCACTTCACTGAGAGGAGCGGATTTCTGGAGCTGTGTGTCATCTGCGAAAAGCTGATGGTTTACAGAGTGGTTAGCTATGACATCGGAGAGAGGCGTAGTGTGCAGGACTCAGAGAATGGGCCCCAGTACTGAGCCCCGAGGCACACCGTACATGAGCTGTGATGGTGACGAAGACGAGTTATTTACTGAAGTGGACTGATTTCTGAGAGACATGACTGAAACCATTGGAGTGCAGTAGACTGAATGCCCAAAACAGAGTTCAGGCGGGAGAGGAGAATTTGGTGGTCCATAGTGTCAAAATCTGCAGAATGATCCAACAAAAGAAGAACAGAAATGTTGTCATCGTCCAGAGCGGAGAAACCATCGTTTACAATACGTAACAAAACGGTCTCAGTGCTGTGTCCTGCTCGATAGGCTGACTGAAACGAGTTGCTGAGGTTGTTGTCTTGGAGATGGGAGAGAAGTTTGTGGAGAACGACTTTTTCAAGGATTTTGGACAGAAATGGAAGGTTAGAAATGGGACGGTAGTTTTTCAAAAGGTTTTTGTCAACAGAGGTTTGACGACGGCAGTCTTCAGATCACGTGGTACAATGGTTGAGATGCTGTCGTCTGCTTTGTCAAACCACGCACGGCAAGGAGTTGAAAAGATTAGGGAAAGGTAGGCCTGTCCCTGATCGTCGCCGTCTCTCAAAAGGAAAGAAAGCAAATAAAACAAACACTAACAGAACAACAACAACAACAAACAACAACAACAACAGCAAAAACCGAGCAAGTCAACTGAAGACTGCGTTGTGATTGCTATGCAAGCAGGCTACAATTTCCGTCATGTATCGTTCCATCGTTTCTAACTCCACATGGCTTTTTTCTCAAACGTTTTGCTCTTCTTGCTGTCGCTTTTTGTATTTCATAGCCAAACATGCACCGTGCAGACGAGAAGCCATATTACCTGTGGCTCGATCGACTGGCCCTCAGATCCAAGGGAAAAATTAAGAACCCATCACAGCACAGTGTTCGGATGTGTAGACGCGTTGTACGCAGACGTGAACTGACGGTAAACCAAACACATAAAAGATTAAAAAGCAAGCTTATTTATTATGACACAGACAACACGATGCAAATTTTCAGGGAAACCCACTTCTTAAAGCCACATAACGACACTTAAACAACAATGAAACAGTTAAAAACAATGAAAAATGGTATGAGAAATAAAGTAACTTACCTTTTGTTGTTGTTGTTGTGTTCAGTGCTTGCCGGAAAAATGTTGGCATGACAATGCCGTGTAATAGGTATGATGTAATGAATATTATGTGACATAAAAATGACAGAGAAAGGTGAGGAGATAGGGGAGGGGCGGAAGGAGAGAGAGAGAGAGAGAGAGAGAGAGAGAGAGAGAGAGAGAGAGAGAGAGAGAGAGAGAGAGAGAGAGAGAGAGAGAGAGAGAGAGAGAGAGAGAGAGAGAGAGAGATTTTGACGGTAAACCGCCGTGCTGTGCCACTACAGAAATGAGACCTCGCATTACTTGTTTACTTTATTTTAACCACCGCCCCAGCCTAACTGAGGTTCAAAGTCTCGCGCGCTGTTTCTCAATGTTCTGAAGAAATGAGGCCTTAGCGCAACATTTGTTAACTCTTTTTTTTTCCCCCTTTTTTTTTTCCACCTCTGTCCCAGCCTAACTGAGCGCTGTTTCGCAATGATGTGAAGAAATGAGACCGTATCGCATTATTTGTTTACTCTTTTTTTTACCACCGTCCCAGCCTAACTGAGATTCGCTTGAGAAACGGAGAGAACAACGCAGAAGTGTGTTGCAACTAGTCATCGCACCCGCTCGGCAGTTTCCGGTAGAGACTGCATGCCTTCACGACATTGCGAAATAGCGCGCAAAACTGACCGAATTAGCTTGCTGTTGTTTGCGTTTCTGATTGTTCCAATAAATGTTCAGTTCGCAACAGTTGCCCTCAGTTAATGGTCTGCTAGCCTACCTCACAGTTGCACAGGTAAGAATTAGTAAGTAACCAGAACCTGTACATTCCAGACAAAACGTCACATCAACAAAAAACTGAGTTAGCGTGAGTGTCCGAGAAAAATTATTTGACTAAATTATTTTTAACTTTAAGTCACAATTGACTTAACCGGTCTCATTCACAGGAAGCGTGTACACCGTTCATTTATTTATTTACATGTTCTGCAGAGAACGATTGACATGCTCTGTATAACAACACATTATGACATCGCTACTTGGGTATATTCCATTAATTATTTTAGAACCTGTGCCTTGTAATTCGACTCCACAGTTAGAACTAAATCATGCTGTGGCCAAACACAGACCACGACTTCCTGGTATCCGTTACATTTAGTGCAATGATCTCCACTGGTCTGCAAATGTTGGAACAGTTTAGCAGGGTATTTACCCACATCATTAAAAATAAACAGATTATATAATCTTAAGCGTTACGTTCTATATTAAATTACATTTGATGACGTGAACTGACTGGATGAAATAGTACCATTGTACGCGTTGTGGTGGCAACTGCTTGGTTGAGTGGTGCTTTACGTCCACAGAAACCGTAGGACGGCAACCTCGACTTTCACACAGCTCCTTAGCTCTGAGGCAGCTCCTGGGTATTTTTACATACATGCGATATCTGGCTGCCGCTGTATGAATGGTGGTATTCATTGTTTACCTGTGTCTTCATATTTTTTAGCCCTGATATATCCCTATGCGGCTGAATGGGCTCACAGCACAAACTAACTAACTAACTTCATGCTTTCGTCCAGTTCTTTATTTTTGTTGTTTTAAAGTTCTCTTTCTTCTGGCCGGTGTCATGGAACAGCCCTTGTGGAATGAAAAAGTGTTAGTGAGCTGAATTAAGATACTCTGTTTTTATCCTTCATTTGTCCAGAAGAGTCTGGAAAGCATGAATGTTTTGTGCACGTTTAACACTGATCGTCAGTAAGCAAACATGGTGCTTGACGTCCACAGAAACCATAAGGCTTATTAGGGACGGAAAGAAGGGGAGGAAGGGGGTATGGAGGTGGGGGAGAGGGATCGTCATGATGATGAAGTGATGTTTAATATCCTCGCCGATGTCGGCTGACATATTAGGGACAAGCTGAGACCAATGCCGAAACAGGGTTCAGTAAATATTTACGTCCACGGAAGCCAGAAGGCTCGTTAGGACGGACAGCCCTGGACGGCCACCTCGACTCTCACACAGCTCCTGAACTATGTGGGGGGATCGTCATGATGATGATGAATTGATGCTTAATGTCCTCAGATGTCATGAGACATATTAGGGACAAGTTGTGACCAATGCCGAAGCATGGTGCAATAAATCTTTACGTCCACGGAAACCAGAAGGCTCGTTAGGACGGACAGCACAGGACGTCCACCTCGACTCTCACACAGCTCCTGAACTATGAGGGATCGTCAAGATGTCCTTACAGAGTTTAACCCGTTGCTGAATGAAAATTGTCTGGTGTTAGTACGTCTATATTTAGCGAAGGCTTGGTCATGTTCCAGAACTGTGTAACATATGCCAACACGATCAATATCATTGCAGACCTTATAAGTTTGAAGACACTTATTCTTCTGCGTGTTAACAGCGTCAGTTTGAATACTTAAAATCTTATATATAAAATATCATATTTATATTGCTTGGGAACTGATGAAGGCAAACTTTGACACAGATCGCGCTAAAATGAAGAAAGGAGATAGTCCCCGTAGCTGATCACATTACAGTTTAGTCAAATCTGACATTACAGTTTAGTCAAATCTGACATTACAGTTTAGTCAAATCTGACATTACAGTTTAGTCAAATCTGACATTCTTGACAAATATCCAAATCATCTGCAAGCTATTTCGGTATTAGAAAGAGAGCAGCCTGGTTTTGTTTTTTAAGAAAAAGAAAAAAAGAAAAAAAAGAAAAAAATGCATTCCACAAGTTAAGGCCAAAACATTTGGACATCACTCCTTTTCCTATGTTGCTCCTTCTGTCTGGAATTCTCTGTCCCGTGAAATTATACAGTCAACCGCTGCACTGAAAACGACCCGTAGACCCACCTGCTTACAGCCTGCTACTGCCAGGAACTTCTCTGCCCTCCGCCCAACTTGTCATTGAATTGTATCAGTTGACTAGTTTGTGTGTGTGTGTGTGTGTGTGTGTGTGTGTGTGTGTGTGTGTGTGTGTGTGTGTGTGTGTGTGTGTGTGTTACCGTTTGGCTTCTTGTGGTCTGAATTTCTTGTATTCACTGTAACTGTCGTTTTCGGCTTGTGGTGTCTCAAGCTGGGTGTTTGAATTTGAATTTTGTACAGCGCGCCGAGCTCTGTTTGTATGTTAGAGGTTCGCGCTTTACAAGTATTTCATTATTATTGATGACTATTTACTTAGGAAGAGAAATCTATTTTTACGTCACAATATATCGCCCTCTTAGTGGCTTTATTGTATACTGTTATGACTGAAGTACATTTGCCACTGGTGTTAAACTGTTATTCAATAGATTCTGTTTTTATGTGGACTCGGAGGCGGCCTTATCATTATGCGGTAAACTCCGAAGAAATCAAAGTGAGATGTGTTATTATGTTTAAGATAAATATCTGGTTCAGTGTTTACTTGTGAAATATATGCGGCGTTAATCGGAGGAACCGTGAACACTATGCAGTCAACAGTGTTAGCATACATGTTCCTTTGTCTGCAAAACAGGCTTGCGGCATTCTTGGCAAGAATGCATAAAAACCGTCAGGATTTAGTCCGTCAATTAAAAATAATAATAGTACAGCTTTGATTTGAACAATGTTACAAGGTCCGTGCCGGTTAGTTTGCATACTTCTTCTTAACGCCTTCAAAAACATTGAGGATGTAGGTAGGTAGGTAGTGTTGCTTAATGTCCTCAGATGTCAGTTGACATATTATAGACAAGCTGAGACCAATGCCGAAGCATGGTTCAATATAGCTTTACGTCCACAGAAACCATAAGGCTCGTTAGGACGGACAGCCCAGGACGGCCACCTCGACTCTCACACAGCTCCTGAACTATGTTTGAGGATGTACCTCTGGTGGAGTTTATATACCTGGTATTTACTCGCATGCGATGTGAGAGTTACGGTAGGCAACTCATGTCCTTCTTGATGAGTCAGGATATGACATCTTCCGAGCGCTAATTAACTCCCTTGTTTGTTGAGCCTTACAAAAACTAAATTTTCGTAAGAAATGAAGAATATTCTTCAGCACACTACAGCACTAAATAAAACCAGATAAGCAGACCATATCATCTGTTTGTTGATGTTTTGTGTTGCCTAATTAAATCCAAACACACAAACGTATGATGAGAACGGTAATCTTAACGGGACAGCACAAAACGGCTGCAAAATTTCAGGACAAACCGAGAGAGAGAGAGAGAGAGAGAGAGAGAGAGAGAGAGAGAGAGAGAGAGAGAGAGAGAGAGAGAGAGAGAGAGAGAGAGAGAGAGAGATGGCGGGGTGGGGGTGGGGGTGGGGTCTACCTCAGGACCACAGTGACCACGTGTAACTTAGTTGCCCATAAAAATTATCTGAACACTCAGCTGGTGAAGAATACTCTAGAGAAAAGGGAACCCATTTAGTATTTTTTTCACACAAGGTGATGTCTATAATCAGTCCTATACAGTGAAGAAAAAGGGGGGGGGGAAAAAAAAAAAAAAAAAGGCCCTTAAAAAAGAAAAGAAAAAAGAAGATGACTGTTCTGTTTGTTCCAAGCGTTTTGTTAGCATGTCATGCAGCGTTTTTTTTATATATATATTCATGTCGGGAAGAAGACTCCAAACTGTGAAAATACAATGGCTGTTGGCATGGAACAACATATATTGGGTATATGGGTACACTGTGTGTATGGGTTACTGGGTTTATATAGGTCCATGGCTGTTGGAGAGAAATCAGAAATTATTCATACCTGTCCTGATGATAAGGACATGGTCCCATATATATATATGAAAAGTAGACCTTATTATGGATATATATGCCTGCTTTCTTCCTTTTATTTATTCCTGAAGAAGACATTTTTTTGTCGAAACTGTGTCAAAGGTGTTTTCGTTTTTGCAGTTGTAGAAGTGAAATTGCCACTGCAAAGTGCGCACTTACAGCTGTTGACATGCTTGATAGGAAGGGCGATGTACTCATTTCCGCGATGATGATGATGATGGCGACGATGATGCTGATGACGACGACGACGACGATGACAACGATGATGACAATGACGACGACGACGATGACAACGACGACGACGACGACGATGACGATGATGACGACGACGATGACAACAACAACGACGACGACGACGATAACGATGACGATAATGATGATGGTGGTGATGATGATGATGATGATGATGATGATGATGATGATGATGATGATGATGATGATGATGATGATGACGGTGGTGACGTTTCAGGACGATTGAGTGAAAGATGAAGCCGGTTGTATTCTGTCTGCTGTTGGTTCTCCTGGGCTGTTCCTCCCTGTCTTCAGCGACACGTGAGTGCACTGGAATCGTACTATTGATACTGTGTCTGACACGCTCTGCATTGGAACCGTACTAGTGATACTGTGTCTGACACTCTCTGCATTGGAACTGTACTAGTGATACTGTGTCTGACACTCTCTGCATTGGATCTGTACTAGTGATACTGTATCTGACACTCTCTGGCACTCTCTTGAAATATCTTGCCTAATGACATGTATAGAATGTTTGCTTGTGGAAAAAAGATTTACGCTGCATATTAGTTACCTTTCATTGTTTTAATTGTCTATTTTTAGCTTCATCTCAGGCAGTCAAACTTAGGTCTGTGCCGCTCGGAGAGAGAGAGAGAGAGGGGGGGGGGGAACCCTGTCCTCTTCCTAAGTAGGAAACAGCTGCCTGCTGACTAGTGCAGGTTACTGTTTCAAGGCCGGTGCCAATGAAAATTACCCCTCCCCCTCTCCCCTCCTACATTCCCCTCCCCCTCCTCCCCTCCCCCTCCCCCCCCTCCGTCCCCCCTCCTACCTTCCCCTCCCCTCCTAACTCCCCCCTCCTACTTCCCCTCCCCCTCCCCCTCTCCCTCCTTCCTCCACTCTCCTACCCCCCCTCCTCCATCCACCCTCCTACCCCCATGCCAAGAACCAATGTACGAGTAGTTTCCTCGATCTGAGTGATTTTTTCCGAAATGTTCTAAAGTCTGGATTCTGTCTGGTCCCACAACACAGCAAAAGTCGCTGTCCTTGCCGTAGTCCTGACAGATTTATTTGGCGGAGGACTGCTTAAACAGTTCTAGCCCACTATTCACTGCTAGTCTTTTCAGTCGGATTTGAAATACAGCAGAGAATGTGATCAAGGGAAGTAAGCGTAATGGCGCTCAGGTAACTTCGCACAACCAGTTACTTACCTTGGGCGACAATGTTGGCCTGCGCTACTGAAAGTATTTCTAACCCAAGAACACCGTGTAATCCCTGATCTCTCTCTCTCTCTCTCTCTCTCTCTCTCTCTCTCTCTCTCTCTCTCTCTCTCTCTCTCTCTCTCTCTCTCTCTCTCTCTCTCTCTCTCTCTCTATATATATATATGGAGAGAGGGAGAGAGGGAGAGAGACAGACAACAGACAGCAGACAGACAGACAGACAGACAGCTACATCCTTGTTCCTGTAGTGTTGGCTGTGGTGGATTCCTTGTCCACGCTTTGCACCTCGCTCTGTTTCCCATCAGCCCGGAATACAAAGTGAATTGCTGATGTCGTTGTGTTGCCAGAGCTGCATTGCCGGGTTGGCGAGGCGGCGTGTGAGGGCTGGAGCTACAAGGGTCGGATGAACGACGTCGTCTGCTGCCCCGGCTTGCCGGACCAGGGGTTCATCATGAGTCCACCCGTCTGCATCTGTCGCCAGGGAACGGCTGAGGACTACCCTTCCGGTGGCAGCTCCGGATCGGCCTCCAACTTCCGGCCCCAGTCCCTGCTGGTCCTGCTCACCGCCTTTGCTGGCGGTCTGGTCTTCCGGTCCTTCTAGGTCTGGACCT
Source organism: Alviniconcha strummeri (assembly GCA_963584105.1). NCBI lineage: Eukaryota > Metazoa > Mollusca > Gastropoda > Provannidae > Alviniconcha > Alviniconcha strummeri. The sequence continues at coordinate 1,938,102 of OY757547.1, read as the reverse complement.
GCATGTACACCTTGTCCATGGTTCTAGGTCTGGACTTGCATGTACACCTTGTCCATGGTTCTAGGTCTGGACTTTCATGTACACCTTGTCCATAGTTCTAGGTCTGAACCTGCATATACACCTTGTCCATGGTTCTAGGTCTGGACCTGCATGTACACCTTGTCCATGGTTCTAGGTCTGGACCTGCATGAACACTTACCTATATGTACACTTACCTGCATGTACACTTAGGTTCATGGTTCTAGGCCTGTACATTTAGGTCCATGGCCTCCAGACCTCCATATGTCCATTATTATTACACATACGTAGGTCCGCGTATAGCCATGCACAGTGCCAGTAACTATGTTCTAATTTGTGCTTTCAGGGTTCATTCAGCTTCATTTGTCAAGACCTGCCTATCCATACGAGTTTTGCGTATTCTGTACGCAGTTTTAAGCCCGAGTACGTCAGTACGCAAAATTGAAATTTAATACGCCAAAAACGATTTCTTATAAAAAAAATATCTTTTAAAGCATACAAACGAAAGTAGAGCCCGCCAAAGCGTTGACAGTCCGATCCAAATTTTGCCGTAACTTCCGGTTTGTACTGCGCCATTTTTAAACTTCCGTGTGGTGCGGTTCAGCTTCAGCTAATCAAGATGTCAACGAAACATCCGAGCTCAAGGAAAGAAAGTGGTCCATCTTGCAAAAAAAGTAATGAGAAAACAGACATTTATCGCAAAGTAGAGTGAGATTTCAGGCATACAGTCGTTGTCTTTGAGAACCTCGTTCTGTTCTTACTGTAAAACGGATTTTTCCATATCACGCTCGGGTGGATTTGGTATCCAAAGACATTGTGGGACGAAACACCACAAACTGTTCAAATCTCAAGCGAAGCGGGATGCTACTGCAAGCAAAATTACCCAGTTCATGCCATCAAAGAGTGTTCATTCCGAGGGGGAGGGGGTGCTCGGGGCGCCTATTAACGCACAGCGTCTGGTGGGGACGCACTAAAAAAGTGCCAGGGGTCATGTGAACTATTTGTACCACATTTTCGGTCTCAAAACCAACAGCTACCTTACACTGTCTTTGTTACTGACAAGAACACAGTGATTCTCCCAAACTTCACTGAGGTACTGGTACACAGGACTACACAGGTTATTTCAACATCAGTGCTGAGGCACATAAATACACCAACACACACCTAACATCAAGATATCAAACAAAGTAAGTAAACATGATGTTTGACGTCCACAGAAACCGTACGGCTTATTAGGGACGGGGAGAAGGGGGTGTGCAGGTGGGGGAAGAGGGAGAGTATATACCTATGGCTACACTGTCACCACCAGAATGACCTGCATTAAGATGGGCAGAGATCAGAGCCATTTTACTGTTTCATTAATTGTGAGGGACAAAGTCACAAGACAGTGTCCACAAACCACAACTTTTGAAGAGAAAGGAGAGCCGAAGCAATATCGAACCAAATCCTTCCGTTTACCAGCCTACCGCCCTACCGCTAGGCCAAACCGGCTGTCGATATCAAACAAGCAAGTAAACATGGTGCTAAACGTCCACAGAAACCATAAGACTTATTAGGCATGGGGGGAAGGGGGTACGGAGGTGGGGGGGAAGAGGGAGAGTATATATACCTATGGCTACACTGTCACCACCAGAATGACCTGCATTAAGATGGGCAGCGATGACAGCCATTTTAATGTTTCATTAATTGTGTGGGACAAAGTCACAAGACAGCGTCCACAAACCACAACCTTTTTGAAGAGAAAGGAGAGCCGAAGCGGTATCGAACCGAGGTCCTTCCGCTTACCAGCCTACCGCCTGACCGCTAGGCCAAACCGGCTCTCAATATCAAACAAGTAAGTAAACATGGTGTTTAACGTCCACAGAAACCACAAGGCTTATTAGGGACGGGATATCAAACAAGTTGTTGAGTGTTGCTTTACGTCCACAGAAACCATAAGGCTTATTAGGGACGGGAGCCCAAGACGTCCACCTCGACTTTCACACAGCTCCTGAGCTCTGATATCAAACAAAAAGTAAACATGGTGCTTAACGTCCACAGAAACCATAAGGCTTATTAGGGACGGGCATCAAACAACGCATGTCAGTGCATTATATGCCCTACAGTGTGAGACATTTTGGTCTTCTGAAAAGTTTAATATAAAATAATTATGCAAAGAAACTGAGGCTCAAAAGAGATCCATCTACATCTGTCAATGTGAAGGCTTCTAACATGACAGTAATTTATTGTGAATTTTCAGCTGTCAAAAAACGAAGATCGATGCAGTTTCTGTGGCACCATAGTTATCAAGGGAGGCAACTTACGTTTTGAGTATATTAAGACAATACACACTATTAATTACAGAATCAGACTTAGCTATTTGTATTACCCTGCTGTCCATTTGCAATTTGCGAAGATGAGAGCTTTCTCCCTTC
>OY757547.1:1896951-1934270 GCA_963584105.1 Alviniconcha strummeri | reverse complement strand
TGATGATGATGATGATGATGATGATGATGATGATGATGATGATGACGGTGGTGACGTTTCAGGACGATTGAGTGAAAGATGAAGCCGGTTGTATTCTGTCTGCTGTTGGTTCTCCTGGGCTGTTCCTCCCTGTCTTCAGCGACACGTGAGTGCACTGGAACCGTACTATTGATACTGTGTCTGACACGCTCTGCATTGGAACCGTACAAGTGATACTGTGTCTGACACTCTCTGCATTGGAACTGTACTAGTGATATTGTGTCTGACACTCTCTGCATTGGAACTGTACTAGTGATACTGTGTCTGACACTCTCTGCATTGGAACTCTACTAGTGATACTGTGTCTGACACTTTCTGACACTCTCTGCATTGGAACTGCACTAGTGATACTGTGTCTGACACTCTCTGCATTGGATCTGTACTAGTGATACTGTATCTGACACTCTCTGGCACTCTCTTGAAATATCTTGCCTAATGACATGTATAGAATGTTTGCTTGTGGAAAAAAGATTTACGCTGCATATTAGTTACCTTTCATTGTTTTAATTGTCTATTTTTAGCTTCATCTCCGGCAGTCAAACTTAGGTCTGTGCCGCTCGGAGAGAGAGAGAGAGAGAGAGGGGGGGGGGGGGGGGGGGAACACCCTGTCCTCTTCCTAAGTAGGAAACAGCTGCCTGCTGACTAGTGCAGGTTACTGTTTCAAGGCCGGTGCCAATGAAAATTACCCCTCCCCCTCTCCCCTCCTACATTCCCCTCCCCCTCCTCCCCTCCCCCTCCCCCCCTCCGTCCCCCCTCCTACCTTCCCCTCCCCTCCTAACTCCCCCCTCCTACTTCCCCTCCCCCTCTCCCTCCTTCCTCCACTCTCCTACCCCCCCTCCTCCATCCACCCTCCTACCCCCATGCCAAGAACCAATGTACGAGTAGTTTCCTCGATCTGAGTGATTTTTTCCGAAATGTTCTAAAGTCTGGATTCTGTCTGGTCCCACAACACAGCAAAAGTCGCTGTCCTTGCCGTAGTCCTGACAGATTTATTTGGCGGAGGACTGCTTAAACAGTTCTAGCCCACTATTCACTGCTAGTCTTTTCAGTCGGATTTGAAATACAGCAGAGAATGTGATCAAGGGAAGTAAGCGTAATGGCGCTCAGGTAACTTCGCACAACCAGTTACTTACCTTGGTTGACAATGTTGTCCTGAGCTACTGAAAGTATTTCTAACTCAAGAACACCGTGTAATCCCTGATCTCTCTCCCATCCCCCCCTCTCTGTCTCTGTCTGTCTGTCTGTCTGTCTGTCTGTCTGTCTGTCTGTCTGTCTGTCTGTCTCTGTCTCTGTCTCTCTGTCTCTCTGTCTCTCTGTCTCTCTCTCTCTCTCTCTCTCTCTCTCTCTCTCTCTCTATATGGAGAGAGAGGGAGAGAGACAGAGACAGACACAGACAGACAGCTACAGCCCTGTTCCTGTAGTGTGGGCTGTGGTGGATTCCTTGTCCACGCTCTGCACCTCGCTCTGTTTCCCATCAGCCCGGAATACAAAGTGAATTGCTGATGTCGTTGTGTTGCCAGAGCTGCATTGCCGGGTTGGCGAGGCGGCGTGTGAGGGCTGGAGCTACAAGGGTCGGATGAACGACGTCGTCTGCTGCCCCGGCTTGCCGGACCAAGGGTTCATCATGAGTCCACCCGTCTGCATCTGTCGCCAGGGAACGGCTGAGGACTACCCTTCCGGTGGCAGCTCCGGATCGGCCTCCAACTTCCGGCCCCAGTCCCTGCTGGTCCTGCTCACCGCCTTTGCCGGCGGTCTGGTCTTCCGGTCCTTCTAGGTCTGGACCTGCATGTACACCTTGTCCATGGTTCCAGGTCTGGACTTGCATGTACACCTTGTCCATGGTTCTAGGTCTGGACCTGCATGTACACCTTGTCCATGGTTCTAGGTCTGAACCTGCATGCACACCTTGTCCATAGTTCTAAGTCTGGACCTGTATGTACACCTTGTCCATGGTTTTAGGTCTGGACCTTCATGCACTCTTACCTATATATATACTTACCTGCATGTACACTTAGGTCCGTACGGCAATGCAGTTTCTGTGGCACCATAGTTATCAAGGGAGGCAATTTACGTTTTGAGTATATTAAGACAATACACTCTATTAATTACAGAATCAGACTTAGCTATTTGTATTACCCTGCTGTCCATTTGCAATTTGCGAAGATGAGAGCTTTCTCCCTTCATTCTCTGGTTTTGATCTGTTCCACAGATTTCAGGCGTTACTCTAACTTGTTTCACTTTCAGACAAATATTTATAACGGTTTTGTGTTTGAAAATGCCACACATTTTGCTTTTCTTATCAAGCTACTTAAAAATCCTTTTCATACTGATCAATGGATGCTACTAAAACACCTCTACAGACTTGGTAGGGCTGTCAACCACCAGAGTAATACAGACATGGAGAACTATGAGAACAGGCCTTTGAATAAACCTATTACTGTCATGATGAACCAGCATACCTGAAAGTGCACAAATGAAAGTGACATCGTCTGACAGAACTGAAACCAGAACTGAATTGTAGAAGGAACAAAGGGCATTATGCAAAGCAGAATTATTCTGCACAGTTGCCATTTCATATTAGAACTGACCATTTAAAACTGCCCGGGGACCCTCTAAATGTTGTAGCAGTGAGTCCCAGGGACCTCCTTGAAATACTCGTTAATGAGAGCCCTGGGGCTGAAGCGATGATCACGGAACTGATTGTGCGCATGAATGTGCCGATCACAACAGCGGACATTACTGAAAAGCAATCATGGCCATTGCAAGGTATTTGCATTTTATCAAAATCAAAACCTGTATTAACCCAGTACAGTAAGTAACTAGTAAGCAACACAGTTTAGCTTCAATATAAGCTAAAATATATTGGCTCTTGCATGGTGTTACACTGTGGTTCCGACTGAGATGAATTTAAAATAAAACGTACTTTGGCTCTGTTCTCTGTTTTTAGTGTTTCCAAATGTGTGTGCGTATTTGGTCAAAATTAGTAATAACCGTTTCCCATGTGTGCAAGCAAAATTTGGAAAGTACACGATTTTTGTTGTTGAAAGTACACAGTTTTGGTCACTGGAGTACACAAATGGGAAATTTGGGGTGGGCAGGTCTGAATTTGTCCCCTCCAGCTCCTGTTGCTGTCCGGGCATAAAGTGATACGAGGGCTGAATCAGACTTTTGCTTTAGATTCGATGACTTGCTTTTCTCGCTCATAAGTTTCCGTCCTTCGCGGGTCTCTGGAGTCAGAAACCAACACTGCACCGTTGTACACTCGTTCTACATCGCCGCAAGCATGCGGACTACGACATTGCAAAGTCTGGAGAAGCTGACGACCATGACCACACACCAGACCGGTTTCTTCCGTTTTGGACACTAGATAGTGACTGTCGCTTTAATGAACTGGTGAACTTGAATGAACTGGTGAAATTTGATGATTTTGAACTTTGATGATGAACTTGAATGAACTAGTGAATTTTGATGACGATGTTTGATGAACTGGCGAAATTTGATGATACACTTTGATGAGCAAGTGAACTTTGATGACGACGTTTGATCAACTGGTGAACTTTGATCATACATTTTGATGAACTGGTGAACCTTGATGATACACTTTGATGAGCAGATGAACTTTGATGATACACTTTGATGAACTGGTAAAAATGGTGATTCACTTTGATGAACAGGTGAACAAGGACATGGTTTACAGCGACAGGACACAACCAGAGGCGACGGTCCATTTCATTTCACGGACCAAACTCTGTGTGTGCGTGCGTGTGTGCGTGCATGTGTGCGTGTGTTTCTAATCTCGCAGCAGTGAGCAGCACTGCGGCCAGCGTTGCTGTAATGTTTTGTCCGTGGTTAAAACATCTGAGCATTGTGAACAGTCAGTGGATATGGGACGTGGGGAAAGAGGCTCGCAGGTTTGAAGTGTGTCATTACCTTTCAGTGAAACAATGATTTAGAGTTCTTTTAGCCATGAGTACAGATTGACTATTTTATACCTGCTGCCTATATTGTTCGCTTGCTTGACAGCTTTCAATTTGGTTTGATTATACATATAAATGGGGAAAAAACGATGAAATTGGGCTTACTAATTTTTTTTTAGTGTGTGTGTGTGTGTGTGTGTGTGTGTGTGTGTGTGTGTGTGTGTGTGTGTGTGTGTGTGTGTGTGTGGGTGGGTGGGTATGGGAGGTAGAGGGTGGCAAAGGGGGGTAGTATACGGGTGTAAATTCGGTCGTGTTTAAATAATAAATGCTTTTGCCGTCATTAGTAGTAGCGGTATTTTATAACAATTTATATGATGTACGCCGCTGTACACGTGGACTGCGGTTTTTGTTTAAATGTTATTTTGCCTTCTTTGTCAATGGCGTGTACACATCAACTGGCTAGAAGTAGCACACAGAACTGTGGCTCGTTGTTTGGTGAATAGCTGCATCATTGTTGTTGTATAGGTATGATAGTCAGATCATTGTGGCTGTATGGGTGTGAGAGTCAGATCATTGTGGCTGTATGGGTGTGACAGACAGATCATTGGTGTATGGGTGTGATAGCTCATTGTGGCTGTATGGGTGTGATAGTCAGATCATTGTTGGTGTATGGGTGTGATAGATCATTCTGGCTGTATGGGTGTAATAGATCATTGTGGCTGTATGGGTGTAATAGTTATATCATTGTGGCTGTATGGGTGTGATAGATCATTGTGGCTGTATGGGTGTAATAGATCATTGCGGCTGTGTGGGTGTAACAGTCATATCATTGTGGCTGTATGGGTGTTATAGTCAGATCATAGTGTGTGTATGGGTGTAATAGTCAGATCATTGTTGGCGTATGGGTGTAATATATCATTGTGGCTGTATGGGTGTGATAGTCAGATCATTGTTGGTTTATGGGTGTGACAGATCATTGTGGCTGTATGGGTGTAATAGTCAGATGATTGCTAGTGTATGGGTGTGATAGTCAGATGATTGTTAGTGTATGGGTGTGATAGTAAGATCAGGGGTGAACTCTCGCTCACCGTACGGAGAGGCCGCTTTTTTCAGTGCGCTGCACGTTCCTGGTGTTTTTTCTTAATTAATGGCTTAATTAAGACTTCAACCTCAGGAATATGTAGGTCTCCCGATCCGCGCCACCTCAATGTGCCAGAGCATGTAAAAATATCTGAAAGTAAGTCCAGATCTGCCTACTTTTCGAGGCGAAAACTCCGACTTGACTTCGAATGCATGTGTCGCCAAGTGCCATGAATAGAAGCCGATCACTGTCGACGAAGCGCCGTAAGCCAGACTCCGTTTCAAGCCAGGACAGTTCGAGCTGTGAGGGCGGTAAATCGACTTCGGACAACCAGAAGAAACGAGCGAAAACTACCAGTGACCCACCGATTACGATTCGTGATCATTTTGGAAAAGCAGCAGCAGCGGATAAACGAAACATGTCGTCTGCTGCTAGCGACTGCCATGTTGTTGACAGTGTGAGCGACCCGGTTAGTTCCGAGACGTGTGATAGTCCATGGGCCAGGTATCCAAACCCTCTCCCGGGGGATTTTTGGAGACAATGATTTTTGGATAGCTCAGTATGTGTCTTTTCAATATCTGCTTGTCTGCAAGATGAACTACTCTGCTTTTAGGGATTATCTGAGATGGTACATAGCAGCTTCATGGCATCTATTAAAATGGGCGTGTCCCCTACAAATCCCAACCAACAGGCAGCTATACCATTCTTTGGACACACAGAAATACTGCACATGCTGGTATCAATGGGTAGCACTGCTCTTGCGGCTGCTGTTGTCTTACCCAGGTATGGTGGCCTGAATTACGCGTGTGGGATTAATGAAGATTGAAAAAGAAAAAATATCACGTTGCATAATTTTGTACAATGCTCGTGTAAAGATATTGACCGAAAGTGCTTCATTTACCACCAAATATATCATGGCGACTGAGAGTCACAGAGAACGTTTGATTAACACCTGCATTAATGGATGACGTCACGGAATAGAATATACTCAAGTTAAAAAGTTAAGCAACATTTTACAAAAATGCACGTATGTTCAAATCTCAATAAACTACTTCCACAAAACGGCTACAGGTGCTGTTAAGACATGTCACTGGTCTCCATTTAACCTGAAATCCGTTTCACAGTACTCTATACCGAATGGAAGATAGGCGAGAAACATGCCCGATGTATGTACGGGGGCGGGGATAGCTCAGTGGTTAGGGCGCCGGACTCGTGACCGAAAGGTCGCGGGTTCGAATCCCTGCTGGAGCGGCGGGAGAATTTTCTTCCCCAGGGTCAACTTTCTGTGCTGACTCTTATTTCGGTATCCGTTCCACCCCCGTGTTACCGCAGTAACACGTAAAAGACCCCGGTCATTCCGCCAAAAGTGCAGGTGGCAGGTTACAGCTAAACACGCGTACACCTTACGTATGTGGCTTTGCATGAAGTGACATAGTGCATGGTTGTATGGTGTACACAGAACGCGCCAAGATGGCAGCAGTTTCATGTGGCACCAGCCATGCCAGCGCTGTAAGTACACCACTTCGGTGGATATTCAAAAACGCGCTATAAAAAGCTGTTCATTCATGTAGAATCACATGCGAGCGCAGTGAGTCTGCTCGAAAGTCGAGAACAGTGCTATATAAAAGCGATCAATAATAATAATAATGTAAAACTTACCAGCTTTTCCTTTGTTATGTCTCAGTAAAACAGTTTAGGTTTATGAGCCTGATGCCACCGGATCGCATTTCTGGTTTGGCTTAATTCAGCATGCTGGACAGTTTCATGTATCAGCTTGCAGTCAGCAGGCTCTTTGCTATTATGCCAAGAATACAGACAAACAACTAGGAAATGTCAAAGATATTCACCAAAGTGATTGTCCACACTGTCAGTGATTTGACAAATCATCACTGACTTTCTGAACTTGTTATCTGACTTTGATATATAAAAAAAAAAAAAAAACGCTTTAATTACTTTCTTTATTTCTTACTGCTTATCATTATAGCTTGGGTGTATTTTTCCCAGCCAAAGATACAAAAGACGGTGCCATAGAAGGTTGCCAAACCTGAATGTCCCTTACTTTGAGTGTCACTGAATGCATGTCCAGCTTAGACATATATATGTCAGCCTCAAACCTGAAGCCATCAAGATTCTCAAGCTCTGTGTATTCTTGATAGTTATCTTCCTTTTGGGGTTGCTCCACCTGGATTTCAACGAGGTCTTGCGGCATGAAAAAACAGTCTGTCCAGTATACCTCCCACTTCTCCATTCACAGTATGCAAGCCATGGCCATCTGCTCGAGGAATGGTTCTAGTTGCCTTAACTGCGGAATATCAAGAGTGCCTGAAAGCTGGCCCTTTCGATGTGCATTATCAATGCATCTCTGCATGGGAGGCATTGTGACTGTTGAACAAGGATGAGGCGTGTTGACACATTTTGTTGACATCTATCACTTATTTACCTCTACAGAGAAGACGCAGTAACACACGTTCCAGTTTCATAATCATCATGAGACATCATGAGAAGATACAGTAACACACGTTCCAGTTTCATAATTTTTCCTTAACGTGGTAAACTCTTTTATCTCTAAACGATTCTGCCCATAACATACTGAACGATGTACTGAAAATAATGTTTATATATGGTCTTGTTGGAAGCTTGCTCTTCAATGGTCTTAGTGTCTTTGATGGTTTCCTGGTGTCTGACATCCTCTCGAGTGTAATCTCTCCGACAGGTGGCATGGTAATGAGCTTCTCCTCAGCTGTGTTTGACAGACATTTGACTAATGTTTTCAAAATGTTGTTTTCTTGTATTCAAGTCTTTTCACAAACAAGACATCTGTCACTGGGCAACAGCTAGCATTGTGGTTGCTGACGGATTTGCTGTTCTCGCTTTTTGGAGGATCTTATATCACTCCCTTCCGACGGGTTCTTTTGTTTTAAAATAGTTCTGCAGTCATTCATAAAGTAGCACAATGTGTGATTCCCATGCAGATTCGGTATATACTCATATATTTCAACCACCATATCAGGACTGGACCATTGCACATGTTTAAGTTATTTCGTTCTTGGATTTGTATGCCTCATCAATCGCACAAGGTTACTTCAGGACAAATCAGTCACAGTTTCTTACAAGCAAAAAGCTGGCTCATTGTTCTACACAGAACACAATCAATAGCAAACATCCCAGCCAAAACAGTCGATAATTAGCACATATCACTATCTACAACTGCAAAAGATACTTCCAGACAGATTCCCTGTAACGCATTCAGTACAAAATTAAAGAACATTTGATCAGATCACAAGTATGTCTAAATCACCTTTTTGAGGCACAGTAACACACGTTTTGGTGCCTATTTATATTCTGCAGGCACTCAACATGAGAACCTGCTTAAATCAATTGACTATGATCAGTGTGGCCTATTTTATTTGGCAGGCTAACGCGGGAATTCGCTTCAGCCAAGACTAACGAAACTGAAAAGTATGGAGAGGATTTGGAAAATATGAAGGTGAATGGACCGGGGAAGCGGAAATTAGGACAAGGAAGAAATTATGGCACTGACTAAGCATACGTGGATATATTTTGACCTACTCCGTGCTTTTAAGGGAAAACATTCGTCAGCTCTGGGGTTTTAACAGAGTGGACCTTAATATTTCTGCGTCCGCAGTGCCCAATAACAAGGACACATTTAATTCAAAGAGAAACGGAAAGCTACAACATAGTAAACTGTTCAAACAATAAAACAATATATGGAAATGGCCTTTTTTTTGTCATAATAAATGAGTTGATAAGAGACAATGTCATCGCAGTTTGGAATTCCATATAGTACACTTATTAGAACCAGCACCACAGACACAAACAGCAACAGCTCACTTGCACACAACCTGAACTGTGTACTTTAATGGTCAACGTACCCAGAAATTACCATGTGGTAAAATCCCCCCCCCTCCCCCGGGGGGGGGGGGGGGGGGGGGCGGGGAGGTGGGGTATAGGCTGGCACATGGTCTGTGAAGAGGGGGAAGCGGAGCCTTCAAACCGAGACATCATGAGACTCCTGATGGCCATAAACAAAGAACTGAACAAGAAGCTGGACTGTCCGAGCGAAACAGTTGAGAGGATACAAGGTGAGGTGTTTGATTTAAAAAGAGAGAACACCAGACTTAGTGCTGAACTAGACAGGTGCAGGAAGAAAGAAGAGGACATACAGATTCATATTAGGGAAGCCATGTTCAACGTCAAGCCTGCAGCTGATCGTGCAGACAGGAACGAACAATATTCCCGGCGAAACAACGTCAAGCTTCTCTACGTCCCAGAAGCAGCAGGTTCCTTCGAATCGGCAGAAGAAAGTGAGAGAAAGGCGCTGCAGGTCTTCCACAATCGACTAGACCTGAAACACATCACACCGAAACACACAGAAGCAGCTCATCGCGTGGGTGTAAAAAGAGCAGGCAGCACAAGCTCTATTCTTGTGAAGTTTCTGTCAAGAAAAACAATGCAGCAGGTCATCCAGAAACGACGGAAGCTCAGTAAAAAAACACCGAGCCGAAAGTAGTGATCGTGGAAGACCTCACCAAGAGCAAATACAACTTGTCAGTTTCTGTGTGCATCGGACCATCAGGGGGCATCGAGAGCATGGACTTCCAGTGGTACAGTTTTTGTTCAGGACACAGACTCCAAAATTCATAAGATCGAAAAGCTGTCTGACTTGCAACGACTTCCCCGTGACGCCGCCTCCCTCGCCACCTCCACCCCTGCCGGAGCCATTGCAGCCCAACAACGCCACAACCGGCAGCCGATGAATCGACCTGATCCTCGCCCTAACAAGTGGAGAAATATCTTCGACGGTCCCTCCTCTCAGGAGATGGAGATACAGCAGACGACCGGTGATGCGACACCAGCTAAGGTGGTAAGGAGTAGCAGACGACAGACCTGTGTAGTCGGCGTGTTTGTAAACACAATATCACGTGACACTCCTGACCAATGGCTAGCACTCAACGAACGCGTGTTGCTGTCAGTGCTGTGTTGTGTTACTCGGTCGTGCGATATTTGTGTGGACTGTACCTTCTTTGAATTCCCCGGGCACGAGAGAGCGTATGGAACTGTATGTTTGCATGTTGCGTTTGTTTTTGTTTGCCTCTTTGTGTGAATGCTGTGCGTTTGTACTGCCCTCTTCGGCCTCTTTTCTCTCTCCCTTCCCCTTCGCTCTCGCTCATCTCTGGAGGTTGGCCAACGTGGTCCCACCCGGTGTGTTGTTACTATTGTAATTGTTTGCCTCTGTACCTGTCAGTTCACGATGTACCCCACAGAAACTGCATTTGGCACTCTCATTACTTGTTGTGGCTTGTACTTTTCCCAGTTTGACAAGTCATTGTCGGCTGACATGCAATGGGTGGTATTTGGTCCATTCTCTACCCCTGTCAGTCATGGTGAATGCCCCCTCCCCACACCCTCCTTCAACTGACTGTTGTTACCCAGGTATTATTGTCAACAGTAAATTTTGTCATGGGTGATTGTGAGGAGCTAAAGATTGTTACATTTAACACAAATGGCTTGGGGGAATTTAAAAAGAGGAAATATGTTTTTGACTTTCTCCACAAACAAAGTGCAAATATTTTCTTGCTACATGAAACACACTGGAAAACGGACAGAGAATGTGATCAGATCACAGTCGGGTTTTGAATGTATTGTTGCTGGGCCAGACTGTGCAAGTAAAGGGGTAGCTATGCTCTTTAAAAACAGTTCTGAGTATAAAATACATAATATTTTGAAGGATGATGAAGGGCGTTATATTTTGATTGATATTGAAATGTTGAATAAGCGTTTGACACTTGCAAATTTATATGCACCTAGCAGTGCAGACCATCCTGAGTTTTTTGATAAAGTGATAAATGAAGTTGTGTCCATGGATAATGAACTAATTGTCATTAGGGGTGATTGGAATGTAGTATTAAACCCCAAAATTGATAGTAATCAGCCATCCAGCGTGTATCGTGCTAGAGTAGAAGTAGGGAGAAAAAAGAAGAAGATTTTATGAACAGTTATGGCTTGGTTGATGTCTACAGAACTTTAACATAAGGACACTAGAAAGTATAGCTGGAGACGCTTTAACAGTACACAAAGAAGTAGGCTAGTTTGCTTTCTTGTGTCTGAGGTGCTTGGTCAGTCTGGATATTACTAGTGCTGATATTATGCCTGGATATTTTTCTGATCATTCACTTGTTTGTATTGTTTTTAAAACTGGTATTGTTAAAAGGCACCGCCCCCTGTGGAAATTTAACAATTCACTTCTTCGAGACATGACATTTGTAAACCTGGTAAAACAGGTGATTTTGGATTTGAAGAAACAATATGCTGTTCCTGTGACTGATAGAAACAATACACATAAAATAGATGAGGGTAAAATCCAAGGAGACGGTCGGAAATTCCTGGACCGTTTTAAAAGTTATTTTGGGACACAAATATCATCACAATCATTCAATGAGGTCCATATCTACCGAGAACAGCCGAAATCCGCATGCAACAGCCTCTGTGCTTAGCCTGGGACACTGGATTCCGGGGGGTGCATCACTTCAAATCGAAAATGCACAGTTAAAACTGCATTTTTCATCCTGCATGCTTGTGTTATTCTTTGAGTGAATGAATATTCTACAGCCTACACTGTGTGTTATTTTATGCATTCGAAAGTAGTATAATCTTTGAAAACCCGTCATTTTACGGGTCGAGCGGCCGGCCTCGCTCCGTGGACCGATTTCCGAGAGGACACTGTTTCGGGTCGCGCTCTTCAAACTCCTCGTACCATCGCAAATGACGACGTACAAGGCTTAAACTTTACAGCCAATCAGAAGAAAGAACGCTCTTTCGTGCGGTATGTGAACGTTTTTTGTGCGGTCTATGAAAACGGCGTAATGGCGGTAAGTACGATTGTTGTAATTTCTTTCTCAAATATTTTGTTAAAATTGGTCATTTGGGAAGAATGTTCACCCACAGGCGTATTCTGTGTTCCTTTATCTACAAGAGCATGTATTACATTAGTGGTTTTGTTGAAAAATACGACGGTGGCGGGCTTAAAACGATGACGATGTGGCAAAAACAATCTCTCGAACTCGGCCTGCGCATCGCGTGGTTTCGTCGGACTCCAGATCAAGCGAGATGGAGGAGACTTAAAAATAGAAAGCAACTCATCTAAGTGCAGTAAAAGTACTAAAAGTCAAACTAAAGCTAAACACACTGAGCTGATAAATATTCGGTAAAATCCAAGGAGACGGTCGGAAATTCCAGGACCGTTTTAAGTTATTTTGGGTCACAAACATCATCACAATCATTAAATGAGGTCTATATCTACCAATTACAGCTGAAATCCGCAACAAAAGTTGATTTTTTTCAGGTAAAATCCAAGGAGACGGTTGGAAATTCCTGGACCATTTTAAAAGTTATTTTGGGTCAAAAATATCATCACAATCATTAAATGAGATCCATATCTACCGATTACAGCCAAAATCTGCAACAAAATGTGAGTTTTTTCATATATTTTTGTCTTTGATTGTCAGTTCGAGTCGGTGCATGTTGCCCTTTGATGTTTGACCTAGTTTCCCAGTAACAATGTGAACACTTCCTTAGTGCCTATTTTGGCAAGACAATCGTACTCACGACTCAAAGTCAGAGTTCTCAGATTGCATTTTTTTCCATACATTTTCCGTGGTTTTTAATTGCCGTAGCTTGTTTAAAGAGGCTGCTTACCTAGCAGCACTTCGTCGGCTTCGTTCACCATTTGCAATCCATGACACCAACTTGAAACAATCAAAGACAAAAATACACGAAAAAAGATCACCTTTTGTTGCAGATTTCGGCTGTAATTGGTAGATGGGTTCTTCATCAGTGCTGGTCCTAGTTAGGGGGAATCAGAGGTCAAAACTGAAATAGCTTGCAGCTTATCCCAATTAGGCTTGTTGTGTTCCACATACATCCTATTTTAAGGCACAATTAAAAGAAAAGCAGTTAGGACCCCGACTGCAAGTTAGGGTGGCTTCGAACATGTCCAAGTGGAGAGCATAACGCATGTTTCGGTGTGACATAAAAGTATCATTATGTAATATTTAGAACAAGAACCTTATTTCATAGAAAGGTTTTGAATAACAATCATTAGGAGTAATTAAGTGCAATTTTTAAGAGGGTTCATCCACTTGAGAGTAGAACAGCCTACCCACAAAACTGTGACACTGAAACATGTGTGACATGGAAAGAAAAGTTTTTCCTTCAAGATCAAACAAACACCATGGATCATGAACAAGTATTTATTCTTGTTAGTTTTTGATGCTGTGGACATATTCCAAAGTAATATT
Organism: Alviniconcha strummeri; assembly: GCA_963584105.1. Classification (NCBI taxonomy): domain Eukaryota; kingdom Metazoa; phylum Mollusca; class Gastropoda; family Provannidae; genus Alviniconcha; species Alviniconcha strummeri. The sequence goes on along the minus strand of OY757547.1, from coordinate 1,920,915 downwards.
GGAACATTTCCTGAACTTCAGATGTTCTTTGAATTGTAATGCATGTTTCGCATGACATGTAACGCATGTTTCACATGACATTCAATAATCACTCAGGTTGGAAACTGTTAAAAGCATGAAGAATATGTATTTTTTCAGAGTATTTGTACACATTACATGTATGTAAGCATTTGTTTTGAGTTTGACAAGTTTTTTTTTTATTTTTTTAGTTTGACAAGTTTTGCTTATGTGAAGAAGAAAAAAGAAAGAAAGAAAAACTGATGAGCAGTAATGTTTACATGTATTGACTGAAACTTAACATGAAAATTTAATCAGTCATCTGTTCTCATGCAAAACAATAACAACTTCAAGCAACTTTTATTCTGCAAAAAAAAAAAAACAGCTGCATTTGAGTTTTGACACCGGTCTGTAGTGGCTTAGTTTTGCAAGCTGGTCAGCAGGCACCCAAGGGATGTCATCGGTTGCAGGGAACGAGAAGCTACTCTGATTTTCACGCAGGAACTTTATCTGCACTTCTCCAGATGAAACCTTGTAGTCTAGAAGTAGAACCTAGATTTAACAGAGCCAGCAAGTGAAATCACAGTACAAGTTGCAGTCCACAACACATCACATTCAGAGACAGCAATCAAAGTTGGAGGAAATGGAAAAACAAGATGTAGTAAACTAGTACATATATAGTTAATAGTATGCTGCCTCAGACCCCTGTCTTTCTCATGAATGCTAATGCACCCCCCCAACCCCACCCCAGGAACCAAACAAAAACAAAACAAAAAACAGGAATAAGAAAAAACAACGCAAGTAGTAGTACAGTTCAGTATGTTAATATTATTAATATTATGTTGAATTCTTTCCAGCTTAAATTAGTAAAGTTTACTAAAAATGAACAGAACAAAAACAAAAAAACCTCTGCAAGCATACCATGTCAGTTGTCACTACTAAAACAGGACAGAAGAAACAACAATAAAAATTCCAAACAAAAACTCTGCAAGCACACCATGTCGCGCTAAGTTAGTATCGTTTCTAATCCTAAAGAAGATGGTAAATTTAAATCAAAAGAATCTCAAAGTTACATCATCATTAATACTATAGCACAGTCTCAGTTTCACACAGAAATCAAAACAGAGTAGGGAAGATTTTTTCAACGCACGTTCTGCAACACGATGATACAACGCACGTTTTGTGTGACGGAATCAACTTCCGTCTGGTTCCATGTCACCAGAAACGAACATTATGTTTTAACCAATTCTTCTCTCCTTGTTCATGGACTGAAAAATAACTTGAAATGACTGCAACCGTTACTAAAAATGTTTGTTTTTGATCCTATGTATGCCTACTTTTTGGTAATTGTGGTTCCTAACCACAAAATAATGATTCGGCAAGAGACGTATGTTTCATGTGACGAAACGGAGATGAGCTTGCAAGAGGGTGCATCGAACACATTGAACGTTGTATTTATAAATAAAGAGTGCTACTGTACAAAATACTAGTCTGAAATGATCAAGTAACTATAACTGCTTGGAATTTCACCTACCTGCGTCATTGGTAGCCTCCAATTGGGTGAAATTGTGCGCTAGCAGACAATGATGACAGCCCAGCGACGCATGTTTCTCCTGCGTCAGAGTGTGACGCGCAGTGGTAAAAGTGCCCATTCACAAATTCCATGCGTATCACGTGACACAATGTCATCAATATGTGTGTAGATGCCCATGGTACGTTTGAAAATCGCAGTTGGAAGATTTTTTTTCTTTGTTGGATTTGTTTCGCGAATTTTTGTTTTTGCCGTTACGGACGTTTCACCAGTGACGCAAAACTTTCATGGCACTTTTAATGCATTTTAGGAAATAATACGGCAACTTTGGTGTTCAGATCTCAGCATCAATAGTGCTTTGTTATTTATAGCAACAGTGTTTTCCCCGGTTTGCATCGTTGATCTTGTTCAAGTTGGAAGTGAACGCGTGTTTCATGACGTGACGGGTCAAGAAACATGCGTAATGCTCACTTTCAACCATCATTATTGTACACAGACATACGCAGCAGGCCTGAAATTAGCTTTCTGGTGCTTTTGCATGTTGCAACTTTGCAAACAAATTAGATATGTCTGAATATTTTCGTCTGGTATGAAGTAGCTTCCAACACAAGCAGTAGGGTATCGCCATTCCCGTTTTTGGCCGCCATTTTTGCATGACATGGGAGTATATTTTGCTAATAAAAAATAAACAAAACATTTTTTTTCCACCAAATTGCTCTTATTGCTTCTTGTGTGTATAACAAAGGGAATTTTATCCATTTGGTGTGAAAAAAAGGAACTGGTTTACAACAAAACTGTTGCAAAGTGGGTGATTACCAATTAGGACCACCACTGAAGAAGAACCCAGATACAGAGCTCATTTAATGATTGTGGTGGTATTTGTGATCAAAATAACTTTTAAAACGCTCCAGGAATTTCTGACTGTCTCCTTGGATTTTACCTTTTTTCATATATTTTTGTCTTTGATTGTTTCGAGTTGGCATCATGGATTGCAAATGGCAAACGAAGCTGACTGAGTGCTGCTAGGTAAGCGGCCTCTTTAAACAAGCTACAGCAATTAAAAAACACAGAAAATGTATGGAAAAAATTGCAATCTCAGAACGTTGAGTCGTGAGAACGATTGTCTTGCCAAAGTCAGCACTAAAGAAGTGTTCACGTTGTTGCTGGGAAACTAGGTCAAACGTCAAAGGGCAAATTGCACCAGCTCGAACTGACAATCAAAGACAAAAATATATGGAAAAAAATCACATTTTATTGCAGATTTTGGCTGTAATTGGTAGATATGGATCTCATTTAATGATTGTGATGATGTTTGTGACCCAAAATAACTTTTAAAACAGTCCAGGAATTTCCAACCGTCTCCTTGGATTTTACCAAATATTCGTTTGATTTGTTTATTCTGTCAGGTATTTAAAAAAATTGGGGATCGTTCTTGGAACATTCCATCTCCAGCTGCTGGTCACTCCTGTCTCAGTAATGGCTGCACCCAGAGTGCTTTTTATCGGACCTGGATTTTGACTACAGACAAGTATTTCTTCAGCCGATGGGTGTCAGATATTTATTCAGTGCTATTTTCTTGATTTACAGTGGTCTGGACTTTTTAAAAAATCCTCTTTTTTTCCCCCCATTGAAATTTATATCACTGATTTTTGTTTTGTTTGTCCAGATTTAATATTTATGGCATTTTTAGTTTCAGGTAGTGAGTTGCTTTGTAGACTCTTCAGGCTTTTTTTTCTTGGCTTTTTTCTTTTTAAACTGACTTTTTTGAAAACCTGTGTTGTTGTTTTTTTTGGTGTGTGTACCAGCATTTCTCATGATGTTTAATAATGATAATAATAATAATGATGATAATAATAATAAAACAAGATTAAAAAGTGTAAACAAGTAGAGTAAAATTGCAGTTTAATTTTTAATTTGATGTTATTGATATTGTTAACGGGTTTCAAATAATGTTCCAAAGACTTAGCAGTTTTTTAATGTTCCTTTTATTGTGTGGTTGCAGGTTCTGGAGCCTTCTGTGAGAGTGATGCAGCTGTGCCCAAACCCAGGCAGACCAGATGGATTTAGATAGAAGACCACAGTGTCATCTTGAGTTTTGTTAATTGTTTTTTATGGCAGTTGGTGAATCATTAAAATAAAAGACAACTGGTAAAAAATATTTTTGTCATCATTTTGTGAATGTGTGAATGACTGCTTTTTGGTGAGGGTGAATTGGACAAAAAGCTGACATTGTATGGAAAGGTATATATTTTTGCAAATAAATTAGCCTAACAAGCTTTTTTTGTTATATTATGGTAATGATATGAACACAAATTGACATTGATTGATCCTGTTTACCTGTGGTAATTGCAGCACACAAAAACAACACTGAAACAAAAAATCTGAAAGTTCTAGTTAAAAATATGAAACAACTGAATTAAATTAGCATGTTTTATTAATGTGCTAATTTATGGAAATGAATTACTTCGCAGGGTTGACACCATTTCAATCAATTTACTATAATGGCAAAGCTCCAGGAGCTGAATTTCAGTATTCTAATAAATGTGGCAGGTGACCTTCATATATTTTTTTTTTATAGATGCTCATTATGCTAATTTATGCATATTAGATTGCACATCAGTGATCTGCTAATGCTACAGGTACAAATTTGCTGCAAATTTCAACAAGGTTACCACAAATAAGAAACCTCATGTGCAGATTTTGAAGATTGTTTCTGGGATAATTGTATCTAAACAACCAGGAACAGTAATGAGTTTGTTATGTAATTTATGCAAATGAGGGATCAAATGTGTAGATTCTATGCTGAGAAGTGTACACTATTGGTATATGTAAACTTCCTTGTTTCAAATCTGTAAGTCCTGTGAACATGCACAAATCGGTTAATTATTATACTTAATTAGTTATTACATAACAGTATGCTGATTATCTCTTGAAATTGGATTGTGAGACTTTTTTTTCCTCACCATTTTTGGATTCGTCATGTCCCAAAATATAAATTCACCAATTTTAGTACCAATGACATGAGTCATTCGGATTTATGTACATAAACCCTTATTATTGCTGCTTTCCACAGGTCCACCCTTTTGCCTTCATATCCTTCTTTGGCATAGTAAAGGACTGTCCCGAAATTGAGCTGATTTTCTGAACTTAAAATTTGAATATCTCCGAAACTATTGATCTGATTTGAGTGAAATAAACTGCAATGGATTCAGCTTCAAGAGCCCTTTAATTTGATACACTTCATTCAATCAGAGGCATAGTGCAATTTTTGGCTGTTGCATAGCTAGTACCATCCGACACATAAAATGTTTTTACTAGATTTTTGAAGAATAGAGCTGTTCTGGAGAAATGTGTTAAATAGCAGACCAAACAAATTTTATGCCGATTGGATGCTGTACAGCTCACTCCTTTCATGAGTAGCTCACTCCTTTCAGGAGTCTTTTGTTTTTACTTAGCCTTTCTATTTAGTATAAGTATTGCTAATTAAGTATTAAGACTTTTGATAATACTTATTGACACACTTGCTAGATAGCATAGAATTATATACATGTGTGTACATCTCTCTCTCTCTCTTACCTCTCTGTCCTTCCCCCTCTCTCTTCCTATCTGCCTTACCAGAATGCAAGATGAATTAAGGTATCTAGTTTTTGTTGCTGCTGCTGTTGTTGTTTTTCGTATGTGTGTTTTGCCTTTGTCTTCTCTTTGGTGTCTGCTTTAGTCTCTTGTAGCTTTACATGTTATACAATACTTGTTATTTTGATACTACTGAGATTAGCTACTTACATCCTTAATAGTCACTGTAGGGCATATACATGTATGTATGTATATATTTATTTATCTTGCCATTGTTACTTGTATGTTTAATGTGATGAAAATAAAAAATAAAAGGATTTAGTCCGTCAATTAAAAATAATAATAGTACAGCTTTGATCTGAACAATGTTACAAGGTCCGTGCCGGTTAGTTTGCATATTTCTTCTTAACGCCTTCAAAAACATTGAGGATGTTGCTTTCATGTTGCTTTGCGAGATGGTCTATTAGGGACGGGGACAGAGTGGGAAGGGGACGACAGAGTGAAGGCTCGACCGCGGAAACCGCCTGAAAAAGACCGGAGAGACCGTGGACCGCCGCCAGAACAATGGAAGTGTTAAGGCGGTGTCCCCTCGCCATGGCTCAGCGACTTGTCCTTGTTGAGTCAGTATATGACGTCTTCCGAGCGCTAATTAACTCCCTTGTTTGTTGAGTCTTACAAAAACGAAATTTTCGTAAGAAATGAAGACTCGAGAGCCGGTTTGGCCTAGCGGTAGGCTGGTAAGTAGAAGGACCTCGGTTCGATACCTCTTCAGCTCTCCTTTCTCTTCAAAAAGGTTGTGGTTTGTGGACACTGTCTTGTGACTTTGTCCATCATTTCCTACTGAAACATTAAAATGGCTTTCATCGCGGCCCATCTTAATGCAGGAATCATTCTGGTGGTGACAGTGTATAGCCATAGGTATATAATCTCCCTCTTCCCCCACCTCCATACCCGCCCCCCCCCCCCCCCCCCCCCCCCGCCCCCTCCTTCTCCCCGTCCCTAATAGACCTTATGGTTTCTATGGACGTTAAAGGACAAGTCCAAGGTTAGGGGTGATTTTTGACACGATTTCCGTTAGAGCTCGCCGGCTGAGAACGATGATGTAGGTGAAATTGTGATCTGAGGGTTATAAATGCACGAAAAAAGGCATTTTCTGTTGTACCGAAAGCATCGCCATGAAGCCCAAATGCCGTCACTCTGGGGAGTCGCTGCAAAATGACCAACTCGAGCTCCGAAGACGAAACTGATACTTTGCCCGAGAGACCCACAAGGATACAGCCGTATCACTATCAGTTTGAGCCTGTCAGGCAGGATTTTGAAAGAGTACCGGAACATCTTGTCAACTTCGAAGCAAACCCCATGCGGTATTCCATGGGGTTTGCGAAATTGCACTCACTGACTGAAGTGCTTGCTACACAAATGGGCGTGATGCAGCGCAGCAAGAAAGTCAGCTCGTTTGAATTGTATAAATTTAATCCACTTTCGCCTCACTGCGGGTCGATTGCGCGAGATCATGCATTGTTATACCTGGGGTCGTCTGCGAATTGTTACAGTTCTCGGCAACACAGTAGGCCGGCATAGTTAACTTTTTTGTCGACCACACGCATACACAGTTTACTAAAGAATCTAAGACGGCAACCGCACTGACTCCCCAGACTGACGTCACTTCCGGGAAAGTCACGTGAATGATGGAGAACCCGTGACTAGTCTCGACCAGCCTACAGAAAATCAAATCGATTAAAAACCCAATTAATTTTTTTTAATTAAATCTGAAACTAGTGACTCATTTGTGAATCATTTTGATGGCCATTTTGCATACTTAAAACCTTGGACTTTTACTTTATGCACAATGTTTACTTACTTACTTAGAAATGAAGAATATTCTTCAGCACACTACAGCACTAAAACCAGATAAGCAGACCATTTTCATTTATCATCGCTTGTTAGTGTATCATGATATCATCTGTCTGTTTGTAAATGCCGGTTTTGTGTTGCCTAATTAAATCCAAACACACAAACGTATGATGAGAACGGTAATCTTAATGGGACAGCACGAAACGTCTGCAAAATTTCAGGACAAACCGAGAGAAAGAGAGGGATGGCGGGGTGGGGTTGGGGTCTACCTCAGGACCACAGTGACCACTTGTAGCTTATGGATCTAAACGTTTATGCATTATATATATATATGAAACGTAGCACCCATGTCCTTATCATCAGGACATGTATGAATAATTTCTGATTTCTCTCCAACAGCCATGGACCTACATAAACCCAGTAACCCATACACACCGTGTATATACCCATATACCCAATATATGTTGTTCCATGCCAACAGCCATTGTGTGTGTGTGTGTATATATATATATATGCCTACTTTCTTCCTTTTATTTATTCCTGATTTTGTTGTTGTTGTTGTTGTCGAAACTGTGACACAGGTGACTTCGTTTTTGCAGTTGTAGAAGTAAAATTGCTACTGCAAAGTGCGCACTTACAGCTTGATAGGAAGGGCGATGTACTCATTTCCGCGATGATGACGATGACAACGACGATTATGATGACGACAACGACGATGACTGATGGTGACGATGATGATGATGCTGACGGTGGTGACGTTTCAGGACGATTGAGTGAAAGATGAAGCCGGTTGTATTCTGTCTGCTGTTGGTTCTCCTGGGCTGCTCCTCACTATCTTCAGCGACGCGTGAGTGCATTGGAACTGTACTAGTGATACTGTGTCTGACACGCTCTGCATTGGAACTGTACTAGTGATACTGTGTCTGACACTCTCTGCATTGGAACTGTACTAGTGATACTGTGCCTGACACTCTCTGCATTGAAACTGTACTAGTGATACTGTGTCTGACACTCTACTTTTGCTCTGTCCTCTGTGTGTGTGTGTGTGTGTGTGTGTGTGTGTGTGTGTGTGTGTGTGTAGAAAGAGAGAGAGAGCTACATCTTTGTTCCTGTAGTGTGGGCTGTGGTGGATTCCTTATCCACGCTCTGCACCTCGCTCTGTTTCCCATCAGCCCGGAATACAAAGTGAATTGCTGATGTCGTTGTGTTGCCAGAGCTGCATTGCCGGGTTGGCGAGGCGGCGTGTGAGGGCTGGAGCTACAAGGGTCGGATGAACGACGTCGTCTGCTGCCCCGGCTTGCCGGACCAAGGGTTCATCATGAGTCCACCCGTCTGCATCTGTCGCCAGGGAACGGCTGAGGACTACCCTTCCGGTGGCAGCTCCGGATCGGCCTCCAACTTCTGGCCCCAGGCCCTGCTGGTCCTGCTCACCGCCTTTGCTGGCGGTCTGGTCTTCCGGTCCTTCTAGGTCTGGACCTGCATGTACACCTTGTCCATGGTTCCAGGTCTGGACTTGCATGTACACCTTGTCCATAGTACTAGGTCTGTATTAACCCAGTACCGTAAGTAACTAGTGAGCAACACAATTTAGCTTTAGTATAAGCTAAAATATATTGGCTCGTGCATGGTGTTACATTGTGGTTCCGACTGAGATGAATTTAAAACATGTACTTTGGCTCTGTTCTCTGTTTTTAGTGTTTCCAAATGTGTGTGCGTATTTGGTCAAAATTAGTAATAACCGTTTCCCATGTGTGCCAACAAAATTTGGAAAGTACACGATTTTTGTTGTTGAATGTACACAATTTTGGTCACTGGGGCCTTAACTATGAATCGGGCCTAAAGCGGTAGGCCGGCCTAAATCTCAAGGCTATTGACAATGGCCCCAAAATGGTAACTATGGACCGGGACTACACCAAAGTCCGGGCCGAACCTCGGGCCTAAACAGCCGATATTTAGGCTAGCGATTTCGCTGGACTAAAGGCCGTAGGCCCGGTACTATGACTGCTTTTGGCCTTGTTATGCTTGGAAAGTTGGTTTTTCTTGTTGTTTTTGGCTGTTGTTGCGTCTTTACGTCTGAATCCAGCGTATTCTCTCTCATTTTAATTATTTTTATTTTATTTCGTTTACATCGTCAAATGAGTACTAGATGTTCGTCGGCCAAAGCTCTTTCATTTTGGAGGGAAGAAACGTCGCACTCGCCGAGCGACGCCGGCATAATGACTGATTAATGTGATCGTATGATTTAATGTTCGCAAATTATTATGACAGCAAGTTTGCTTGACGTCTTACATTATCACTTGATTTATTTTCTTGTTATTTAAATTCATCTGCACAGCGTAGGCTACCTGATTTCACAGCGTCCACTCGCCTTTCTGACAAGTTCAAAATGGCCGACGTAGCAGACGATGCTACGGTTACTCGATTCAGTAAATGAGAAGAAGAATACTCCATCGAAGATGTCGATAGATTAGCGTTTTTACGAATAGTGACCTCGTCGAGATCGCTTGGGTGTTGCAGAAGTAAAACATAGCGAATCACATCCAGAATCGGGGCCTGTTAGGCATGCCTTCACCTAATGTTTACGTTTACCGATGTTTGCGCGTACGAAATACGTCGCACGGAAGTGGACGAAGGTGTCGGTGCGCATGCCCAGATGGGATTGCCCCGTCTAAAGTTAGCACAAGCGATGACGCGTGTGATGACGACTTTCTTATCAGCGCGAAGTCAGAGACTCTGTTGTCTCGACCATTGTCCGCGTCTATGTATACGAACTTTGCCTAACTCAAAGTCTCGGACCTAAAGTCAGGAACTTTGGTTTCGGCCTGGCCTACCGTAGTCCCGATTCATAGTTAAGGCCCCTGGAGTACACAAATGGGAAATTTGGGGTAGGCAGGTATGAATTTGTCCCCTCCAGGGGCCTTAACTATGAATCGGGACTACGGTAGGCCAGGCATAAACCAAAGCTCCTGACTTTAGAGTCAGAAACCAACAGAAACCAACACTGGTCCCGATTCATAGTTAAGGCCCCTGGAGTCCGAGACTTTGAGTTAGACAAAGTTCGTATACATGGACGCGGACAATGGACGCTCGGCTATTGCGACCTTTCTTCCCTTCAAAATGAAAGAGCTTTGGCCGACGAACATCTAGTACTCATTTGACGAAACGAAAGAAAAAAAGAAAAAGAAATTAAAAAGAGAGAGAAACCGCTGGATTCGGACATAAAGACGCAACAACAGCAAAAAATAAACAAAAACAACAAGAAGAACCAACTTTCCAAGCATAACAAGGCCAAAAGCAGTCATAGTCCCGGGCCTACGACCTTTAGTCCAGCGAAATCGCTAGCCTAAATATCGGCTGTTTAGGCCCGAGGTTCGGCCCGGACTTTGGTGTAGTCCCGGTCCATGATTACCATTTTGGGGCCATTGTCAATAGCCTTGAGATTTAGGCCGGCCTACCGCTTTAGGCCCGATTCATAGTTAAGGCCCCAGCTCCTGTTGCTGTCCGGGCATAAAGTGATACAAGGGCTGCATGAGACTTTTGCTTTAGATTCGACGAGTTGCTTTTCTCCCTCATAAGTTCGCGTCCTTCGCGTGTCTCTGGAGTCAGAAACCAACACTGCACCGTTGTACACTCGTTCTACATCGCCGCAAGCATGCGGACTACGACTTTGCAAAGTCAGGAGAAACTGATGATTCCTTGTCCACGCTCTGCACCTCGCTCTGTTTCCCATCAGCCCGGAATACAAAGTGAATTGCTGATGTCGTTGTGTTGCCAGAGCTGCATTGCCGGGTTGGCGAGGCGGCGTGTGAGGGCTGGAGCTACAAGGGTCGGATGAACGACGTCGTCTGCTGCCCCGGCTTGCCGGACCAAGGGTTCATCATGAGTCCACCCGTCTGCATCTGTCGCCAGGGAACGGCTGAGGACTACCCTTCCGGTGGCAGCTCCGGATCGGCCTCCAACTTCCGGCCCCAGGCCCTGCTGGTCCTGCTCACCGCCTTTGCTGGCGGTCTGGTCTTCCGGTCCTTCTAGGTCTGGACCTGCATGTACACCTTGTCCATGGTTCCAGGTCTGGACTTTCATGTACACCTTGTCCATAGTTCTAGGTCTGGACTTTCATGTACACCTTGTCCATAGTTCTAGGTCTGGACTTTCATGTACACCTTGTCCATGGTTCTAGGTCTGGACTTTCATGTACACCTTTGCCATAGTTCTAGGTCTGAACCTGCATGTACACCTTGTCCATGGTTCTAGGTCTGAACCTGCATGTACACCTTGTCCATGGTTCTAGGTCTGGACCTGCATGTACACCTTGTCCATAGTTCTAGGTCTGGACCTGCATGTACACCTTGTCCATGGTTCTAGGTCTGGACCTGCATGCACTCTTACCTATATATATATACTTACCTGCATGTACATTTAGGTCCGTGGTTCTAGGCCTGTACATTTAGGTCCATGGCCTCCAGACCTCCATATGTCCATTATTATTATTGGAAACAGTGGCCTACACATACGTAGGGCCGCGTATAGCCATGCACAGTGCCAATAATTATTTTCTCAGTTGTGCTTTCAGGGTTCATTCAACTTCATTTGTCAAGACCTGCCTACCCATACGAGTTTTGCGTATTCTGTACGCAGTTTTAAGCCCGAGTACGTCAGTACGCAAAATTGAAATTTAATACGCCAAAAACGATTTCTTATAAAAAATATATCTTTTAAAGCATACAACGACAGTAGAGCCCGCCATAGCGTTGACAGTCCGATCCAAATGTTGCCGTAACTTCCGGTTTGTACTGCGCCATTTTTAAACTTCCGTGTGGTGCGGTTCAACTTCAGCTAATCAAGATGTCAACGAAACGTCCGAGCTCAAGGAAAGAAAGTGGTCCATCTTGCAAAAAACAAACAATGAGAGAACATTTATCGCAAAGTAGAGTGAGATTTCAGGCATACAGTCGTTGTCTTTGAGAACCTCGTTTTGTTCTTACTGTAAGACGGATTTTTCCATATCACGCTCGGGTGGATTTGGTATCCAAAGACATTGTGGGACGAAACACCACAAACTGTTCAAATCTCAAGCGAAGCGGGATGCTACTGCAAGCAAAATTACCCAGTTCATGCCATCAAAGAGTGTTCATTCCGAGGGGGAGGGGGTGCTCGGGGCGACTATTAACGCACAGCGTCTGGTGGGGACGCACTAAAAAAGTGCCAGGGGTCATGTGAACTATTTGTACCACATTTTCGGTCTCAAAACCAACAGCTACCTTACACTGTCTTTGTTACTGACAAGAACACTGTGATTCTCCCAAACTTCACTGAGGTACCGGTACACAGGACTACACAGGTTATTTCAACATCAGTGATCAGTCACACAAATACACCAGCACACACCTAACATCAAGATATCAAACAAAGTAAGTAAACATGGTGCTTAACGTCCACAGAAACCGTACGGCTTATCAGGGACGGTATCAAACAAGTAAGTCAACAATGTGCTTAACGTCCATAGAAACCGTACGGCTTATTAGGGACGGGGAGAAGGGGGTGTGCAGGTGGGGGAAGAGGGAGAGTATATACCTATGGCTACACTGTCACCACCAGAATGACCTGCATTAAGATGGGCAGAGATCAGAGCCATTTTACTGTTTCATTAATTGTGAGGGACAAAGTCACAAGACAGTGTCCACAAACTACAACTTTTGAAGAGAAAGGAGAGCCGAAGTAGTATCGAACCAAATCCTTCCGTTTACCAGCCTACCGCCCTACCGCTAGGCCAAACCGGCTCTCGATATCAAACAAGTAAGTAAACATGGTACTTAACGTCCACAGAAACCATAAGGCTTATTAGGCATGGGGGGAAGAGGGTACGGAGGTGGGGGGAAGAGGGAGAGTATATACCTATGGCTACACTGTCACCACCAGAATGACCTGCATTAAGATGGGCAGCGATGACAGCCATTTTAATGTTTCATTAATTGTGTGGGACAAAGTCACAAGGCAGCGTCCACAAACCACAACCTTTCTGAAGAGAAAGGAGAGCCGAAGCGGTATCGAACCGAGGTCCTTCCGCTTACCAGCCTACCGCCTGACCGCTAGGCCAAACCAGCTCTCAATATCAAACAAGTAAGTAAACATGGTGTTTAACGTCCACAGAAACCACAAGGCTTATTAGGGACGGGATATCAAACAAGTTGTTGAGTGTTGCTTTACGTCCACAGAAACCATAAGGCTTATTAGGGACGGGAGCCCAAGACGTCCACCTCGACTTTCACACAGCTCCTGAGCTCTGATATCAAACAAAAAGTAAACATGGTGCTTAACGTCCACAGAAACCATAAGGCTTATTAGGGACGGGCATCAAACAACGCATGTCAGTGCATTATATGCCCTACAGTGTGAGACATTTTGGTCTTCTGAAAAGTTTAATATAAAATAATTATGCAAAGAAACTGAGGCTCAAAAGAGATCCATCTACATCTGTCAATGTGAAGGCTTCTAACATGACAGTAATTTATTGTGAATTTTCAGCTGTCAAAAAAAGAAGATCGATGCAGTTTCTGTGGCACCATAGTTATCAAGGGAGGCAACTTACGTTTTGAGTATATTAAGACAATACACACTATTAATTACAGAATCAGACTTAGCTATTTGTATTACCCTGCTGTCTATTTGCAATTTGCGAAGATGAGAGCTTTCTCCCTTCATTCTCTGGTTTTGATCTGAAAAGGAATCATGGCCATTGCAAGGTATTTGCATTTTATCAAAATCAAAACCTGTATTAACCCAGTACAGTAAGTAACTAGTAAGCAACACAGTTTAGCTTCAATATAAGCTAAAATATATTGGCTCTTGCATGGTGTTACATGGTGGTTCCGACTGAGATGAATTTAAAACGTACTTTGGCTCTGTTCTCTGTTTTTAGTGTTTCCAAATGTGTGTGCGTATTTGGTCAAAATTAGTAATAACCGTTTCCCATGTGTGCAAACAAAATTTGGAAAGTACACGATTTTTGTTGTTGAAAGTGCACAGTTTTGGTCACTGGAGTACACAAATGGGAAATTTGGGGTAGGCAGGTATGAATTTGTCCCCTCCAGCTCCTGTTGCTGTCCGGGCATAAAGTGATACGAGGGCTGAATCAGACTTTTGCTTTAGATTCGATGACTTGCTTTTCTCGCTCATAAGTTTCCGTCCTTCGCGGGTCTCTGGAGTCAGAAACCAACACTGCACCGTTGTACACTCGTTCTACATCGCCGCAAGCATGCGGACTACGACATTGCAAAGTCTGGAGAAGCTGACGACCATGACCACACACCAGACCGGTTTCTTCCGTTTTGGACACTAGATAGTGACTGTTGCTTTAATGAACTGGTGAACTTGAATGAACTGGTGAAATTTGATGATTTTGAACTTTGATGATGAACTTGAATGAACTAGTGAATTTTGATGACGATGTTTGATGAACTGGCGAAATTTGATGATACACTTTGATGAGCAAGTGAACTTTGATGACGACGTTTGATCAACTGGTGAACTTTGATCATACATTTTGATGAACTGGTGAACCTTGATGATACACTTTGATGAGCAGGTGAACTTTGATGATACACTTTGATGAACTGGTAAAAATGGTGATTCACTTTGATGAACAGGTGAACAAGGACATGGTTTACAGCGACAGAACACAACCACAGGCGACGGTCCATTTCATTTCACGGACCAAACTCTGTGTGTGCGTGCGTGTGTGCGTGCATGCGTGCGGCCAGCGTTGCTGTAATGTTTTGTCCGTGGTTAAAACATCTGAGCATTGTGAACAGTCAGTGGATATGGGATGTGGGGAAAGAGGCTCGCAGGTTTGAAGTGTGTCATTACCTTTCAGTGAAACAATGATTTAGAGTTCTTTTAGCCATGAGTACAGATTGACTATTTTATACCTGCTGCCTATATTGTTCGCTTGCTTGACAGCTTTCAATTTGGTTTGATTATACATATAAATGGGAAAAAAGCGATGAAATTGGGCTTACTATTTTTTTTATTTTAGTGTGTGTGTGTGTGTGTGTGCGTGCGTGTGTGGTATGGGCGGGCTTTACTGGTGATACTTCCGTGAAAACGGTGAGCGAGAAAGCCTGAAACTACCTCAACTGGCCAACCCAAAGACACACAGTCCAGAGATACAACACCAGCAAAATCTTGCATCTAAAGTCGTTATTCGGGCTTTAATCTGTTGAACAAATCGAGTTTTGACAAAGCTAGTTCTATTAAAATGATCCGTTGATATTATTTTCAGTCTAACACCAAAGCGTCAGTGCGTCAGTCACGTTTGGCGGGACATGACAGCAGAAAACACCGTCAAATATCGCAGCCAATCCTAACGAATACCTGGCCTCACTGACCTGGTTCATCCGGCGACGGAAGCAGGCAACTTTCATGCCCGATGTTAAAGAGGCGTTGCGTGCAGCACGGGATAGCTGGGACACCCCCTTGTTATCAGCCTGTCCCTCTAACCGTTACTGTCGATGGTCAGATTAGAAAATGACTGTAACACGGGACAGCTGGGACACCCCTTTGTTATCAGCCTGCCCCGCTGATATTTACATTTGAAAATGAATCCGACCTCCAGGGAACACTTTGAAGCTTCATTTCGATTTGATCCATATGCTGGACACACCGTGTGTCAGAGGGCCGTTTTCTTACCTCTGTAATGTAGTCTCCTTTGTGATAAACAGGATTCAAACACAGAAATGGTTAGAAGGAACGCCAGTTTTATATGACAATGCAAACAGAGAAACACTCTTACCTGATGCTTGTGTTTTGAATGGGTTCTGCAACGCATAATCTCAAAGAGCACTAATGTTATGGTAATTCCCGTACACACACGCACACGCACGCACACACACACGCACGCACGCACGCACGCACTCACGCACGCACACACACACAAACACCGTCCGCTCACACACCGCCCGCTCACACACCGCATACACACTCGCGCGCAAGAACGCACGCACGTATGCATGCACGCACGCACGCACACACACACGCACACGCACACAAATGAGTATGTGTTCATATTCCTATTGTGATGTGTGCTGTAGAGAGGGAGAGAGATACAGCTATGGGGATTTGTTTCGTTTTGAGGTCACTGCCCTTCATGTGCTCGCATTAGGAACTAAAAATGCTCCGCAACTTAAAAGCTTTGTACAAGTACTTTGACAGACACCATTGTTTTCGAACTAGAAAACTTTATTTGACACATATTGTAGTTTAGGTTCAGTTAAACCTGTCTAACAGTTTGCGAACCTTGTTTAACCTACTGATGAGTAAAACAAAACAAAATTTTACAACTAACACAAGGCATCATTTTTATAATAAGAATCAAAAACAATAATTATATGGAGCATAAAATCTTCCGCACACAGTGTGTGTGTGTGTGTGTGTGTGTGTGTGTGTGTGTGTGTGTGTGTGTGTGTGTGTGTGTGTGTAGGGTTATAATTGACTCTGTGTGTGTGTGTGTGTGTGTGTGTGTGTGTGTGTGTGTATGTGTGTGTGTATGTATGTGTGTGTGTAATACAATATTATGACCATGTAATTGACTGTTTTTGAGGTTTCAGTGTACACATTATTGTTGATCTTGTAAAGCGCGGTGCGCTCACCCTAGTCGGTGAAATACAGCGCTACAGAAATGACCGCTGTTATTATTATTATCCCCGAATGTACATACCACACTAATACTCACTAAGCTTCACTGGCTGCCTGTCCAAGTTTGTACCTCCCTCAAAATATTATGTGGAGAGCAAATAGGCACTCCGGCCGGCCTAAAAGCATTTAAAATAACAGACACATTTGGATTTTTCTATGTGTCAGCAGCCTAGAAGCCATATGAAAATGGCTGGTTGATGCTGCCGTTATCAACAGAGGAGAAAAAACAGCAACTGTGCACTCCAACGCTGTTCCACGTACCACCGAAGACCAGAAATTATTCAAGGAATTGGACTATGCATCAAAACACATCATAGTCAACAGAGACGCCTTAGAGGGGGAACAGGAACATCTCAAATGGGAAGGGGTCACTGGGTCGCTTACGTCTGCAATCGAACGGAAATTGGACTCTTTGAAACTGACATGGATGCGCTGTCCAATCGGTTTCGAGTTTTCGACGTCACTTGCGTTACATTGTTGGTCAACCAAGTGGTTGTTCCGATCTAAAAATAAACATAGTGAGTAGCTATTTTGGAGCATATTGACGACTCGTGCATGAGGAAGAAGAGTCGGACTTAGGGACTCTTTAGCAAATGGGATGAGGGGCTGTCCGCCTTTAACCTTGTTTGCTCATCATGCATACGGGGTCCTGATCCTGGGCCTGCTCAGTGCGCCACACAACACGATGACGCCGACACGGGTCAAAGTTGAAGGTCAGAGGCACGGAGCAATGAAAATTACCTACAACAAATTCATGGGAAAGGTATGTAAAATACTGCTATCACTACTAATAATGAACAGTTCGACTGTTTTTACGATCACGGAAGAAGCAGAAAAACAACAACAACAACAACAACAACACACACACACACACACACACACACACACACACACACACACACACACACACACACACACACACACAAAACAAAACAAAACAAAACGACAACCAGAATCCGCTGTACACAACACGCGTTTTCCCTCGGAATAACAACAATCTGAATCGGACATCACGTCAACTAAAGCCGAACAATCGTCTTTACTAGGAAAATGTTAAAGAAGCATCATTCTGGTTGCTCTTGTCGCTGCTGCTGTTGTTGTTGTTACCTTTATTGTTGGTGCTGATGACGAAGAAGGTGACGTTGCTGTTGTTGGTGCTGATGACGAAGAAGGTGACGTTGCTGTTGTTGATGATGATGACGAAGAAGGTGACGTTGCTGTTGTTGATGATGATGACGAAGAAGGTGACGTTGCTGTTGTTGATGATGATGACGAAGAAGGTGACGTTGCTGTTGTTGATGATGATGACGAAGAAGGTGACGTTGCTGTTGTTGATGATGATGACGAAAAAGGTGACGTTGCTGTTGTTGATGATGATGACGAAGAAGGTGACGTTGCTGTTGTTGTTGTTGATGATGATGAAAGGGATGGTGATATTAATTTTCTCCTTCTCTTCGTCTGCTTCGTCCTTCTCCTCCTCCTATTCCTCCTCCTCTTCTTCCTCCTCACTATGTATGTCGACAGACTGGGTGGTGATCCAGGCCCATTACGAGCCCCGAGTGACCTAATAGCGGTTTGGAGAGCCCGTGGCCGACGTGGACAGCGACACAGACTGT
Organism: Alviniconcha strummeri; assembly: GCA_963584105.1. Taxonomy (NCBI): domain Eukaryota; kingdom Metazoa; phylum Mollusca; class Gastropoda; family Provannidae; genus Alviniconcha; species Alviniconcha strummeri. The sequence goes on along the minus strand of OY757547.1, from coordinate 1,902,654 downwards.
GTCTGAACCCGCTCAGGCCTCGAGCCGCATTCTTCGCTCTTCTTCATCCTCGCCCTTCCCGATAGCCTCCGCCTGAGCATGCGTAGTACGCGCTGGTTGGCGAGGAAGGCCAGGGCGATGAAGGTGCCCTGGAGGCTGTTGAGGACGACGACCAGCCACTGGAGCCAGTGCAGGCGCAGGAAGGCGGCGAGCAGCCCCAAGCCCCAGGCAAACCCCAGAGCCGCGGACATCTTGACGTACACCAGGAATCGCTGACCCTCTGAGCGGCGCGAACTGGCCACGCGGGAGGCGCGCGACGTTCTCTCGATGCCCAGGACGGCGGCAAGGAAGGCCAGAAGGTTGAGCAGCAGAGAGAGAGCCACGGGGAGGAAGAAAGAGAAGATGACCGCTTTCGCTTCTCCCATCCACCCGCACACCCTCCCGCCGTAGTCTAAGCGGGCGGCGACTGACGGAAAGGCATCCAGGGCCAAGCACGTGACCACCACAGCCAATGGAAGGCCCCAACAAACCAGGCTGTAGTTGCGGAACGACCTATCGGCTTCCTGACGCGTTTTCTGATTGGCCGCTGGAAGAAAAAAGGTATTAGCCATGTGAACAGCCATTGCCGACATCCAGGCAAAAGAGGCTAACCAGAAGAAGTGAGACATGGCCGCAATAAAATGACACGCCATTTTGCTCGGGACGTCAACGATCAGAGTCACGTGTCCTACAAGCATGCTGGCCACGAGACAGCAGATAATCTTGCCAGGCAGGGTACGCAACTCTGGCAGCAGTAAGTAGAGAAACAGGACGAGGAGGAGGCTGAGTATGGAGACAGCCGTCAGGGCGAGCAGGACGTAGCGCTGGAGGCGCGTGAAGTCAAACAAATCCAGTTTGCTCCAAACCTCGTTCAGGTTCTCAAAGGGCGAGCACACCAGCACGTCCTCGCCGCGGAATTCGTACCGGTCTGGGCTGAAGGTCAAGTCGGTGCCCAGCACCACCAGCGTCTCGTTGTTCAGGCGTGTTCGGTTTCTCGGGTAGACGATTTTCGGGCAGCTGAGAGATGTGTTGGAGACGAGCTGCTGACAAAGCACTGCTCTCACGATTTTGTCCACCCTTGCATGCTCTGTGGGCTCTTCCTCTTTCGCCTCTTCATCTTCTTCGTGAAGCGGGGTTTTTCGACGTGTGATCTCTGTCTCCACGATCTCCTCACAACTTTCGGGAGTATTTTCCCATCCGCATTCCGGTTGGGTGCCTTCCCCTCCGCAACTGTTCCCCCTTCCTCCACACTCGTCTTCTCCTTCTTCTTCCTCCGCTTGGTTCTTTCCACACTTTTCATAGCTGACCGTAACAATGAAAGGGACGTTCTCCAGCGGATATAGCTGCCGGAATCCGTGCTTTGTCCAAACGACGAACAGCTTTCCACCGTTCTCTGTCACATTGGCGTCGTTCTCTACCAACGGTGGACTCCCGTCCGGACACACCGATGTGACGCTTTGAAATCGCTCTGTGTTACTCAACGTGGCATTCACCAACATTTCCACCATGCCCGGGTCCCTCGACTCGAGCTGACCTAATGACATTTTGTACGCTTCTGTGAAATTCATTTCACTGCTGACGTTGATGAAGATGCTCAGTTTGTGGCCGTCAGCTGAGCAGGACAACTTGGAGGCCAAGCGTAGTTCCGTCAGAGAATCCCGCAAGCTGTCTTCCTTGACTAACAAGTCTCTGTCACCTTGCAAACCGTTCCAAACTTCGCTAAGCATGTCACTCTCCGGTTGCAGAGACCTTTCCTCGTTTTCTCCGGCGCTCAGCGACCGACAGCTGGCGCCTTCAGCCAACCAGAGGTGAAGCGAAATGAGCCCAGTGCCGCCGGGGAGAAGCTGGGATCCTCCATCGACCACCGGGTCACCGCGGACACACTCTCTGTCCACAAGGACGTACCCGGCGGAACAGACGATGGCGCGGCAGACTTTGCTGACGTAGTCATACACCTCGTCCTCCTGGCAGAAGAAACCCGGCCACGTGACCAGCTGCCCGTTGATGACGACACCGGACCCATCCTCAGTGATGTCAAAGAGGGCAAGAATGTTAGGAGGTATCAACGACCCTTCGTTCCAATTTCCGCTTTCTGCTGAACGGCAGGAACAGGCTGTGTCGACGATCTCTTCCGGCATGTAGCCCGTGGCGCATTTCAAGCAGTGCGGGTTGAGGAACTCAGCGAACAGCTCAAGGGGCTCCTCGCAGGGCTTTGGGCTTTCCACACTTCCACGACGTGGAAGACGCTCCCCGCCGTTGGTACCGTTAGGCAAAACATCGGCACCGGAGAGTAGCTGCGTCTGGTTTGTACAGGCGAAGAGAGGAAGTCTGTACGTTCCGCAGAGCAACGCATCTTCTTCGGCGCAGAAGCGATCAGAAGCGAGCGGACGAGGACCAGGGATTTCCATCGTCATGCACGGGTGAGAAGCTGGCGGAGAACAGGATCGCGGGGAGTCAGCGCCCTCTGGCGGGACGTGCACCGTGCGGCAGCGGCCCTGGCGGTAGGCCTGCTTGACGTCTTGAAGGCTGGGCGGGAGGTCGAGGCCACTGCACTGCAGGCGGGCCGCCCACTCCCTGGCCTCGTACCCACGCACCTTGTGGCACTCCGCGCACAGCCTGTTCTTGAAAACAAGCGCCGGCTCCTGCGTGTGGCTCACTGGTGACGTCACGTTGGCGCTCTCGCACTGAACTTTCACCCGCGCGTCAGAAAACTCTGCAGGGCATGACGTCACGACGGTGAAATACTTTTCGTTTACCTCCAGACATTCACTGTGATTTTTCACGAGGCATGCAAGATCAGGAGGAACGGGGCGGTTGTCCAAGTGGGACGTCGCAGAAAGAGCGTCCCTTATGACGCTGGCAATTTCAATGACGTCAGAAATGTTACGACACTGCGGGAAATAGTCTAGGCAGCAGTCCCCAGCGGACACGCACAAGTCGTCACACTGACAGGTCATTTTTGCCGATGCGTTTGGTGAGCATCTGTCGACACACGAGGAAGAGGAGCAGAGAGTGAACTGCGTGTCTCCAGCTGTGTCGGACAAGACTTGCCTGGGTCGTAAGGGTGTCACTGTGGGATTCGTAGCGTTACGGTCTTCTGCAATCAATGGAAAACACGACGAATCAGATAGGAATCGGAGTGGAGTGAAACTGACAACTTTGGTTTATTTACTGAAACTGCTGTATGTAGATTCGCCTGAAACCGTTTTATTTTGTCCATTGTATGTGTTTATGCACTTTTCTGTAAATTTTGCTAGGGATCATGCGCCATAGAAATGTCCATTATTATTATTATTATAAATAGCTTAAAGCTGAAACGGCCAGCAAACAGAACGACGAGAAGCATGAACACGCAATAACGGGGCAGCAAGTATTATCTGCATGCGTTATCCAGTTACATAGACAAGAGACAAGAGGTTTGTGAGAGGGTTTGGCCTAACGGTAATACGTTAGGATGCTATGCAGCAGAACCTAGGTTCATTTCCGCTTCAGTTGTCCTTTCTCATGAACCGTTGTGGTATGTGGCCTCGTCTAACTGACTTGTACCCAATCAGCTAATGAAACACTTCAAATGCTAGTATTAACCTGACTCACACTACCTCCCAGATTTGATGATGAGAACATTTTGGTGGTGAAAGCGTAGCGTTAGGCAAAGTTCCCCCTCCACCCCACCACCCACCACAAGCACAGGCACTTCTCCAACAAGGGTACAGCCACAAGCACAGACACTCCTCCAACAAGGGGACAGCCACAAGCACAGACACTCCTCCAACAAGGGGACAGCCACAAGCACAGACACTCCTCCAACAAGGGGACAGCCACAAGCACAGACACTCCTCCAACAAGGGGACAGCCACAAGCACAGATACTCCTCCAACAAGGGTACAGCCACAAGCACAGACTACACTCCTCCAACAAGGGGACAGCCACAAGCACAGACACTCCTCCAACAAGGGTACAGCCACAAGCACAGATACTCCTCCGACGGGAGTACATCCACAAGAACAGATACTCCTCCAATATAGGTACATCCACAAGCACAGATACTCCTCAAACAAGGGGACATCCACAAGCACAGACACTCCTCCAGCAAAGGTACTTCCACAAGCACAGACACTCCTCCAGCAAGGGTACATCCACAAGCACAGACACTCCTCCAACAAGGGTACATCCACAAGCACAGATACAGACACAGCTGACAACGGCACAGGAGGAGCAATGCACAGCGAGAGGACATAATAATAATGGGGAATTTCTAGAGCGCTCTCAGAGACTCAAGCACTTTAAAACTTCATAAAAAAATAAACAAGCAAAAAAAGCAGCAACAAACACCTGGCGATGCGTAAATATACTTACGCTCAAAATTAATGGCGTAAATATACATTCATAAACATACTTATTCATTCATTCCAGGCATTCAACACAGACGAACCGCAACCAGATAAATACTATATTTTCATTTACCATCGTAGAACTGTTGTTTAGCTGCTGTTATGTCACTTTCAAAAAGGGGCTTGCCCGCAAAATTCGCACAGTTAAAAAAAAAAAAAATTGGCTGACTAAATTAGCCTTCTTTTTAACCCTTTATATGTTTGGATCTTGTTCATAAAAGGTACAGTGAAACACATATGATCGCACACACGCACGCACGCACGCACACACACAAACACACACACACACACACACACACACACACACACACACACACACACACACACACACACACACACACACACACACACACACACACACACACACACTCATGCACGCACGCACGCACGTACGAACGCACGCGCGCGCACACACACACATGATCACGCTCGTTCACATACACATACGATCGTGCGCACACGCACACACAATGCCAATAAAGAACACGCACACACAATGCCAGTAAAGAACACGCACACACAATGCCAATAAAGAACACGCACACACAATGCCAGTAAAGAACACGCACACACAATGCCAGTAAAGAACACGCACACACAATGCCAGTAAAGAACACGCACACACAATGCCAGTAAAGAACACGCACACACAATGCCAATAAAGAACACGCACACACAATGCCAGTAAAGAACACGCACACACAAACACACGCGCGCGCCGAGAAGGACCCCGAACTGTACTGGTAAGAAAAAGTAAGTTTTAAAGACAACGATTATTCACTCGATAATAAAAAATCAAAAAATCTTCACGGCTTGTCTTTTTAACTGTGTCTGTGCATGTTTTTTCCTGTTGGTCTGTTGTGAGACAGAAGAAGACGTGACTACAACTCCAACCCTTTGACCGCAGGCGGCCAGACTTGGTAAACTGAAGGAGCAACTTTGGTGAACACCGAGAGGATAACAAGATGGGAGCACTGCAGGAAGTGAACACTGGAACAGGAGAACACTCATCACTGTCATGCCACATTCTTCCAAGCACTGGACAAACAAAAACAACACACACACACACACACACACACACACACACACACACACACACACACACACACACACACACACACACACACACACACACACACACACACACACACAAACAACAACAGCCATAACTCAACCAAAAAAGATAAGTTATTTCGCTTTTCATCTCATTTTTCATCGTTTTTAACCGTGTAACTGTTGTTTAAGTCTTGGTTTGTAGCTTGACAAAGGGGATTAGTCCGAACCTTTGGAGACT
>OY757547.1:1888601-1891751 GCA_963584105.1 Alviniconcha strummeri | reverse complement strand
ATATGGGGGGTGGTGTGGAGAGGTGGAGAGGGGTCTGCAGAGTCCTATAGAGTAAAGTGGTGTGAGAAAGTACAAAAGAAAGTTCAGAAAGGGGGGAAGTGTACTCATAGTTCAGGAGCTGTGTGAGAGTCGAGGTGGCCGTCCTGGGCTGTCCGTCCTAACGAGCCTTCTGTTTTCCGTGGACGTAAAGCTATACTGAACCATGCTTCGGCATTGGTCTCAACTTGTCCCTAATATGTCAACCGACATCCGAGGACATTAAGCATCACTTCATCATCATCGGGGAAAGCGTGCAATATATTAACTACTTCCGAGTATCTGGCTAGACTGTGACCGTTGCGGACCCCGGGGATGAACCCCGACCGGCACTGTTCCAGCCTTCACTTACCCACTTTTCGTTAGTACCTGTTAAAAATCTAGTAGGGAGCAGACCCTGGTCACAAAGGAGCCAGGGGTGGGTATTGTGGTCATTCTTGCAAAAGGCTGTTCCACTCTGGAATGGTCCTAAGGAAGAAAGTCTTCTGTCTATTAGCTGCCCGGTGGGATGGAATGTCAGAGGTGAGGTCGTGAGAAAAGTGAGGAAAGTCCTGAGCCGGGCCCCGAACCCAGACAGAGTGGGTACACCTCGCAGACAGCGATTCATGGAAGGTTTCCTACAAACACTGATTGTACAACACGGAGACCGAGCTCACGTCAACCTCTCGGAGAACGGCAGTTTGACGTCATGACGATGATGTCATTTTCCCCCAAACAAATATCGTGCACAAATAGAGAAATCTATCTATACTTCTCAATGCGTTTTTCTTGTGATATTGTTACCGCCTCATTTCAAATCCAGCAGCATTCCCGGGAGAGGAGTTTCCGTGGAGACGTCCGTCCACCTCACTGCACAGGCCACGAGCACGGAGCGGCTGATCTCAGCGGCGCTAAGGGACTGTTCAACACGGCAAGCTTTCCCTTTTGCAACCAAAGCGCACAGCAGCATCAGGCTGAGAGGTGGACCAGACACACAAAGTGCCCACCAAACGAACGTTTCCTACATCGTAAAGAAGTGGACCAAAAAATGTAGATATTGTGGTGGTCACAGTGTATAGTGTTACATATAAGAAGAAGTTATAGTCACCCTCTTCCCCAACTCCTGGGATCTCGGTCCCCGCCAGCACCTCTTCGGAGACGATTCGGCGTTACACATGTGTAACCACGCTCGCCGAGTACCAGCTATTCTGTCTCGGGCACCTCCCCCCAGTAGACCTGCCTGCCTGATCTTCTACCATACCAGAGACACTACACTACAGCGACTGGAGAGTGGCAGCGATAATCTGAAAGAGCAAGTGAATGTGCCTCTGCTTTAGAAGAGAGGGAGAGAAAAGCGGAGTTGTCTAACAAGACTCCTTGCAAAGAGCTGACCCCTCGCCAGCATCCGCAAACATCGGGTTACGACATCCTTACTCCAGCCAAGGGTGCCCGAAGGCCAGGCTTGCTCTGTGCTAGCAACCTTATGACTGACAGGTGGGTTTTAACCAGTCTACATCTGGTTACAACCAATCTGCACCGGGTTACAAAGATGGCGTGGGACAAGTCACCTTCGGACAAGTCACCACCGATAAAACGATAACCTAGGACAATTCACCAGAGGCGGAGCGAGTATGTGTTAACTTGTGATCATATCTTTGCGATGAATCACACACACACACACACACACACACACACACACACACACACACACACACACACACACACACACACACACACACACACACACACACACACACACACACACACACACGTTTTTCCCCCCTTCTCTTCCTCTTTCAAAACTCACCTGTTTAATAACGTTCTAAGCTGCAGGTCTTTATCACCCTTGTGTCCATCCCCGCCGTGTGTGTGTGTGTGTGTGTGTGTGTGTGTGTGTGTGTGTGTGTGTGTGTGTGTGTGTGTGTGTGTGTGTGTGTGTGTGTGTGTGTCGTTGTGTGTGGTGTGTGTGTGTGTGTCGTTGTGTGTGTGTGGTGTGTGTGTGTGTGTGTGTGTGTGTGTGGTTGTGTGTGGTGTGTGTGTGTGTGTGTGTGTGTGCGTGTGTGTGTGTGTGTGTGTGTGTGTGTGTGTGTGTGTGTGTGTGTGTGAGAGAGAGAGAGAGAGAGAGAGAGAGAGAGAGAGAGAGAGAGAGAGAGAGAGACAGACAGACAGACAGACAGACAGACAGACAGAGAGAGAAAAAACGCGCGCCCGCACGCACGGACTTACATTGAAAGAATTTAAGTATGTGCAGGTATACATGTCTGTAAATGTGCAAATGAATGTAAGCAGGCATAACTAATGCGTGTGGACTAGATTTATTCATCTGGAGTGGGGATGGTGGTGGGGGTGTCCTCATGTGTGAAACGTGTTGTTTACCACACAGCCGTTACAGCGCTGTGACAATTAGGGAACGCTGTAAGTGTCCGTATAATGACGGTCGCCTTCAACACGTTGAACTGAAGGCTGTAATTACGAGGGGGGGGCGGGATAGCTCAGTGGTTAGAGCGCCGGACTCGTGATTGAAAGGTCGCGGGTTCGAATCCCTGCTGGAACGGCGGGAGAATTTTCTTCTCCAGGGTCGACTTTCTGTGCTGACTCTTATTTCGGTATCCGTTCCACCCCGTGTTACCACAGTAGCACGTAAAAAATCCCGGTCATTCTGCCAAAAAGTGCAGGTGGCAGGTTACAGCTAAACACGCATACACCTTACGTATGTGGATTTTATTGAACCGTGCTTCGGCATTGGTCACAACTTGTCCCTAATATGTCAAATGACATCTGAGGACATTAAGCATCAACTCATCTGTAATTACGACAAAAACCTCCCTGGCAAGGTCTGTAGCCCGTGGCTCGTGTCTGCCGCAGTTAACTTCCAGCCCGTGGCTCGTGTCTGACGCATTTAACTTCCAGCCCGTGGCTCGTGTCTGACACAGTTACTTTCCAGCCTTCCGCTGTGTCCGACACACAACAACAACCTGTCTGTTGCCTGTCGCCCGTGAAAACAACAGTTGAAATTTCAGCAGACAGGTAGAACTTAATAGGCCTGTATTGTTTTGGACCGCATGGTCTCAAAAAGCCCATAAAGAATGCGTGCACACAGAGAGTTATACACACTATTGTGTGTGTATAACTATT
>OY757547.1:1863601-1883601 GCA_963584105.1 Alviniconcha strummeri | reverse complement strand
CTAATGAAAAACCAAACTGTCAAATACCTACCGATCTAATGAAAAACCAAACTGTCAGATACCCACCGATCTAATGAAAAACCAAACTGTCAGATACCCACCGAGCTAATGAAACACCAAACTGTCAAATACCCACCGATCTAATGAAAAACCAAACTGTCAAATACCCACCGAGCTAATGAAACACCAAACTGTCAAATACCCACCGAGCTAATGAAACACCAAACTGTCAAATACCAACCGAGCTAATGAAACACCAAACTGTCAGATACCCACCGATCTAATGAAAAACCAAACTGTCAAATACCCACCGATCTAATGAAAAACCAAACTGTCAAATACCCACCGATCTAATGAAACACCAAACTGTCAAATACCCACCGATCTAATGAAACACCAAACTGTCAAATACCCACCGATCTAATGAAAAACCAAACTGTCAAATACCCACCGATCTAATGAAAAACCAAACTGTCAAATACCCACCGATCTAATGAAAAACCAAACTGTCAGATACCCACCGATCTAATGAAAAACCAAACTGTCAAATACCCACCGATCTAATGAATCACCAAACTGTCAAATACCCACCGAGCTAATGAAACACCAAACTGTCAAATACCCACCGATCTAATGAAAAACCAAACTGTCAAATACCCACCGATCTAATGAAAAACCAAACTGTCAGATACCCACCGAGCTAATGAAACACCAAACTGTCAAATACCCACCGATCTAATGAAAAACCAAACTGTCAAATACCCACCGAGCTAATGAAACACCAAACTGTCAAATACCCACCGAGCTAATGAAACACCAAACTGTGAAATACCCACCGAGCTAATGAAACACCAAACTGTCAGATACCCACCGATCTAATGAAAAACCAAACTGTCAAATACCCACCGATCTAATGAAAAACCAAACTGTCAAATACCCACCGATCTAATGAAAAACCAAACTGTCAAATACCCACCGATCTAATGAAACACCAAACTGTCAAATACCCACCGATCTAATGAAACACCAAACTGTCAGATACCCACCGATCTAATGAAACACCAAACTGTCAAATACCCACCGATCTAATGAAAAACCAAACTGTCAAATACCCACCGATCTAATGAAACACCAAACTGTCAAATACCCACCGATCTAATGAAACACCAAACTGTCAGATACCCACCGATCTAATGAAAAACCAAACTGTCAAATACCCACCGATCTAATGAATCACCAAACTGTCAAATACCCACCGAGCTAATGAAACACCAAACTGTCAAATACCCACCGATCTAATGAAAAACCAAACTGTCAAATACCCACCGATCTAATGAAAAACCAAACTGTCAGATACCCACCGATCTAATGAAAAACCAAACTGTCAAATACCCACCGATCTAATGAATCACCAAACTGTCAAATACCCACCGAGCTAATGAAACACCAAACTGTCAAATACCCACCGATCTAATGAAAAACCAAACTGTCAAATACCCACCGATCTAATGAAAAACCAAACTGTCAGATACCCACCGAGCTAATGAAACACCAAACTGTCAAATACCCACCGATCTAATGAAAAAACAAACAGTCAAATACCCACCGAGCTAATGAAACACCAAACTGTCAAATACCCACCGAGCTAATGAAACACCAAACTGTCAAATACCCACCGAGCTAATGAAACACCAAACTGTCAGATACCCACCGATCTAATGAAAAAACAAACTGTCAAATACCCACCGATCTAATGAAAAACCAAACTGTCAAATACCCACCGATCTAATGAAAAACCAAACTGTCAAATACCCACCGATCTAATGAAACACCAAACTGTCAGATACCCACCGATCTAATGAAACACCAAACTGTCAAATACCCACCGATCTAATGAAACACCAAACTGTCAGATACCCACCGATCTAATGAAACACCAAACTGTCAGATACCCACCGATCTAATGAAACACCAAACTGTCAGATACCCACCGATCTAATGAAACACCAAACTGTCAAATACCCACCGATCTAATGAAAAACCAAACTGTCAGATACCCACCGATCTAATGAAACACCAAACTGTCAAATACCCACCGATCTAATGAAACACCAAACTGTCAAATACCCACCGATCTAATGAAACACCAAACTGTCAGATACCCACCGATCTAATGAAACACCAAACTGTCAGATACCCACCGAGCTAATGAAACACCAAACTGTCAAATACCCACCGATCTAATGAAACACCAAACTGTCAAATACCCACCGATCTAATGAAACACCAAACTGTCAGATACCCACCGATCTAATGAAACACCAAACTGTCAAATACCCACCGATCTAATGAAACACCAAACTGTCAAATACCCACCGATCTAATGAAACACCAAACTGTCAAATACCCACCGATCTAATGAAACACCAAACTGTCAAATACCCACCGATCTAATGAAACACCAAACTGTCAGATACCCACCGATCTAATGAAACACCAAACTGTCAGATACCCACCGAGCTAATGAAAAACCAAACTGTCAAATACCCACCGATCTAATGAAAAACCAAACTGTCAAATACCCACCGATCTAATTAAAAACCAAACTGTCAAATACCCACCGATCTAATTAAAAACCAAACTGTCAAATACCCACCGATCTAATTAAAAACCAAACTGTCAAATACCCACCGATCTAATTAAAAACCAAACTGTCAAATACCCACCGATCTAATGAAACACCAAACTGTCAAATACCCACCGATCTAATGAAACACCAAACTGTCAGATACCCACCGATCTAATGAAACACCAAACTGTCAGATACCCACCGATCTAATGAAACACCAAACTGTCAAATACCCACCGATCTAATGAAACACCAAACTGTCAGATACCCACCGATCTAATGAAACACCAAACTGTCAAATACCCACCGAGCTAATGAAACACCAAACTGTCAAATACCCACCGATCTAATGAAACACCAAACTGTCAAATACCCACCGATCTAATGAAACACCAAACTGTCAAATACCCACCGATCTAATGAAACACCAAACTGTCAAATACCCACCGATCTAATGAAACACCAAACTGTCAAATACCCACCGATCTAATGAAACACCAAACTGTCAAATACCCACCGAGCTAATGAAACACCAAACTGTCAAATACCCACCGATCTAATGAAACACCAAACTGTCAAATACCCACCGATCTAATGAAACACCAAACTGTCAAATACCCACCGAGCTAATGAAACACCAAACTGTCAAATACCCACCGATCTAATGAAACACCAAACTGTCAAATACCCACCGATCTAATGAAACACCAAACTGTCAAATACCCACCGATCTAATGAAACACCAAACTGTCAAATACCCACCGATCTAATGAAACACCAAACTGTCAAATACCCACCGATCTAATGAAACACCAAACTGTCAAATACCCACCGATCTAATGAAACACCAAACTGTCAGATACCCACCGATCTAATGAAACACCAAACTGTCAAATACCCACCGATCTAATGAAACACCAAACTGTCAGATACCCACCGATCTAATGAAACACCAAACTGTCAGATACCCACCGATCTAATGAAACACCAAACTGTCAGATACCCACCGATCTAATGAAACACCAAACTGTCAAATACCCACCGATCTAATGAAAAACCAAACTGTCAGATACCCACCGATCTAATGAAACACCAAACTGTCAAATACCCACCGATCTAATGAAACACCAAACTGTCAAATACCCACCGATCTAATGAAACACCAAACTGTCAGATACCCACCGATCTAATGAAACACCAAACTGTCAGATACCCACCGAGCTAATGAAACACCAAACTGTCAAATACCCACCGATCTAATGAAACACCAAACTGTCAAATACCCACCGATCTAATGAAACACCAAACTGTCAGATACCCACCGATCTAATGAAACACCAAACTGTCAAATACCCACCGATCTAATGAAACACCAAACTGTCAAATACCCACCGATCTAATGAAACACCAAACTGTCAAATACCCACCGATCTAATGAAACACCAAACTGTCAAATACCCACCGATCTAATGAAACACCAAACTGTCAGATACCCACCGAGCTAATGAAACACCAAACTGTCAGATACCCACCGAGCTAATGAAAAACCAAACTGTCAAATACCCACCGATCTAATGAAAAACCAAACTGTCAAATACCCACCGATCTAATTAAAAACCAAACTGTCAAATACCCACCGATCTAATTAAAAACCAAACTGTCAAATACCCACCGATCTAATTAAAAACCAAACTGTCAAATACCCACCGATCTAATGAAACACCAAACTGTCAAATACCCACCGATCTAATGAAACACCAAACTGTCAAATACCCACCGATCTAATGAAACACCAAACTGTCAGATACCCACCGATCTAATGAAACACCAAACTGTCAGATACCCACCGATCTAATGAAACACCAAACTGTCAGATACCCACCGATCTAATGAAACACCAAACTGTCAAATACCCACCGATCTAATGAAACACCAAACTGTCAAATACCCACCGATCTAATGAAACACCAAACTGTCAAATACCCACCGATCTAATGAAACACCAAACTGTCAAATACCCACCGATCTAATGAAACACCAAACTGTCAAATACCCACCGAGCTAATGAAACACCAAACTGTCAAATACCCACCGAGCTAATGAAACACCAAACTGTCAAATACCCACCGATCTAATGAAACACCAAACTGTCAAATACCCACCGATCTAATGAAACACCAAACTGTCAAATACCCACCGATCTAATGAAACACCAAACTGTCAAATACCCACTGATCTAATGAAACACCAAACTGTCAGATACCCACCGATCTAATGAAACACCAAACTGTCAGATACCCACCGAGCTAATGAAACACCAAACTGTCAGATACCCACCGAGCTAATGAAACACCAAACTGTCAGATACCCACCGAGCTAATGAAACACCAAACTGTCAGATACCCACCGAGCTAATGAAACACCAAACTGTCAGATACCCACCGAGCTAATGAAACACCAAACTGTCAGATACCCACCGAGCTAATGAAACACCAAACTGTCAAATACCCACCGAGCTAATGAAACACCAAACTGTCAAATACCCACCGAGCTAATGAAACACCAAACTGTCAAATACCCACCGAGCTAATGAAACACCAAACTGTCAAATACCCACCGAGCTAATGAAACACCAAACTGTCAAATACCCACCGATCTAATGAAACACCAAACTGTCAAATACCCACCGAGCTAATGAAACACCAAACTGTCAAATACCCACCGATCTAATGAAACACCAAACTGTCAAATACCCACCGAGCTAAAGAAACACCAAACTGTCAAATACCCACCGATCTAATGAAACACCAAACTGTCAAATACCCACCGATCTAATGAAACACCAAACTGTCAAATACCCACCGATCTAATGAAACACCAAACTGTCAAATACCCACCGATCTAATGAAACACCAAACTGTCAAATACCCACCGATCTAATGAAACACCAAACTGTCAAATACCCACCGATCTAATGAAACACCAAACTGTCAGATACCCACCGATCTAATGAAACACCAAACTGTCAGATACCCACCGATCTAATGAAACACCAAACTGTCAGATACCCACCGATCTAATGAAACACCAAACTGTCAGATACCCACCGATCTAATGAAACACCAAACTGTCAAATACCCACCGATCTAATGAAAAACCAAACTGTCAGATACCCACCGATCTAATGAAACACCAAACTGTCAAATACCCACCGATCTAATGAAACACCAAACTGTCAAATACCCACCGATCTAATGAAACACCAAACTGTCAGATACCCACCGATCTAATGAAACACCAAACTGTCAGATACCCACCGAGCTAATGAAACACCAAACTGTCAAATACCCACCGATCTAATGAAACACCAAACTGTCAAATACCCACCGATCTAATGAAACACCAAACTGTCAGATACCCACCGATCTAATGAAACACCAAACTGTCAAATACCCACCGAGCTAATGAAACACCAAACTGTCAAATACCCACCGATCTAATGAAACACCAAACTGTCAAATACCCACCGATCTAATGAAACACCAAACTGTCAAATACCCACCGATCTAATGAAACACCAAACTGTCAGATACCCACCGAGCTAATGAAACACCAAACTGTCAAATACCCACCGATCTAATTAAAAACCAAACTGTCAAATACCCACCGATCTAATTAAAAACCAAACTGTCAAATACCCACCGATCTAATTAAAAACCAAACTGTCAAATACCCACCGATCTAATGAAACACCAAACTGTCAAATACCCACCGATCTAATGAAACACCAAACTGTCAGATACCCACCGATCTAATGAAACACCAAACTGTCAGATACCCACCGATCTAATGAAACACCAAACTGTCAAATACCCACCGATCTAATGAAACACCAAACTGTCAGATACCCACCGATCTAATGAAACACCAAACTGTCAAATACCCACCGATCTAATGAAACACCAAACTGT
Source organism: Alviniconcha strummeri (assembly GCA_963584105.1). NCBI lineage: Eukaryota > Metazoa > Mollusca > Gastropoda > Provannidae > Alviniconcha > Alviniconcha strummeri. The sequence goes on along the minus strand of OY757547.1, from coordinate 1,877,001 downwards.
CAAATACCCACCGATCTAATGAAACACCAAACTGTCAAATACCCACCGAGCTAATGAAACACCAAACTGTGAAATACCCACCGAGCTAATGAAACACCAAACTGTCAAATACCCACCGATCTAATGAAACACCAAACTGTCAAATACCCACCGATCTAATGAAACACCAAACTGTCAAATACCCACCGATCTAATGAAACACCAAACTGTCAAATACCCACCGATCTAATGAAACACCAAACTGTCAGATACCCACCGATCTAATGAAACACCAAACTGTCAAATACCCACCGAGCTAATGAAACACCAAACTGTCAAATACCCACCGAGCTAATGAAACACCAAACTGTCAAATACCCACCGATCTAATGAAACACCAAACTGTCAGATACCCACCGAGCTAATGAAACACCAAACTGTCAGATACCCACCGAGCTAATGAAACACCAAACTGTCATATACCCACCGAGCTAATGAAACACCAAACTGTCAAATACCCACCGATCTAATGAAACACCAAACTGTCAAATACCCACCGAGCTAATGAAACACCAAACTGTCAAATACCCACCGAGCTAATGAAACACCAAACTGTCAGATACCCACCGATCTAATGAAACACCAAACTGTCAAATACCCACCGATCTAATGAAACACCAAACTGTCAAATACCCACCGATCTAATGAAACACCAAACTGTCAGATACCCACCGATCTAATGAAACACCAAACTGTCAAATACCCACCGAGCTAATGAAACACCAAACTGTCAAATACCCACCGATCTAATGAAACACCAAACTGTCAGATACCCACCGATCTAATGAAACACCAAACTGTCAGATACCCACCGATCTAATGAAACACCAAACTGTCAAATACCCACCGATCTAATGAAACACCAAACTGTCAAATACCCACCGATCTAATGAAACACCAAACTGTCAAATACCCACCGATCTAATGAAACACCAAACTGTCAGATACCCACCGATCTAATGAAACACCAAACTGTCAGATACCCACCGATCTAATGAAACACCAAACTGTCAAATACCCACCGATCTAATGAAAAACCAAACTGTCAAATACCCACCGATCTAATGAAAAACCAAACTGTCAAATACCCACCGATCTAATGAAAAACCAAACTGTCAAATACCCACCGATCTAATTAAAAACCAAACTGTCAAATACCCACCGATCTAATTAAAAACCAAACTGTCAAATACCCACCGATCTAATGAAACACCAAACTGTCAAATACCCACCGATCTAATGAAACACCAAACTGTCAGATACCCACCGATCTAATGAAACACCAAACTGTCAGATACCCACCGATCTAATGAAACACCAAACTGTCAGATACCCACCGATCTAATGAAACACCAAACTGTCAGATACCCACCGATCTAATGAAACACCAAACTGTCAAATACCCACCGATCTAATGAAACACCAAACTGTCAAATACCCACCGATCTAATGAAACACCAAACTGTCAAATACCCACCGATCTAATGAAACACCAAACTGTGAAATACCCACCGAGCTAATGAAACACCAAACTGTCAAATACCCACCGATCTAATGAAACACCAAACTGTCAAATACCCACCGATCTAATGAAACACCAAACTGTCAAATACCCACCGATCTAATGAAACACCAAACTGTCAAATACCCACCGATCTAATGAAACACCAAACTGTCAGATACCCACCGATCTAATGAAACACCAAACTGTCAAATACCCACCGATCTAATGAAACACCAAACTGTCAAATACCCACCGATCTAATGAAACACCAAACTGTCAAATACCCACCGATCTAATGAAACACCAAACTGTCAAATACCCACCGAGCTAATGAAACACCAAACTGTCAAATACCCACCGATCTAATGAAACACCAAACTGTCAGATACCCACCGATCTAATGAAACACCAAACTGTCAGATACCCACCGAGCTAATGAAACACCAAACTGTCAGATACCCACCGAGCTAATGAAACACCAAACTGTCAAATACCCACCGATCTAATGAAACACCAAACTGTCAAATACCCACCGAGCTAATGAAACACCAAACTGTCAAATACCCACCGAGCTAATGAAACACCAAACTGTCAGATACCCACCGATCTAATGAAACACCAAACTGTCAGATACCCACCGATCTAATGAAACACCAAACTGTCAGATACCCACCGATCTAATGAAACACCAAACTGTCAAATACCCACCGATCTAATGAAACACCAAACTGTCAAATACCCACCGATCTAATGAAACACCAAACTGTCAGATACCCACCGATCTAATGAAACACCAAACTGTCAGATACCCACCGATCTAATGAAACACCAAACTGTCAGATACCCACCGATCTAATGAAACACCAAACTGTCAAATACCCACCGATCTAATGAAACACCAAACTGTCAAATACCCACCGATCTAATGAAACACCAAACTGTCAAATACCCACCGAGCTAATGAAACACCAAACTGTCAGATACCCACCGATCTAATGAAACACCAAACTGTCAGATACCCACCGATCTAATGAAACACCAAACTGTCAAATACCCACCGATCTAATGAAACACCAAACTGTCAAATACCCACCGATCTAATGAAACACCAAACTGTCAGATACCCACCGATCTAATGAAACACCAAACTGTCAGATACCCACCGATCTAATGAAACACCAAACTGTCAGATACCCACCGATCTAATGAAACACCAAACTGTCAGATACCCACCGATCTAATGAAACACCAAACTGTCAAATACCCACCGATCTAATGAAACACCAAACTGTCAAATACCCACCGATCTAATGAAACACCAAACTGTCAGATACCCACCGAGCTAATGAAAAACCAAACTGTCAAATACCCACCGAGCTAATGAAAAACCAAACTGTCAAATACCCACCGAGCTAATGAAAAACCAAACTGTCAAATACCCACCGATCTAATGAAAAACCAAACTGTCAAATACCCACCGATCTAATTAAAAACCAAACTGTCAAATACCCACCGATCTAATTAAAAACCAAACTGTCAAATACCCACCGATCTAATGAAACACCAAACTGTCAAATACCCACCGATCTAATGAAACACCAAACTGTCAGATACCCACCGATCTAATGAAACACCAAACTGTCAGATACCCACCGATCTAATGAAACACCAAACTGTCAGATACCCACCGATCTAATGAAACACCAAACTGTCAGATACCCACCGATCTAATGAAACACCAAACTGTCAAATACCCACCGATCTAATGAAACACCAAACTGTCAAATACCCACCGATCTAATGAAACACCAAACTGTCAAATACCCACCGAGCTAATGAAACACCAAACTGTGAAATACCCACCGAGCTAATGAAACACCAAACTGTGAAATACCCACCGAGCTAATGAAACACCAAACTGTCAAATACCCACCGATCTAATGAAACACCAAACTGTCAAATACCCACCGATCTAATGAAACACCAAACTGTCAAATACCCACCGATCTAATGAAACACCAAACTGTCAGATACCCACCGATCTAATGAAACACCAAACTGTCAAATACCCACCGATCTAATGAAACACCAAACTGTCAAATACCCACCGATCTAATGAAACACCAAACTGTCAAATACCCACCGAGCTAATGAAACACCAAACTGTCAAATACCCACCGAGCTAATGAAACACCAAACTGTCAAATACCCACCGATCTAATGAAACACCAAACTGTCAGATACCCACCGAGCTAATGAAACACCAAACTGTCAGATACCCACCGAGCTAATGAAACACCAAACTGTCAGATACCCACCGAGCTAATGAAACACCAAACTGTCAAATACCCACCGATCTAATGAAACACCAAACTGTCAAATACCCACCGAGCTAATGAAACACCAAACTGTCAAATACCCACCGAGCTAATGAAACACCAAACTGTCAAATACCCACCGAGCTAATGAAACACCAAACTGTCAAATACCCACCGAGCTAATGAAACACCAAACTGTCAAATACCCACCGATCTAATGAAACACCAAACTGTCAGATACCCACCGAGCTAATGAAACACCAAACTGTCAGATACCCACCGAGCTAATGAAACACCAAACTGTCAGATACCCACCGAGCTAATGAAACACCAAACTGTCAAATACCCACCGATCTAATGAAACACCAAACTGTCAAATACCCACCGAGCTAATGAAACACCAAACTGTCAAATACCCACCGAGCTAATGAAACACCAAACTGTCAAATACCCACCGATCTAATGAAACACCAAACTGTCAGATACCCACCGATCTAATGAAACACCAAACTGTCAAATACCCACCGATCTAATGAAACACCAAACTGTCAGATACCCACCGATCTAATGAAACACCAAACTGTCAGATACCCACCGATCTAATGAAACACCAAACTGTCAGATACCCACCGATCTAATGAAACACCAAACTGTCAAATACCCACCGATCTAATGAAAAACCAAACTGTCAGATACCCACCGATCTAATGAAACACCAAACTGTCAAATACCCACCGATCTAATGAAACACCAAACTGTCAAATACCCACCGATCTAATGAAACACCAAACTGTCAGATACCCACCGATCTAATGAAACACCAAACTGTCAGATACCCACCGAGCTAATGAAACACCAAACTGTCAAATACCCACCGATCTAATGAAACACCAAACTGTCAAATACCCACCGATCTAATGAAACACCAAACTGTCAGATACCCACCGATCTAATGAAACACCAAACTGTCAAATACCCACCGATCTAATGAAACACCAAACTGTCAAATACCCACCGATCTAATGAAACACCAAACTGTCAAATACCCACCGATCTAATGAAACACCAAACTGTCAAATACCCACCGATCTAATGAAACACCAAACTGTCAGATACCCACCGATCTAATGAAACACCAAACTGTCAGATACCCACCGATCTAATGAAACACCAAACTGTCAAATACCCACCGATCTAATGAAAAACCAAACTGTCAAATACCCACCGATCTAATTAAAAACCAAACTGTCAAATACCCACCGATCTAATTAAAAACCAAACTGTCAAATACCCACCGATCTAATTAAAAACCAAACTGTCAAATACCCACCGATCTAATTAAAAACCAAACTGTCAAATACCCACCGATCTAATGAAACACCAAACTGTCAAATACCCACCGATCTAATGAAACACCAAACTGTCAGATACCCACCGATCTAATGAAACACCAAACTGTCAGATACCCACCGATCTAATGAAACACCAAACTGTCAAATACCCACCGATCTAATGAAACACCAAACTGTCAGATACCCACCGATCTAATGAAACACCAAACTGTCAAATACCCACCGATCTAATGAAACACCAAACTGTCAAATACCCACCGATCTAATGAAACACCAAACTGTCAAATACCCACCGAGCTAATGAAACACCAAACTGTGAAATACCCACCGAGCTAATGAAACACCAAACTGTCAAATACCCACCGATCTAATGAAACACCAAACTGTCAAATACCCACCGATCTAATGAAACACCAAACTGTCAAATACCCACCGATCTAATGAAACACCAAACTGTCAAATACCCACCGATCTAATGAAACACCAAACTGTCAGATACCCACCGATCTAATGAAACACCAAACTGTCAAATACCCACCGAGCTAATGAAACACCAAACTGTCAAATACCCACCGAGCTAATGAAACACCAAACTGTCAAATACCCACCGATCTAATGAAACACCAAACTGTCAGATACCCACCGAGCTAATGAAACACCAAACTGTCAGATACCCACCGAGCTAATGAAACACCAAACTGTCAGATACCCACCGAGCTAATGAAACACCAAACTGTCAAATACCCACCGATCTAATGAAACACCAAACTGTCAAATACCCACCGAGCTAATGAAACACCAAACTGTCAAATACCCACCGAGCTAATGAAACACCAAACTGTCAGATACCCACCGATCTAATGAAACACCAAACTGTCAGATACCCACCGATCTAATGAAACACCAAACTGTCAAATACCCACCGATCTAATGAAACACCAAACTGTCAAATACCCACCGATCTAATGAAACACCAAACTGTCAAATACCCACCGATCTAATGAAACACCAAACTGTCAGATACCCACCGATCTAATGAAACACCAAACTGTCAGATACCCACCGATCTAATGAAACACCAAACTGTCAGATACCCACCGATCTAATGAAACACCAAACTGTCAAATACCCACCGAGCTAATGAAACACCAAACTGTCAAATACCCACCGAGCTAATGAAACACCAAACTGTCAAATACCCACCGATCTAATGAAACACCAAACTGTCAGATACCCACCGATCTAATGAAACACCAAACTGTCAAATACCCACCGATCTAATGAAACACCAAACTGTCAAATACCCACCGATCTAATGAAACACCAAACTGTCAAATACCCACCGATCTAATGAAACACCAAACTGTCAGATACCCACCGATCTAATGAAACACCAAACTGTCAGATACCCACCGATCTAATGAAACACCAAACTGTCAGATACCCACCGATCTAATGAAACACCAAACTGTCAGATACCCACCGATCTAATGAAACACCAAACTGTCAAATACCCACCGATCTAATGAAACACCAAACTGTCAAATACCCACCGATCTAATGAAACACCAAACTGTCAGATACCCACCGATCTAATGAAACACCAAACTGTCAAATACCCACCGAGCTAATGAAACACCAAACTGTCAAATACCCACCGATCTAATGAAACACCAAACTGTCAGATACCCACCGATCTAATGAAACACCAAACTGTCAAATACCCACCGATCTAATGAAACACCAAACTGTCAAATACCCACCGATCTAATGAAACACCAAACTGTCAAATACCCACCGAGCTAATGAAACACCAAACTGTCAAATACCCACCGATCTAATGAAACACCAAACTGTCAAATACCCACCGATCTAATGAAACACCAAACTGTCAAATACCCACCGATCTAATGAAACACCAAACTGTCAAATACCCACCGATCTAATGAAACACCAAACTGTCAAATACCCACCGATCTAATGAAACACCAAACTGTCAAATACCCACCGATCTAATGAAACACCAAACTGTCAAATACCAACCGAGCTAATGAAACACCAAACTGTCAAATACCCACCGATCTAATGAAACACCAAACTGTCAAATACCAACCGAGCTAATGAAACACCAAACTGTCAAATACCCACCGATCTAATGAAACACCAAACTGTCAAATACCCACCGATCTAATGAAACACCAAACTGTCAAATACCAACCGAGCTAATGAAACACCAAACTGTCAAATACCCACCGAGCTAATGAAACACCAAACTGTCAAATACCCACCGAGCTAATGAAACACCAAACTGTCAAATACCCACCGATCTAATGAAACACCAAACTGTCAAATACCCACCGATCTAATGAAACACCAAACTGTCAAATACCCACCGATCTAATGAAACACCAAACTGTCAAATACCCACCGATCTAATGAAACACCAAACTGTCAAATACCCACCGATCTAATGAAACACCAAACTGTCAAATACCCACCGATCTAATGAAACACCAAACTGTCAAATACCCACCGATCTAATGAAACACCAAACTGTCAAATACCCACCGATCTAATGAAACACCAAACTGTCAAATACCCACCGATCTAATGAAACACCAAACTGTCAAATACCCACCGATCTAATGAAACACCAAACTGTCAAATACCCACCGATCTAATGAAACACCAAACTGTCAAATACCAACCGAGCTAATGAAACACCAAACTGTCAAATACCCACCGATCTAATGAAACACCAAACTGTCAAATACCAACCGAGCTAATGAAACACCAAACTGTCAAATACCCACCGATCTAATGAAACACCAAACTGTCAAATACCCACCGATCTAATGAAACACCAAACTGTCAAATACCCACCGATCTAATGAAACACCAAACTGTCAAATACCCACCGATCTAATGAAACACCAAACTGTCAAATACCCACCGATCTAATGAAACACCAAACTGTCAAATACCCACCGATCTAATGAAACACCAAACTGTCAAATACCCACCGATCTAATGAAACACCAAACTGTCAAATACCAACCGAGCTAATGAAACACCAAACTGTCAAATACCCACCGATCTAATGAAACACCAAACTGTCAAATACCAACCGAGCTAATGAAACACCAAACTGTCAAATACCCACCGATCTAATGAAACACCAAACTGTCAAATACCCACCGATCTAATGAAACACCAAACTGTCAAATACCCACCGAGCTAATGAAACACCAAACTGTCAAATACCCACCGAGCTAATGAAACACCAAACTGTCAAATACCCACCGAGCTAATGAAACACCAAACTGTCAAATACCCACCGATCTAATGAAACACCAAACTGTCAAATACCCACCGATCTAATGAAACACCAAACTGTCAAATACCCACCGATCTAATGAAACACCAAACTGTCAAATACCCACCGATCTAATGAAACACCAAACTGTCAGATACCCACCGATCTAATGAAACACCAAACTGTCAGATACCCACCGATCTAATGAAACACCAAACTGTCAGATACCCACCGATCTAATGAAACACCAAACTGTCAAATACCCACCGATCTAATGAAAAACCAAACTGTCAAATACCCACCGATCTAATGAAACACCAAACTGTCAAATACCCACCGATCTAATGAAACACCAAACTGTCAAATACCCACCGATCTAATGAAACACCAAACTGTCAAATACCCACCGATCTAATGAAACACCAAACTGTCAAATACCCACCGATCTAATGAAACACCAAACTGTCAAATACCCACCGATCTAATGAAACACCAAACTGTCAGATACCCACCGAGCTAATGAAACACCAAACTGTCAAATACCCACCGATCTAATGAAACACCAAACTGTCAAATACCCACCGATCTAATGAAACACCAAACTGTCAGATACCCACCGATCTAATGAAACACCAAACTGTCAAATACCCACCGATCTAATGAAACACCAAACTGTCAGATACCCACCGATCTAATGAAACACCAAACTGTCAAATACCCACCGATCTAATGAAACACCAAACTGTCAAATACCCACCGATCTAATGAAACACCAAACTGTCAAATACCCACCGATCTAATGAAACACCAAACTGTCAGATACCCACCGATCTAATGAAACACCAAACTGTCAGATACCCACCGATCTAATGAAACACCAAACTGTCAAATACCCACCGATCTAATGAAACACCAAACTGTCAAATACCCACCGAGCTAATGAAACACCAAACTGTCAAATACCCACCGAGCTAATGAAACACCAAACTGTCAAATACCCACCGAGCTAATGAAACACCAAACTGTCAAATACCCACCGATCTAATGAAACACCAAACTGTCAGATACCCACCGAGCTAATGAAACACCAAACTGTCAAATACCCACCGATCTAATGAAACACCAAACTGTCAGATACCCACCGATCTAATGAAACACCAAACTGTCAGATACCCACCGAGCTAATGAAACACCAAACTGTCAAATACCCACCGATCTAATGAAACACCAAACTGTCAGATACCCACCGAGCTAATGAAACACCAAACTGTCAAATACCCACCGATCTAATGAAACACCAAACTGTCAGATACCCACCGATCTAATGAAACACCAAACTGTCAGATACCCACCGAGCTAATGAAACACCAAACTGTCAGATACCCACCGATCTAATGAAACACCAAACTGTCAGATACCCACCGAGCTAATGAAACACCAAACTGTCAAATACCCACCGATCTAATGAAACACCAAACTGTCAAATACCCACCGATCTAATGAAACACAAGCTCGACAGAAAACTAAAAGCCAGCAGTGCACTTTGAATCAGATTTGTTTGTTTTGTTTGTTTGTTTGTTTTTGTTTAATTTTTATTGATTAGTTTTAGTTTTTTGTTTGTTATTCATTGTTTTGATTTGACCGGTTCTACAATTTCAGTTCAGTTCATCTATGCGCTCGAAAAAGTCCATATGCGCGCAACCCCCGTCTCTCAAACGTTTTCCTAGTGTTGCCTTTGAAGCATTTGGTACAAATGGGTGAAAGACGTGTTTAAGTGGTGATGCTTTGTAATTTGTGTTCTCTTTATCTAGTTCTTAACGTAGGCGGGAGCACCTGAGGTGCTGATACTTTCGGCCGTATGGTTGAGGAGGACGTCCGAACCCGATCTCAAACAGATGAGTGTCAGCATAGCCCTACGGCTGAGACGGTTCAGCGCATCGGTTTGAACCTGTCTGTTTTAAATACAACCTGCTATATTCCAAATGGATGAACCTGCTAGCCAATGCGAGCCCGCCGTTTGGACTGAAGTGAAGAAAAGGCCGGAGGTCACAATTAAGGGATTATAACTCGAGTAGCAAAGTGGAAAACGTCGACCTTCCCTTTGCTTTAATCCGTCAGTGTCGATGTATCGTGTGGCAGCCAGTACGTTAAAGACGGACGGGTCTGACCGCGTGAGGTTCGAACAGTCCTGCTCAACTGACCATATGGCACAAATGGCTTGTAATTCAGCGCCATTAACTCTTTCACTACCATGCTTGCCGCGCCGTCACTCGAAAAACGACCGATAGAAGTGCCAAAATCGAAACCAGGAAGGCTTTTTTGCCCCCTCGCATGAGCGGGTGAAAGGATTTCTATCCAAATGCACGGTATTGAAAGCAGATTTGTTCTGGGACCATCAAATATATTGTCTGGAGGTGTGCAATTTTCCGCCCGGAAATTTTACAGACCGGGGCAGTGAAGGGGTTAATTCGGTTTCGGCCTAACACAGCTGTTGATATTGAAGGACTCTTTTGGTACAGCTGGAGTATCGCCAGCGACCAAAGTAGTCATATCTCTGTCCGCCTGAATAAACAAATCGACTTCCCGTCATCCACCAACGCTGCAGACTCTCCCATAACAGACCCACTGCATGTTATCATGTCGTTATCAAACAGCGTGGCTTGGATACTGACGTGCTGCACGTTGCGACTCCTCTAGAAACCAGCATGTGGGCTGGTACAGTGCTGTGACACCGGAATTTATCACGAGATTAGGTCAATTCGTTATTGTTGTTTCATCAGTGACATTTCCCAACCGCTTTACTCTGTTCCACTTATCGTCGTCTTTCCAAAACAACAACAACAACAAACAGATCTGCGTCGTCGCTTCCTACCTCACCAAAACGACGTTTTTATATTTGTTGGAGTTGTTTTTAGTAGGTCTTCTTCGGCTGTTTCGACTAATTCCGAAACAAGCCAAACGTTCTGTCGGGCATCTATGCCTTTCACTGACCATGCTGTGATCACTGAATTCCCAAACTGCTCGTCTGTCTTAACTGTTTGTGAACTCTGTCTTAACTATTTGTGAACTCTGTCTTAACTATTTGTGAACTCTGTCTTAACTATTTGTGAACTCAACTTGATCCACGCTTCAGCCAGTCACCTATCAACAAAGTCATAACTAACCCCGATTTAACCAATCATTTGTCACCAGGACACGTAACATGTGGGATTATCACTTGTTGTTTTCAGCTACTTTCTGGTTAGACCAGTAAACCACCGTAGATCAATGAGCTCGGGGGGGAAAAAAGTGGAAACAAATCCGCACCGCAAGTGTAACAAATATAAGTTTATGTTTCCTAAATACCAAGACTAAATCTTTGGATCACTGTGAACTTGTGTGGGTGAAATTTTGCAAGCGTTGCATAATAGAACTCTCTCTCTTTTTCACGCCCCCCCCCCCCCCCCCCCCCCCCCCCCCCCCCCCCCACCGGCTCTCGTCTTCAGATACTTTGTTGCGGGTGATTTTCGTTCTGCACTTCTACTGAAATCATACAAAATCGATTTAATATCATTTGTTATAATAATTAAAGAATCTTTATTATGCAAAATTCCGTCCGGAGAGACGACTCTAGGCGCGTACACGTACACACAGGCACCCGTACACACGAGTATTATGCTCTGTACATAGTTTACAACCAAGTTCAACAGACAATAGACAGGGATTTGTGGCGGAGGAAGAAGTGCCCTGGCTTTGCAACGCCCCAACCGCCATAGTTGTACTCTTTCCCAGTCAAACACTAACACCTCAACTTTTGTTCTCCTAAGAATGAAGTTGCCAGCAAGCCTAAAACGGTCTGTTTCTGGCCCTATGCTCTACTGTGTAACTTTCGACTGGAGCGACAGTCAAACTTCTTTTTTTAAATTTGTTTTTACCTGCTGCAGTTTGGTTCTTTGCTTTAAAAAAAAAATCCTAAAAAAAATCCCCCCCCTTCCTCCCCCGTCACGGTGGATTTAATGGGGTGTAGTGGTATTTAAGATGACGTTTAAGATCAGTTGAAGCTGAGCTACCCGGGGTAGTTTTGTACACTGACATGTGGAATGGTTGGTTAAAACAAAATAAAAAAATTGAATGTTGAGAGTTCGTCCAAGATCATTAAAAACGAAATGGCGCAAGAATTTGTCCAGCAAGATTGTGCATTATAAAGTTGAGAAGAATGACGAAAGAGCGTTTAAAGTTACATCCAATATTTCGTACAAAACCTGAAGGAAACGCTCAGCAAAGCTTTATCTAGTATTGTTGTTATGAATGTATCCCAACAAGTTTCGAGGTACAGCAGTCTGACGAAATATTGGAATCTTTTAAACATGATTTACGCATGTAATATTGCGTACGCGCCTGTGTGTGTACGTGACAGTGAGAATGGAATCGAAAATTATTCTACTTTACTAAAAACACTTGCACATTACTAGTAAGGCCAGTTGAAAGCGATGAAGAGGTCTCTCCTGTTTTCCAATTCGCAGGTGCTATGCTGTGCGTACCCAGAATGACGTCAGAGTGGTCGCCATCTTTGTACTAAAGGTTAAACTGTAGTAACAACAATTTGAGACCACTCTCTTCGTTGTAGTACATCAATAAATCATCTCGAAGTGAGCTGAATGAATGACATGCTGGTCTCTTCGGCGCAGAGAAGCGCTTGAACAAATTAATATACACATGGCCAAATCTTGACCCCTGTGTCGAGTGGACACGGCTATAGTTACACCTGTACAGAAAGGATGGCTGTTAGCGTTTTGCATTGTCACATTTAATTAGCGTGCCTTTTAACCGTTTCTGCGTTTGATCTTGAGTGCAAAGGTTTGATACGAAACACACGGCCCAGGAATGTCGAT
>OY757547.1:1853601-1858601 GCA_963584105.1 Alviniconcha strummeri | reverse complement strand
ACAGAATAATGAAACCCTAAACACCCCACAACACTTCACTCAAGGTTTTTCTCATCACCCCCCCCCCCCCCACACACACACACACACACACACACACACACACACAAACGCCCCCAACACACGAACAGCGCTACACAGCCACCGCACACACAAACACAGGTAATCCACAAGAGCTCTGTTCAGTGTTCAAAAGGGGAAAACATGGTTGGTGTTACGGCAGAAGAGTGTCGGGGAGGGCAAGGTAGACTGTTCCCGAGTAATGCTGCTTGACAGAAGAAGGCGCGTTGACCAGAAGACTTGAGATGAGCGGATGGAAGACGATGTGTTCATTGACGTTTTCGTCGCCCCTACACAACAGTCATCTGCTGGGGCGCCACTGGTCACTGAGTCAACGTGGGAACCAGCTATCACAGCAACTACTGTCTAAATAAGCTGTGGTCAGGCAGTCAGTCTTCAAGAATCGTTTCATCCATCCACCCACTCACCCATCCATCCACCCAACAGACCCCGAACGGAGGCCGGGGATTTCTGATGCCTCCCCCCCCCCCCTCCCCGTCTGAAATCTCAGGGCTGTCTTTTGATTCCCCTTTCCTATCTCCTCTCTTGTTATTCTGCCTAGTCCTCTTGCTCTTTCTGTCTTGTCATTTTTCTGTTAATTGTCCATTCTCCTGACTTATTTCCCAGAAAACTCAAATAGTTTCCGTTAATAGCTAGACTTTTTTGTATGGCTCTTGTTGAGCAGCTAGGAGATGACAGATGGTAGGTGGTATGTGCAGCTTGCTGCCATATGGCACTGGTATTTGCCATTATGCGTTTATATAACGTTTAAAAAATTTGTATTGTGTTTGCCCATTCCTTTTTTTATGCATAGTTTTCTTTAACCTGGTATCGATAAATTAGACGGAATGGTCGATGATACCAGCATGTCCTAGCCTTATGTGCTCTTTTAACAGCGGTAATATTGAAGGGACTAACTCTTCGAAAGTTTGTATCTGATGTTTGTCTATGCATGTTTATGTTTGCGAGAGGTTGGAAGCATGAATGAAGAGTCATAAGTAAGCGGTTGCTATAACATAACTTTTATTTACACCAACCAGGAATCAGTGTAGGCTCTCCCCTGAATCAGACGCATTGGTGCCCAGCTAACGGCTCACAATAAAAGGCGACCTGCTTCTGCAGGGACACTGGGGGAAAGAGGACGCGGCGGGCCCAGCGCGCAAATTTTAACATTTCAGATAACTAATAGGACCATTAAAACTCCCACCCAATCAAAAAAGAGAAAGGACGACAGGAAAGAAAAGGTTAAAGGGACATGGCCCTGGACATACACAATACACTCGGTTACATATAATTATATGAGTTTTGAAATGTGTATTTGCTTATGACCTGAGTTTGACTGTCCTGAGGTAACCCTGTGTAGTTGACAGGACATTAAAATCCAATTACAAGCAAACAAACAAAACACGCAACAGCAGATGGTCAACCAGCACGACCAGGTGTGGGATGAAAAGACATGGGGGGATATGGGGGAAGGGGGGGGGGGATGAAGTAGACATTAACAGTAAAACAAATGCATGAGTCACTATATTTACAGACTTCTGGTCTTTCTCCAGTTTAACTTTGTTGTTTGTGCTGCTCTGTGTGTGTGTCTGCTTGCTGGGTACAGCAGACACTGAAGCAGGTTCTGTCCGTCAATACAGCTGGCAGTAACTGGCAGAAGAGTATGGATATTTGTTGTGCTAACTGATACAATCTGGCCGCCATGACGCTAAACCCCACACATTGCCCCACACTCCGAGCATCGCTTCCCGGCACCTTCCTCCAAACTCTGCCAGATTTAGTCACGCCACTGAAGGGGCACTCTTTAACTCCGCGCAGCTGTCCAGCGACGCGGGCAGCGCCCTCCGAAAGGTTCGGGTACTAATGTGACTGTAGAAGCAACCTAACGCCCAAGCACGCACGTAAACATGAGACGCATCCACCCTGGGTTAAAAAAAAGAAGAGTTCCGTCTCGGTTCAAAAGATTGTGGTTTTATTTGTGATTGATTGATTGATGATCACTTATGTAGCGCTATTCTCCGCTCTCTTGAGCATACTCATGCGCTCGCAACTAAATACGGCAGTGGTTGAAGGAAAGATGTCGTAAACCAGTACTTGGAGTTCGGGTACTAATATGACTGTAGAAGCAACCTAACGCCAAAGCACGCACGTAAACATGAGACACATCCACCTCGGGTGAAAGAAAGAGTTCCGTCTCGATTCAAACGACTGTGGTTTTATTTGTGCTGGTGTAAACTTTGTTGGCGGCTATAAATGACACGCCTTGTTTTATTTGAGTTGTTTGTAACAAACTTACTACTGTTTGAGCACAAACAAAAAACTGCTTGTTAGCTGACAGTTTTCTGGACCCTATGGCGTAACTAAATACGGCAGTGGTGGAAGGAAGGATGTCATGAAACAGTGCTTGGAGTGTGACATTACCCACCTGACACAGACCAGGAACAGATAACTCTACTCGCTTTTTATGAGAAACCTGGTAAACCCAACCAAAACTTTCTGCTTCGGACAACCATGGTACCATT
This sequence comes from Alviniconcha strummeri, assembly GCA_963584105.1. NCBI lineage: Eukaryota > Metazoa > Mollusca > Gastropoda > Provannidae > Alviniconcha > Alviniconcha strummeri. Next base: position 1,856,019 of record OY757547.1, on the reverse strand, counting down.
ATCTGGGAAGCTACAAGTACACAGACCGATACGGCTGTGTTGACACAGTTGATGTTGTGGGCGTTGTACGGTGTTTTAGGTCAACTGTGGGACCACGGACCTATATTATAATTATGTGAGGTGGGGGGGAGGGGGGTGTCTAAATTCATTGGTATTATCTGATGAAATCAAAGCGGTGCCATACAGGCCGTGACTGAGTGGCTCGTGGTGCGCTTACTCTTGATCTGTCTTGTAGTGTAGTATATCTGGTCTTGTATATCTGTAGTGTAGTATATCTGTAGTTGTAGTGTAGTATATCTGGTCTTGTATATCTGCAGCGGAATATATCTGTAGTTGTAGTGTAGTATATCTGGTCTTGGCTGACCGCTGACTGACCATGTGTGTCCATCGGCTGTTCGCTCCAGTTAACAGTCGAGATCGTCTTTGGCGTCCATCTTCAAAGTCACCCCGTGGCTCTGCCCGGGCTGGACATGCAGGAGCAACAGGAAGTGACCAAGCAAACAGGCTGACGGCCAGCACATTTAGCCACTGCACTGAAACTGATAGCTTGATAGGACGAACAGATAGCTTGATAGGACGAGACAAACAGACTGACGGCCAGCACTTTAGCCACTGCACTGAAACTGGTAGCTTGACAAGGACAAGGCAAATTAATCGACTGACGGCACCGCAATTTAGCCGCTACAAACTAATAGCTTGATAGGACAAGGCAAATTAATAGACTGACGGCACCGCAATTTAGCCGCTACAAACGGATAGCTTGATAGGACGAGACAAATAGACTGATAGGCAGCGCAGTTTAGCCCGCCAAAAAACTGACAGCTTGATAGGACGTGACAAAAGGTTGTTGCCACTCAGACTAACATCGTTTTTCAACGGCATAGTTCGGAATAGCCTGAACTAGCTGTGACTGTGCTACTAGAGAGTTCGGTGCTTGCTTCGTCCCCGCCCCACCTCTGTGTGTGTGCGTGTGTGTGTGTGTGTGTGTGTGTGTGTTGTGTGTGTGTGTGTGTGTGTGTGTGTGTGTGTGTGTGTGTGTGTGTGTGTGTGTGCGTGCGTGTGTGTGTGTGTGTGTGTGTGTGTGTGTGTGTGTGTGTGTGTGTGTGTGTGTGTGTGTGTTGTGTGTGTGTGTGTGTGTGTGTGTGTGTTTCCACTATGCTTTGTATGAATAAGCGTGTTGATTATTATGTATTTTTTTATGCCATTGCGTTTGGTGTTAGTATTTAGGTGCTGCACGTTTTTCGTTATTCTAAAGCGCTTGGAGTCAGTGACAGCGATCTATAATTTCCCTATTATTATTATTATGTGGCAAAACACGGGACAGCGGGGGAAAGGGGGGTGGGGTTGTTAGAAATGGGGCGACGCATATTGCAAATTAGTCGGCAAACTGAAGACAGTATAGATCTGAGCTGCCGCTGTTTTAATGCTAAATTTCACCCAAACTACCGACCTTACAAATTTTTGCCTCATTAAAATTTACACGTGCATATTGCCCTTGTTGTTTGTTTGTTTTTCCGTTCGAACTTAGACTTGAGAATGATTGCGTGTGCAGCTGTTTATCTGCGCTCACACGAGTGAATTAATTCACAGTCACGCTGTGGGAATAAGTTTAAGAGGCCAGTTACAGCCAGCGTTGATGAGCCGCAGCCTTCTGAAGTTTTTAGTACTTCATTGACCCTTGCGGGACATTCCCGTCGCCTTACCTGGTAATGCACAGCAGCCGCAAGAGCTGCGCTACACACACACACACACACACACACACACACACACACACACACACACACACACACACACACACACACACACACACACACACACACACACACACACACACATACACACACACACACACACACACACACACACACACACACACACACAAACACACACACACACAAACACACACACACACACACGCACACACGCACACACACACACGCGCGCGCGCGCGCACACACACAAACACACGCACACACACACGCGCGCGCGCACACACACACACACACACAAACACACACACGCACACGCACACGCATGCGTGCACACATGCACACGCACACACACATGCACACACACACAGACAGACACACGCGCACACACACGCGCACACGCACGCACACACACTCACACACACACACAAAGAAGCGCACGCACGGGCACAAACAGGCGCGCGCCCATGCACACACCGGGCACATACGCGCACGCACACACGCACGCGCTAAAATATTAATATCAAATCATCTTTACTACAAGTTTCTTTTATGTTCGCAGAATAGGTGTTTGTGACGTCATCAGTTTATGTACGATTCGGGCCGTACTAAATATAAATCTATCTTTGCTTGTTGCACGGCCCAACTGTTATGTTGTTAAAGTATTGTTATATAATGAATTAAAGTTTGTTTAAACCAACTGCGCTAT
>OY757547.1:1843857-1853401 GCA_963584105.1 Alviniconcha strummeri | reverse complement strand
CTTCCCTCTCTCCATACACACCCCTCCCTTCACTCTCTCCATACAAATCTCTCCCTTCCCTCTCTCCATACACACCTCTCCCTTCCCTCTCTCCATACACACCTCTCCCCTCTCTCCATACACACCTCTCCCTTCCCTCTCTCCATACACCCCCCTCCCTTCCCTCTCTCCATACACATCTTTCCCTTCCCTCTCTCCATACACATCTTTCCCTTCCCTCTCTCCATACACATCTCTCCCTTCCCTCTCTCCATACTATGTCACCCCACTGTGTCTCCATGCACACCTCTCCCTTTAGACATATCTCTCCCCCCCCCTCTTTCTCTTCATACGTCTCCCTCCCACCCTCCTGTGTGTGTGTGTGTGTGTGTGTGTGTGTGTGTGTGTGTGTGTGTGTGTGTGTGTGTGTGTGTGTGTGTGTGTGTGTGTGTGTGTGTTACAGCCTTGAATACTCAAAAGACGTTCAGTACCAGTCCTATAAAAGAACGGGAGAAACACACCCCGCCCTCAACTTACCCCCCTCCCCTCCAACAAAAACAAAACAATAAAACAACAACAAACAAACATACAAACAAATCCAGCCACAAAACCCAGAATCCTCTCGGTCCTGCGCAGCTTACGCCCCAACCACACTTCCCGTTCCCCAGTTATCTCGAGGCTTAGTTTAAAACGCGTGTACGTGTGATGCTGTGCCCTATCTCACAGTCATCGCGTCAGCTTCCTTGTCTGCACAGATAAACAAATGACACAATCCTTTCACCCATCATCCGTGGATGGACTTCTTTCTTTCTTCTTTTATTTTCTACCTTTTTCTTTTCTTTTCTTCTTCTTCGTCTTTTCTTTTTTCTTTTTCTTTTTTCTTTTTTTCTTTTCCCCCTGACGATTTTACCAACTTTTCGTGCTGCACTCTGCCGTTGAAAGGAAAAGAGGTATTTTATATCACATTAATCAAGCACAGTTCTTTTGCAAATTTCTGTGTGTCTTCTTTTTATCGCCTAGCTAATCAAACTGAAAGCAGAATTTTCATCTTATTACACGTAGGTTACTTGCATCTTCTGTTCACACCTTTCCCATTCCTGTCAGTCTCTATACACACTTCTCCTTACCTTGCCGGAGACAAAAATGATCAAGGGATTTTGTTTTGTTTGTTGTTGTTGATTGTTTGTTCTGGAAATGGATTGAGGTCATGGTCTGCAAGTATACTAGAATCTGTGTAATATGTAAAAGTTTCTAAGCTGGACAATTATTTGTTGGTGGATTATTATTATTTTTTTAGTCAGGATCAACGAGCCACCGCTCTTGGGCAGGTTGTTTGCTTTTCTTTGTTTCTTTGTTTCTTTCTTTTTTTTCTCATCGGTTTCTGTGTGTCAGTGGGTGACATGTAGGAATAAGAACGAAGCATGTCGGCAACGAAAAAACACCCCACAGCACTATAGATTAGAAAAGCTGGAAGGGGAGGGGGGTGGGGGTTAAGGAAGACAAGAACAAAACGAAAAAGGGCGGACAAGTTGCATTTCATTCATACAAAATGTTATTTGCGATAACATGTCTTTCGTTTTGTACATCGTGGAATGTGATCACCTTTGCCTTGTTACACCTTCACCAATGCAGAGAGGTGCAATAGGAAATGTGTTGACCATTGCCCCGTTACAGCCCTACCCGTGGAGGGAGGGCAATATGGAATGCATTGCCCTGTTACACCCCTACCCGTGGAGGGAGTGCATTATGGAGTGCATTGACCATTGCCCTGTTACACCCCCACCACTGGAGAGAGGTGCAATGGGGAATGTGTTGACCTTCGCCTTGTTACACCCCTGCCAGTAGAGAGGTGTGCACCAGTTATGGATGTGACACTGATGCCCTTTGCCTTGTGTTAGCCCAGTATCTGTTCTGTCACTTGGATGAGGCACTGATGCCCTTTGCCTTGTGTTAGCCCAGTATCTGTTCTGTCACTTGGATGAGGCACTGATGCCCTTTGCCTTGTGTTAGCCCAGTATTTGTTCTGTCACTTGGATGAGGCACTGATGCCCTTTGCCGTGTGTTAGCCCAGTATCTGTTCTGTCACTTGGATGTGATACTGACGCCCTTTGCCTTGTTTTAACCCAGTATCTGCTCTGTAACGTGGCTGTGACACTGATACTCTTTGCCTCATGTTAGCCCAGTATTCATTGTCTAACATGGATGTGACACTGATGCTCTTTGCCTTGTGTTAGCCCAGTATTTGTTCTGTAACGTGGAAGTGACACAAATGCCCTTTGCTTTGTTTTAACCCAGTGTCTGTTCTCTAACATGGGTATGACACTGATATTCTTTGCCTTGTCTTAGCCCAGTATCTGTTGTTTAACATGGATGTGACACTGAAGCTCTCTGCCTTGTGTTAGCCCAGTATCTGTTGTCTAACATGGATCTGGCACTGATGCCCTTTGCCTTGTTTTAACCCAGTATCTGTTCTGTAACGTGACTGTGGCACTGATGATCTTTGCTTTGTGTTAGCTCAGTATTTGTTCTCTAACATGGATGTGACACTGATGCCCTTTGCCTTGTGTTAGCCCAGCATCTGTTGTCTAACATGGATGTGACACTGATGCCCTTTGCCTTGTTCCCCACCCAGTGGATGGAGGCAGACGCGTGATGAAGAGACGCGAGGCCAGCGTCTGGCTGCGGGACCCGTCACGTTCCCCGGAGGACGTGAAGGACGAGCTGAACCGCCTGCTGGACAGAGGTGTGGACACGTCCGGGGGACAGCAGGTACAGTACAGGGGTGTGGACACGTCCGGGGGACAGCAGGTACAGTACAGGGGTGTGGACACGTCCGGGGGACAGCAGGTACAGTACAGGGGTGTGGACACGTCCTGGGGACAGCAGGTACAGTACAGGGGTGTGGACACGTCCTGGGGACAGCAGGTACAGTACAGGGGTGTGGACACGTCCGGGGGACAGCAGGTACAGTACAGGGGTGTGGACACGTCCGGGGGACAGCAGGTACAGTACAGGGGTGTGGACACGTCCGGGGGACAGCAGGTACAGTACAGGGGTGTGGACACGTCCTGGGGACAGCAGGTAGAGTACAGGGGTGTGGACACGTCCGGGGGACAGCAGGTACAGTACAGGGGTGTGGACACGTCCGGGGGACAGCAGGTAGAGTACAGGGGTGTGGACACGTCCGGGGGACAGCAGGTAGAGTACAGGGGTGTGGACACGTCCTGGGGACTGCAGGTACAGTACAGGGGTGTGGACACGTCCCCCGGACAGCAGGTACAGTACAAGGGTGCGGACACGTCCCCCGGACAGCAGGTACAGTACAGGGGTGTGGACACGTCCGGGGGACAGCAGGTACAGTACAGGGGTGTGGACACGTCCGGGGGACAGCAGGTACAGTACAGGGGTGTGGACACGTCCTGGGGACAGCAGGTACAGTACAGGGGTGTGGACACGTCCGGGGGACAGCAGGTAAAGTACAGGGGTGTGGACACGTCCGGGGGACAGCAGGTACAGTACATGGGTGTGGACACGCCTCGGGGACAGCCCTGGGGACAGCAGGTACAGTACAGGGGTGTGGACACGTCCGGGGGACAGCAGGTGCAGTACAGGGGTGTGGACACGTCCCCCGGGACAGGAGGTACAGTACAGGGGTGTGGATACGCCCTGGAGACAGCAGGTAGAGTACAGGGGTGTGGACACGTCCCCCGGGACAGGAGGTACAGTACAGGGGTGTGGATACGCCCTGGAGACAGCAGGTAGAGTACAGGGGTGTGGACACGTCCCCCGGGACAGCAGGTACAGTACAGGGGTGTGGATACGCCCAGGGGACAGCCCTGAGGACAGCAGGTAGAGTACAGGGGTGTGGATACGGCCCCGGGACAGCAGGTAGAGTACAGGGGTGTGGACACGCCCTGGGGACAGCAGGTAGAGTACAGGGGTGTGGACACGCCCTGGGGACAGCAGGTCACCCCTGTACTGTACAGCTTTTTTTTTTGGGGGGGGGGGGGGAAGAACCTTTGCTTTTATGTTTTCTTTACTTTGGAAAAAGAGCCTTTGCTTTTTGTTTTTTATTTTGGAAAAGAACCTTTGTTTTTTGTACAGATTTTTGCTTTTTGTTCTCTGGCTTTTGGTACCCCGTCCCATTTCTCCGTCTAGGAAGCTGGGTACGCCCCTGCCCCCCCCCCCCCCCCCCCCCCCCCCCCCCCCCAAGTGTGGGAGTTGGGACGGTGATGAATATATAGATAAACCCTTTGGACTTTCAGCCCGAGGGCTACTTGGAAAGACCCAGACCCTTCTCCCCTCCACGCACAAGCAGGGCCTTTTGTCTGGCGCCCCCACCAAGGACCCCCTCGCCCTCCACACCGCCTGTGTCTTCTTCGCCTGTCTGTTGGCAGCGAGGCGTGTCCCCTGCGGCAGCCAGACGCCGGTCGCTGCAACCAGACCCCGAGGAGGCGGAGGAGTACGAGATGGAGCGGGACGGTAGTCCTGGTCGTCAGCTCACTCTGAACGGTGAGAGACAGAGACACAGAGAGAGAGGGAGAGAGACAGACAGACAGACAGACAGAGACAGAGAGATAGAGACAGAGACAGAGTCCTGCTCGTCAGCTCACTCTGAACGGTGAGAGACAGAGACACAGAGAGAGAGGGAGACAGACAGACAGACAGACAGAGACAGAGAGACAGAGACAGAGTCATGGTCGTCAGCTCAATCTGAACGGTGAGAGACAGAGACACACAGAGAGAGGGAGAGAGACAGACAAACAGACAGACAGACAGACAGACAGACAGACAGACACAGAGAGAGAGACAGAGACCAGAGACAGAGTCCTGGTCGTCAGCTCACTCTGAACGGTGAGAAAGACAGAGAGAGACAGAAACAGAGACAGAGTCCTGGTCGTCAGCTCACTCTGAATGGTGTGTGTGTGTGTGTGTGTGTGTGTGTGTGTGTGTGTGTGTGTGTGTGTGTGTGTGTGTGTGTGTGTGTGTGTGTATGTGTGTGTGTGTGTGTGTGTGTGTGTGTGTGTGTGTGTGTGTGTGTGTGTGTGTGTGTGTGTGTGTGTGTGTGTGTGTGTGTGTGTGTGCGAGAGAGAGAGGTCTGGTCGTGAGATCACTTTGAAAAGTGAGAGAGAGGTGGGGGGGGGATACCAGAATGGAGAGGATGGCAGTTCTTGTGGTGAGAACATTCTTAACGGTGAAAGAGAGGGGGTAGGGGTGGGAAGGAGTAGTTGTGGCCGGGAGATCACTCTGAACGCAGAGTGCGGAGAGGGCGAGAAGAGACAGAGCGAGAGTAGACGTGCGGCAGAGATGCATGATGTCTAACGCATTCGTCCTCCTTGTTTAAAGTAAGTAAGTAAGTAAGTAAGTAAGTAAGTAAGTAAGTAAGTAAGTAAACATGGTGCTTAACGTCCACAGAAACCATAAGGCTTATTAGGGACGGGGAGAAGGGGGGGAAGGGGGCATGGAGGTGGGGGGAGAGGGAGACTATATACCTATCGCTACACTGTCACCACCAGAATGATTCCTGCATTAAGATGGGCAGCGATGAGAGCCATTTTAATGTTTCAGTAGGAAGTGATGGACAAAGTCACAAGACAGTGTCCACAAACCACAACCTTTTTGAAGAGAAAGGAGAGCCGAAGCGGTATCGAACCGAGGTCCTTCCGCTTACCAGCCTAACGCCTTACCGCTAGGCCAGACCGGCTCACAAAAATCAACAGCTAGTTCTTTTATCGCCTTTTTTCACCTTGTCTTGTTTTTGTCATTCTTTCTATTTTTGTTCCTTGTGTGGTTTTTCCTTGCTTTCACGTTGTGGTGGGGGGCGGGTGGAGGTGGGGGGCGATCTTTATTTTTCTTCTCACACTTTCTGTCTTCTTTCTTTCTTTCTTCTTCTTCTTCTTCTTCTTCTTCTTCTTCTTCTTCTTCTTCTTCTTCTTCTTCTCTCTCTCTGTGTCTCCGGTAAGCCACAGCAATACTGACGTCATGACGCCGGTGACGTGGCCTGTCGCTGTGGCGTGTGGCCTGTGTCTGCGCCGGCTGTAACAAGTCAAGTAGTTTATTTCAGAAACCCCAGTGGGGGTACTTGAAAGAACATCAGTGAAAGAACATCTGGTAAGACACGGCAGTAAACATAAAATACAAGTACATACAACAAAAACAAACAAACAAACAGCAACAAAAAGATAACGTACGCATTTCCGAAAACAAAAACAACGAGAAACCGGACAAAAGTTCGTTAACCAAAACTAAAGCTAGAGGGAAAAAAGAGAGAAAAAAAGAGAGATGGGTACAGCAAACACACACATTCACTCACTCACATACACACACACGCGCTTGCACACGCACCCACGCACCCACCCGCTGCCCTTGCTGCTGTGCAGCCGAGCAGAGCGGGGTGTACCCTGGCGGCACGAGGGTGGTGCGGACGCGTCAGGCCAGCATCTGGCTGCGGGACCGACTGGACGGCTCGCCGCACACCCTGCACGAGGTGGAGGAGGAGCTGCAGCGGCTGATGGACACCGGCGTCAACAGGGCCAGCGGTCCGCAGGTACGGACAGCCACCCACCTGAGATCTAATAACCAACAGGTACGGACAGTCACCCACCTGAGATCTAATAGCCAACAGGTACCGGCAGTTACCAACCTGAGATCCTATAGCCAAAAGGTACAGACAGTCTCACACCTGAGATCCAACAGCCAACAGGTACAGACAGTCCCCCACCTGAGATCCAACAGCCAACAGGTACAGGCAGACACCCACCTGAGATCCAACAGCCAACAGGTACAGACAGTCACCCACCTGAGATCCAACAGCCAACAGGTACAGACAGTCACCCACCTGAGATCCAACAGCCAACAGGTACAGGCAGTCACCCTCATCTTCATCTTTTTAAAAGCCAACACGTAGACACCCCGCCATCCTTTTGAATAGAGACACAGCCATCCACGTGAGATCTAACAGGTAGAGACACAGCCATCCACGTGAGATCTAACAGGTAGAGACACAGCCATCCACGTGAGATCTAACAGGTAGAGACACAGCCATCCACGTGAGATCTAACAGGTAGAGACACAACCATCCACATGAGATGTAACTGGTAGAGACAATCGTCCACGTGAGATCTAACAGCTGCACAGTCATCCACGTGAGATCTAACAGGTAGAGACAGTCATCCACATGAGATCTAACAGGTAGAGACACATGCAATCATCCACGTGAGATCTAACAGACAGGGACACGAGTTAATGAGTGTGTTGGGGTGAGTCGTCCGTACTTTGTACACGAGTACGACATGAGGGAGGTGAGGGAGTCGTCTGCTCTTTGTACGTAAGTACAACATGGGGGAGTTGGGCGGGGGTGGGGGTGGGGGTGGGGGGGTCTGTACTTTGCGAAGGCGACATGCGACGCCCTATAGCCTCGGGCTGTCCTCTCTTCAGTAACAACTGACCCCACGGCTATTGCCCTCCAGGCTCCGTCCGTCCGGCAAGGTCTGTGTGTGGTGGCTGTGCAGGATGACGGGCGAGTGTGCAGGAAGGCCCATAAGCGCAGGGGTAGAAGCAACAGCAGGAGAGACCGCAGGGCCATACGGGAAGTGCCACGCGGCAGGTCAGACCAACCCAGCAGTACCGACTCCACCACTGATGACCTCAGCTTCGACTCCAGCGACGAAGAGTTTGAAGGTGAGGACAAACTGCTGCTGACTGACTCCTAGGGACAATGAGTTTGAAGGTGAAGACAAACTGAGTTTGACGGTGAGGACAAACTGTGTTTGACGGTGAGGACAAACTGAGCTTGAAGGTGAGGACAAACTGAGTTTGAAGGTGAGGACAAACTGATTGAGTGACTGATTCACAAGGACGATGAGTCAAGGAGGGAGTATCAGTGCTCCCTGGCTGAGGTGGTCACAGCGTTGACGTGGCTGGTGGCAGCTGGAGTGTCTGGGCTGGAGACGTGTTGACGTGGCTGGTGGCAGATGGGGTGTCTGGGCTGGAGACGTGTTGACGTGGCTGGTGGCAGATGGGGTACATGTCTGGGCAGGAGACGTGTTGACGTGGCTGGTGGCAGCTGGAGTGTCTGGGCTGGAGATGTGTTGACGTGGCTAGTGGCAGATGGGGTGTATGGGCTGGAGACGTGTTGACGTGGCTGCTGGCAGTTGGGGTGTCTGGGCTGGCGTCACCATTTCTGTGCCAGATGACACCTGCACATTGTACGTTTCTAAAGAAGCGCCTCGGGCCCTATCGGTAGAAATGGACTTATCGACAATAACAGACACAGCAGTTTTTTTTTCTTTTTTTCTTTTCTTTTTTCTCTCTATTCCTTATACCTTGTTGGTTACAAATCGACGTTTGAAAGTCGTGAAAACATTCCCGTGAGTCCTTCCGCGTTGTTGCCAGTAGTCTGCACCAGTGACGTCACACAAGGCCGGAACGTGCGGCAAAAGTATCGAAAACGTCACGAACCAACCATTTTCTGCTCTTCATTGGTAGAGCAAACTAAGATGGCTGCGCCCCAAGGAACTAAAAGTCAAAACAAAAATATTTTGTCTGAGTCACCTAGAGTGTTTGTGTAGCATGTCAGAAAGAGCAAATGTATTGCTGTGTACGTACTTTCCTTAGTATGTTACCCCCCCCCCCCCACACACACACACACACACACACACACACACACACACACACACACACACACACACACACACACACACACACACACACACACACACACACACACACACACTTTATCCTCAGTGTTTTTGTAATGCCTTCAGCTCACCCAAGATCGGGTGTCAGACATATTCTCTATTATTATTATGAATGCTGATAGAAGAACGAAAGGAAGCCTGCAGATAATATTTTTGCCCGTTGTCTACTTTTTCAGACTAACTTGCGAGTTCGTTTTGGTTACCTTTTACATGCGACGAATAAAGTGTTGTGACTGTGATTCTGATTCTGAACAAATTGGAAGCTGTTATAATTATGTGATTATTTGTTTCCCGTCCGACGAGTATGAAGATTGAGTCCATGGTCAGCGACAACCTGTTTGTTAACTGCATCGACTGGATACAAGGACCACAGAAATTACCACCAAAATCTTACCTTCCCGAGGCAGTTCCTAACGAATTAGCATTTCCATTGTCAGTTATTGTATCTCTTCTATGATCTGTTTTAAAAGTGTTCTCTTCTTTCCTCTGCAAAGAGAGAATAAGAGTTGCCGTGGAGAAGATTCTGGCACTGAAAAAACGTCAGAGAGAGCTACCATCGGCCAAAGGGAAGAAAGCAGGACCGAATCATTACGATGCCAGTTCCGAACCACAATCGTCCACATCAGAGAGGTCCGCGACTGCAGCGCCGTGGCCAACAGAAAGGAAAGACGCGGCGGTGTGCACTGACCAGCACCAGCCTCCAGAAACGGAAACCAAGGCCGCTGAACTTCTGACTCAGATGTGCCACCTACAGACGTAAGTGATGAGGAGGAGGAGGAGGAGGATTTACATTTATGAAGTGGCCTTTCCCCACAAGAGCTCTTAGCGGGTCATTGCCATGATTAACAACATTTACAACTAATGCA
>OY757547.1:1828857-1841357 GCA_963584105.1 Alviniconcha strummeri | reverse complement strand
CTTTGTGTGAACACGGTCTGGGGTATGTGTAGGAAGGCCGCTGCTTTGTGTGAAGCCGGTCTGGGGTGTGTGTAGAAAGGAGCTGCTTTGTGTGAACACGGTCTGGGGTGTGTGTAGGAAGGCAGCTGCTTTGTGTGAACACGGTCTGGGGTGTTTGTAGGAAGCCGTTGCTTTGTGTGAACATGTTCTGTGCTTGCTGTGTACAGGTAGATGGTTGCTTCGTGTTAACATGTTCTGTGGTGTGTACAGAAAGGTGGCTGCTTTGTGTAAACATGTTCTCTGAGGTGTACAGGACTGTGGCTAGGTTATGTTCTGTGTGATATACACAGGAAAGTGTCTGCTTTGTGTAAATGCGTTCTGTGGTGTGCACAGCAGTGTGGCTGGCTGCTTTGTGTGCGTACGTTCTGTGTGGTGTGTGCAGGAATGTGGCTGCTTTGTGTGGATACGTTCTGTGTCGAGTACAGAAATGTGGCTGGTTGCTTTGTGTGGATACGTTCTGTGGCGAGTACAGAAATGTGGCTGGTTGCTTTGTGTGGATACGTTCTGTGGCGAGTACAGAAATGTGGCTGGTTGCTTTGTGTGGATACGTTCTGTGGCGAGTACAGAAATGTGGCTGGTTGCTTTTTGTGGATACGTTCTGTTGTGTATACAGGACGGTTGCTGGTTGCTTTTTGTGGATACGTTCTGTGGTGTATACAGGACGGTTGCTGGCTGCTTTGTGTGGATACGTTCTGTGGTGTATACAGGACGGTTGCTGGCTGCTTTGTGTGGATACGTTCTGTTGTGTATACAGGACGGTTGCTGGTTGCTTTGTGTGGATACGTTCTGTGGTGTATACAGGACGGTTGCTGGCTGCTTTGTGTGGATACGTTCTGTGTCTGAACAGGAAGTATGACCATCTACTTCCGGTGGACGAGTTGTTTTTGTTTGTATAAGCTAGCTACTCTGTACTGATGCGTTATGTCATCTGCACTGCAATATAGCTGGCTGCTTTGTGTGGAGCCGTTCTGTGTTATGTATAAGCTGGATACTTCGTTTGGAGCCGTTCTGTGTTATGTATAAGCTGGATACTTTGTGTGAAGACGTTCTGTGTTATGTCTAAGCTGGATACTTTGTGTTGATGCGTTCCATAATCAGTACGAGAAATGTTCGTTTTGGTGCCGTTGGTTGTGTGATGATTTACGTGACAAACTATCCATGTGTACCATTTATGTTTCATATCCTTGCTGTAACCCAGGAAACCTTTATAGAACTTCTCTTGTATGGTATGGCTTCTGCTTCGGATATCACATTTGTTTTTTGTTTGTTTTTGTTTTCTCAGTATTTTGATCAGTACCAAATGCCATCTATTTGTATGCTTTCTGTGCGTTATGACAATGTACTAGATCTAGTACACCGTCTAATACTAGTACACAACTTCGGTGGATATTCTGTGGATATTCAGTCACATGCAACTAAAGCGCAATGTGTCTGCTCTGAAGCAGAGAACAGCGCTATAGAAAAAGCGATCAATGAGTGATAAATACATCAAATCTAGTAGAACATTTCAGCTTCTACCTTTCTCTTTTCCAGACAAACTGTGGAAGTTTGCTTTGTGGAACACAGCGTGCAACATGGGGTGTGTATTGAGGTGTGTACTGGATGCGTGTACGTGTAGGTAAATATATAAATAGCTAAACGGACCGAACCCGGCAGAACTGTCTTCCGTTCACGCACCATAATGACCGCTGTGAAACTGCTACGACAAATGATCCTTCTAGGCATAGCCTCGGTCCCCGTGCTGGGCTTCTGAACACAAAACCCTCTCCGGATTCCCAGGATAGTTCAAAAATAAAACTGACGTTGTGTAAGTTCAAAAATAAAACTGACGTTGTGTAATCTATGTTCCGTGTGTTGATTGTAACCTGTCTGCACCAGACGGTGGCGGCACATCGGGGGCTGGCAGCAGAGACGGGCCAGTTGAGTCTTGCCTCAGATGTGCTCAGTTCGGGCTTTGAGTTGTGCTCCGCGTGTGGCCACGGCCATTGTCTATGTGACCAGGGCTCAGAGAACAACAACAGCGACCGCCGTCCCTACAGCACACAGGTTGGACACGGCACATTTGCTGTCAGTCACATTAAATGACAACGATCCACTTTCGAGCACGGTTACACGACTACAGCAATTATGTGCGATGAGTTGTTATGGAAACAGACACACCGTGACGTCACCACCGAGCGTCTCATCATGTAGGTATCAGACGTGTTCCATTCTCATCTGATTCTGCTCCTTCACAACCACAAGCCATCGGATAGGCAAAGAAAATTGCTTATTAAATAACTGGCATCCTTGTGAAGCCGAGCCTACTATCATTCTGTAATATATTTCATCTAACAAATATTGCGTAGTTTTCAGCGCGTCCTCGATGTTGTTATCTCACGAACGGTGATGTAACAGCTTTCGTTCCTTCGTGATAGCTCCGACAGGGTAATAATAATGCTGCCATCGCTGTGGTTTCTTTGTTGCTGGTGTCTGCCATTCAGCAGTGACAGTTACCCACAGTCGCCTTTCTGTCAGTCAGTGCAAGACCTCTGACGGTCACATACTCATACTGTAGTATGTACCAGTAATTATGACCGTGCTCGAAGGTGTGTGGTATAGGATCGCTTTATATTCGTGATGGTGTGTACATCTGTTGTGACGGTGTGCGTGTCTGTTGTGACAGTGTGCGTGTCTTTTGTGACGGTGTGTGTGTGTGTCTGTTGTGACGGTGTGCGTGTCTGTTGTAACGGTGTGTGTGTGTGTGTGTCTGTTGTGACGGTGTGCGTGTCTGTTGTAACGGTGTGTGTGTGTGTCTGTTGTGACGGTGTGTGTGTGTGTGTCTGTTGTGACGGTGTGCGTGTCTGTTGTGGGGGGTTGCTTATCTTGTGAGGGTGTGCATGTCTGATGTGAAAGGTGTGTACTTCTGTTGTGTCGGTCTGTGTGTGTCTGTTGTGACGTTGTGTGTGTCTGTTGTGACGTTGTGTGTGTCTGTTGTGATGGTGTGTGTGTGTGTCTGTTGTGACGTTGTGTGTGTCTGTTGTGACGTTGTGTGTCTGTTGTAATGGTGTGCGTCTCTGTTGTGACTGTGTGCATATCTATTGTGACGGTGTGTATTTCTGTTGTGACGGTGTGTGTGTCTGTTCTGACGGTGTGTGTGTGTCTGTTGTGACGTTGTGTGTGTCTGTTGTGACGGTGTGCGTGTCTGTTGTGATGGTGGGCGTGTCTGTTGCGACACTCTGTGTGTGTGTATGTGTGTGTGTGTGTGTGTGTGTGTGTGTGAGAGAGAGAGAGAGAGAGAGAGAGAGAGGGAGAGAGAGAGAGTTGTGACGGTGTGCATTTCTGTTGCGACGGTGTGTGTGTCTGTTGTGACGGTGTGCGTGTCTGTTGTGATGGTGGGCGTGTCTGTTGCGACACTGTGTGTGTGTGTGTGTGTGTGTGTGTGTGTGTGTGTGTGTGTGTGTGTGTGTGTGTGTGTGTGTGTGTGAGAGAGAGAGAGAGAGAGAGAGAGAGAGAGAGAGAGAGAGAGAGAGAGAGAGAGAGAGAGAGAGAGAGAGTTGTGACGGTGTGCATTTCTGTTGCGACGGTGTGTGTCTTTTGTGACGCTGTGCGTGGCTATTGTGACAGTGTGCATGTCAGCTGTGACGGTGTGCGTGACTTTTGTGACGGTGTGGGTGTCTGCTGTGACGGTGTGTGTCTGTGGTTAGGGGGTGCGTGTCTGTTGTGAGGGTGTACGTGTCTGTTGTGAGGGGGTGCGTGTCTGTTGTGAGGGGGCGCGTGTCTCTTGTGAGGGTGTACGTGGCCGTTATTATTATTATTTATTATTCATAGCTTTTATAGAGCGCTATTGTCTGCTCTCGAGCAGACTCACTGCGCACATGTCGCATGTGATTCTGAATGAGTGGCTGTATCCTTTTATAGCGCGTATTATTAATATCCACGGAAGTGGTGTACTGGTAGCGCTCTTTGGTTGTTGCATGGCTGCTGCCACGTGAAATGCTACTATACCGTCTCGGCGCACGTTCTGTGTACACCATTCAACCATGCACCAGTTTACAGTGTCACTTCATTCAAAGCCACATAGGTAGGGTGCATGTGAGTTTAGCTGTAACCTGCCACCTGCACTTTTTGCAGAATGACCGGGATCTTTTACGCGCTACTGCGGTAACGCGGGGGTGGAACGGATACCGAAATAGTCAGAACAGAAAGTTGACCCTGGAGAAGAAAATTCTCCCCCCGCTCCTGCGGGGACTCGAACCCGGGACCTTTTGATCACGAGTCGGACGCTCCAACCGCCGAGCTATCCCCGCTGTTGTGAGGGTGTGCGTGGCTGTTGTGACGTTTTTAGTTTTACCATTTGAACACGTTCTTATTTCAGATGGAAAATTGGAAACTGGTAAATTTCCCAAAAGCAGATTCAGAACGAATGCAGAATGGCCATAACCAGCCTCATTGTTCACCCGTCTGATCTTTTTCTCCTGATTGTGATCGCGTTTTGACAGACCAGTTTTGCCACACAGTATGTTTCCCTTTCCTTCATTTCCTACCTGCCGGAAGTGCGAATACATGGACTTGGAGTTTGTTCTCGGAACGGTATAACAACATTGAAATGCTTTGGCTTGACAACTTTAGTACCTGGTTGTTGTTTTTCTCCGGGCCAGCAAAAGCCGTGTGACGAGGTTGCCACTATCGTGATTAAGCTACATGCAATCTGAACGTAGTTTACTTTTCTATTTTCACAAACAGGACTTGAGCTCTGGCAGACTACCGCCCGGGGCCGGAACCGTGTCCGTGCACATCCGGACAGCCAGCCAATGGCGTGCAGACCCCAGCACCTCGGAAGACACGGAACAGCTGTCCTCGGACTCTCAGAACCCTTTAAGCCAGCCGCTGTCGTCATTGCAGAGCTGGAGAGAGCAATCCCTGCCCGGTCAGCACGCAGGTTCTCCCTGGCCTAGGGAGGCCAAAGCTGGAGGTAGGGACCCCGCCAGACGTCAGCTCTTCTTGGACGAGGAGGATGAGCCACGTTCCATCCCACCAGCCCAAGTTGCACGCGTCAGAGGCACTACCAAATCAGAGTCTTTCTACGAGAGCGAGGATCAGAAATATTCTGGAACCCACCCTGAGGAGAGGAGAGCTGTCATGAACACTCACGCAGTGTACGACGAAGAAGTGAGCTCGTCGATACTTTTGCCTGCATATGCCAGAGCCCCGGAAGACACTTACCGTGCTCAAAGAGAAAGGGGCGGGTGCAACACGTACCGGTCCCCAGCCATGCCGTCTAAACACGCCAAGTCAGAGAGCGGCCGGCCGTCAAGGGAAAAGCGGATTGTGGCTCACACGGTCAGGAACGAAAAGACCGATTCCTTCACGTCAAGATCGTGTTACAGCGAGGAAGTGGTAAAATCACCAAAGTCGCACACGATTAGATCCCGCGAGGTCAGGTGCATGCAACGTACGCTTCCCCGAAGTCCCCCTGCCACCAGGAGCCCAGAGAAGGGAAGCACACTCCAAAGCACACTGGATCAAAACAGCTCTTCAGATGGCCCAGAACGCCCCTTACGCTACAACCAACTCCTGTCCTCTTCGATCGGGAGAAGCTCCCCGCCGAGGCAACGCAGGAGAGCTTCATTGCCTCACGGCGCTGTCTCTGGACGATCTCCTCTCCACACCCGGTCTCCCAACAGTCCGGGATACAGCTGCGTGTCCAGGCACTCCCGGGTGCACTCGGCAGGCGGGGGCAATTTTCGAACTAACGTCAGCCCGGGGAGGGCTCTGAGGTCGGAGGACAAGGGGAGATGGGGCAGCCACTCCAGCACCAGAGACACCATGTCGCCCAACCGTCTTCCGGACCAGATCCTCTTTGCCGCCGAGGAGAGGATCACTTCGCGCTGCACAGCGAGAAGCCAGGACTCGGAGGGTGACCAGGAGAGCCTGTCACCCTTTTCCCGGCCCAGCTTTGACCGGGAAAGGCGGATGTACGAGAAGCGGACCGCTCCTTCGAGGACTTCCCCCAATTCCTGCGACGCGTTAGAAATGGATCGCCCCGGAACAAGCAACGGCTCTCCGCAAAAGGAGCACACAAAAAGTAGACCCCACTCCTCACCTGGTGTTGGACACTGTCCTGAATACAAGCAAAGAAACGCATCCCCGTCTCCCAGTTTCAGGAGCCCGAGATCATTGAAAGAAAACCTAATTTTCCGACACGAAGGTTCCTGGGATACATTCACGTCTTCAGGCAAAAGACTCCCCCTTCCTGTTAGCGACAAGGAGATCAACACTTTAAAACGCCGCTGTCCGGTGCAGGAGCAGACGGAAACCCCTGACGATTCCAGCACCTCGAACCAGGACGGAATAGAAAAACCCCAGGAGACCGACGGAGTTAATCAGGGCAGTATGGAACCCCACCGAGATTCCGGCGGCTTCAGGCAGGAGAGCATAGAAACCCCACCGGAGTCCAGCACTCAGGACTGGACAGAGCCCGCGGAGGAGGCGTCACCGGAATCGTCCACCAGTCGAAAGGCTGGCACCAAAAGAGACGCCATTAAGAAGCCCAAAAGACACGACTGTCTCTGCCAGCAATATTTCGGCTCGACTTCGCCTCGAGGTGGATCTCGACTTCGCCAAGTCCCGCGGGAAAGCGCGGCGACCCCCGAGGCGGACACGTGCCTCTTTTCGTGCCGGCCGGCACCACCGCCCTACGTCGTCCCGCGTGACGGCCCCCACTGGGACAGGAGGTCGGCCAGCGCCTCCCCCACGGGCAGAAGAGCCAGGTCCGTCGCGCCCACCAAGAAAGAACAAGAGCATGTGCCTGGGGACTCGGTCACGCGGGTGGTGAGGAGTGACCACTCTCTCATTCTAGCCAGGTATCTGCCCGGAGAGGCCGTTGACCCTGCCGACCCGAATTTCCACACCTGGCAAAATTTTGAGACTGAGCTGAGACCTCTGCGCCACGATTCCTTATTCACAGACCCAAACAGGGACCTCGCCTCCACTGGAGTTCCAGTGGGACGTCACGACCACTGGAGTTCCAGCTGCCACTGCAGCAGTTATACCGCTCCAAGGCCGTGCAAGGAAGACAGATCTTCAGAACGTAGCGCCCAAACCCCTTGTGACAACAGAAGGCCGTGCAACCGTAGCAGCGACTTTGCCGGTAGTTACACCGCCGCAAGGGAAGGCTCCCGTCAGGTGGATGTCGGGACAGGCGCCCAACGACTCCCTTTCTGCACGGGGGACCTCCCTCTCACCGGGCCCACCTCCTCCTCCATTCCTCCCGGCAACGACACCATGGACACAGACTCGCAGTGCGCCTCCACCGTCGTACTGGACATCGTCAGCAACGCCGCAACGACCTTGAAACTGACCAGACTGGGCCCACGTAGTCCTCCCGCCGGGCAGCTCCAGGGCTGTCGACAGCCGGCCCAGCGACACGTCAGCCGTGACGAGGCGACCCCGCTGCCCGCGGGCAACGACTGCGTGTCGGTGGAGACCGGGGCAGCGGCGCGGCCTGAGCGCGTGGTGCGCCGCAAAGCGACCCATCCACCTGTCCCCGCTACGCCCGGACAACACGCCGAACCTGGCGTGGTGGTGGAGGTGGTGGTACGGAGCGGGGATGAGCGGGACAAACGGGGCAAGGGCGTTTCGAAGAGACCTCCAGCAAACGCCTGCGCCTCCAGCAGACATCGCAGCGATGATGCGGACAGAGAGCCCGGTGTGCGTGAAGAAGCTGACGACCGTACGCCGCCACAGCGAGGAGTTGAGAGAAGGGAGCAGCACGTGCAGAGCTTGGCCCTACAAACGGCCGCCAGCACTGACCGCACATTATGTCCCGTCGGGGAAATGAGCCTCGAAAAGGAAACGTTCATAATAGAGCGGATTGTTGAGACCGCTGAGACGAGAGCTCGCCACGAAGATCCGGTGCAAGTGAAATCTCCCAAAACGAAGCGAAACAGCCCAGCGCAAGATGGTCGTGGTGAAGGAAGGACGAAGAGGGGCGTAAAGCGGACGCAGCCAGAGACACGACACACGAAAGAAGAATCCGTGCCTGACCCAGATCCAGACCTTCAGTCGAGACAGGTGCGCATCTTGCTGGTGGAAAACGAACGCTGTGGTGTTTCCTTCACACACACAACGGCGGGGAAGGGACTGTGCAGAAGGTGCCTGTCAAAACGAGTGGATCAGTCCTGGGAGACGGCGGAGAGGGCGGGAAACGATCCCCCGACACCTGAAGGCACGCAGCAGCCAGTCGCACCACCGGCACAAGTTTTGACCTCTGTCCAACAGTCTCATATGTCTTCCACGCAAGCAACAGCGGAAAACAGAGTGTGCAGCAAGTGCATGTGTTTGTCAGAACAAGTGGATACATCCACAGACACAAGTGAGACCACAGGGCACGGAGGCCCGACACAGCAACCGTCCCCACCACCAGTGCCGTGCACTCCACCAGTCGAGACCTGCCGCTGCAAAGTTGCCGTGAAGGAGATTATGTCTATCAGCACGGATACAGACACACTCTACTCTGTCTCTCGCACTAGGCAGGCAAGGGAATGGGTCACGCCATTGATCCCAGCTGATGTCGGCGCCCCTATGGCGACAGGAGAACAGCCGCTGCCGTCACAAGTTTCACGACTGAAGGAAAACGAACAAGGCACTGTCCGGGAGCCGACGCCTCCGTCCCCGACTGAAACGTCTGAGAATGGGGGTCCCCCCTGTTGCTGTCGCATGGACAGAAGCCCAACTTTACCTTCTTTTTCGCCTGGCACTCCGAATGTTGAGCCGAGCATAAAGCAAACATTCATGTGCTCTAATATCCGAAGCTCGCCTCAGTTTGAAGGAAATGAGCCTGACAGTACGGAGGATAATGCAGGGACTGTTGCTTCTGATGATGCAAGTGCAAGAAGTCTAAAAAAAGACGGAAAACACAAAATGATACCAAAGATATCGGTACAATCGTCGGCTTCATTTTTTGGTACAACCACATTGTCTCACTGTCCGCAGGCGATGACTGAAACGACCGGAAGTGACGAGAGGAGCGTGACGTTCCAGTCGGAGGAATTCGAACAAGTTGTTTCGCCCGCTCCTCCAAATCCGCAAATCGTGGAAGTTCGAGAGGGAGTTTGCGAGATGTTAGGCCAGTCTTCCGCAAACAACACGGGAGTACAAGAAGTGAGTCTGTCGGTTTCGCGCCAGCTCACAGTGAATCAGCCCGGCACCTCTCCTGTCGTGTCATTAGCTTCGTGCTCACGGGACACCACCAAGACTGAGCAAGTTGCCGTTACCTCCACACTCTCTCGGGAGACCGTGGGCGGCAGGTTGTCGCTGAAGAAGGGAGTGACCGGAAGCTCCTCTCCTCCGACCGTGAAGAACATCGTACACCACCAGCCGGTGTCCAACCAGACCTTCTCTCCCAACACCACGCTGACTTTGGCCAACCACGTCTACCTCAGCCCCCCGTCACCCGAGGGCATTGTCAGCCACAGCTGCGTCAAGAAGGACGGCGTGTGTCGGTGCGCCGTGCAGCGGCGGTCCCCGGGGTCTCAGTCCTCTGCCGACAGGCCCGGGCGGTGCTGCTGTCGGCGCTACGTGCACCACGGCGTCCTGTACGGCCAGCCCCGCGGGTCGCTCTCCGACAGAAACGCCAGCAACGGCCCCGCTCACAGCCCCAGTCCTCCGCGTCACGCAGACCGCCGCTTCTCCTGCCTGCACTCCGCCAGCGCCGGGTGCCGGATGGAACAGCGGGTGGTCAGCGGTGCGATGGACCCCACCGGCGGCCCGCGCCCGAGACGAGAGCGGTGGGAGCGTCGCGTTGGCGCCAGCTGCGCGTGTTGCGACAGCAGCGGGAAGAACCCGTGCGCGGGGAGCTCGGTGTGCCGGGGACACCAGTGTGCGGTGAAGAAGACTCAATCCGCAGAGGACTTTTTCTGCTGTAACTTCCCAGCCGCGCAAGAAACGTCGTCCTCGTCGTCAGTAAACTGCTACAGTTACCTGCAGACGGACGCACCGTGCGCGTGTCTAGACGATGCGCCACAGGACTGCCACTGTGCAGCCAGCGCTGGAGGTCACGGTGGCACCGCGGCTGATCTCACAGACGCTTGTGCAGGTCCTTCTAGACAGAGAGACGACGACCCGTCGCTAGCTTGGAATGCTACGTTCCTGGGCCACACGAGAGCTCCCTCCATGACAGAAATCCGGACCAGTGTGAAGCAGATAAGCCCCCCGGGAGTGGCGACGTGCTGCTACAGACAGGGAGTGGCTGTGTTGGCAGAGCCGGGTGCAGAAAGGACGGCATGGCGCGGACCCAGAGCCGAGGCCAGCGCTGCCCTGGACACGGACAGCACGGTCTGCGTCAGCTCCCAACGCCTGTCCACGCGGACGTCGAGGGACCAACCTGACCAGCTGGGGCATCTGCGCTTCCATTATTCCAAAAAGACGGAAAAGCTGCGGAAGAAAATCCATGATCTGAAGGTAGGTAAAAACTTTCTTTTACGGGATGCTGGTGGAGAGGGAGTTTAGTATGAGCATGCAGTGTGTGTGTGTTGCTCTCTCTCTCTCTCTCTCTCTCTCTCTCTCTCTCTCTCTCTCTCTCTCTCTCTCTCTCTCTCTCTCTCTCTCTCTCTCTCTCTCTCTCTCTCTCTCTCTCTCTCTCTCTCTCCCTCTCTCTCTCTCCCTCTCTCTCCCCCTCTCTCTCTGTTTCTCTGTATGCGTGTCGCATCTGTGCTTGTGAGTTGGTATGTGTGTGTGTGTGTGTGTGTGTGTGTGTGTGTGTGTGTGTGTGTGTGTGTGTTTCAAGTGACCATTTTCCATGCGGACAAATCCTTTGTGAGAGCCTACACACTGACTGTAACAGGTGCAGCAGAAGGAGCTGATCAGCCAGGTGAAGTCGGACTGCCTCAGCATCGTGGACAGGGAAGTTCAGGACAGAGACGCCAAGCTGCTGGAAGAGCGCATCTCCAAAGCCAAGCTCAAACAGGCGGTCAGTCGCCGTGTGGTTGTCTTACACCTTGACGGGGCAGAGCCGGTAATGCAGCACGGAACTAGGGCGGTAGGACAGAAAAGGAAGATGGTGTGAGATAAGAATGATGGAAGAGGTAAGGTGAGGAGGACGGTGTCAGAGATAAGGCGGGTGATGTGACAGATATGGAGGAGGACGTGAGGGGTAGAGTGACGTGAGAGGTAGAGTGACGTGAGAGGTAAGACGTGCCAGAGATAAGGAGGGCGATGTGAGAGATAAGGAGACTGGCGCAAGAGAGAGTGAGGATGGTGAAGGAGAAGGAGGGTGATGTGAGAGATAAGATGTTTGATGTAAGAAGGAAGATGGATAATGTGGAAAATAAGGACGACATGAGGTACGAGGACGACGAGGCAGGACAAAAGAGTGACGTGAGAGATGAGTAGGACAATGTGTGTGAGATAAGGTGGACATGTGAGAGACGAGGAGGCAGCGAGGGCGATGTGAGATATAACAAAGGGGATGCGAGAGGGTGTAATGTGAGAGATAAAGAGAGCGCCGTGAGCTATAAGGAGATGACGTGAGAGATAAGGAAGGCGATGTGAGAGATAAAGAGGGCAATGTAAGAGATAAAAAGGGCAATGTGAGAGGTAAGGAGGGTGATGTGAGAGTTAAGGAGGGCGATGTGAGAGATGAGGAGGACGATGTAGGAGATAAGGAGGGCGATGTGAGATAAGGAGGGCGATGTTGACGGCGCTGTGTGCAGGTGGTGGCCCTGCAGAAGCAGCTGACGGGCATGGAGCGGGAGGCGTGGCGCTCAACGCTGAACAAGGAGGCCGCCCAACAGTTAGTCACCTAACACTGCCCTGCTGTACCACACCTAGTGCTGCGTGATTTATACCACACCTAACACTGTCCTTCTGTACCACACCTAGTGCTGTGTGATGTATACCACACCTAACGCTGTGTGATTTATACCACACCTAACACTGCCCTGCTGTACCACACCTAGTGCTGCGTGATTTATACCACACCTAACACTGCCCTGCTGTACCACACCTAGTGCTGTGTGATGTATACCACACCTAGTGCTGTGTGATTTATACCACACCTAACACTGTCCTGCTGTACCACACCTAGTGCTGCGTGATCTGTACCACACCTAGTGCTGCGTGATTTATACCACACCTAACCCTGCCCTGCTGTACCACACCTAGTGCTGTGTGATGTATACCACACCTAACACTGTGTGATGTATACCACACCTAACACTGCCCTGCTGTACCACACCTAGTGCTGTGTGATGTATACCACACCTAACACTGTGTGATGTATACCACACCTAACACTGCCCTGCTGTACCACACCTAACGCTGTGTGATTTATACCACACCTAACACTGTGTGATGTATACCACACCTAACACTGTGTGATGTATACCACACCTAACACTGTGTGATGTATACCACACCTAACACTGCCCTGCTGTACCACACCTAGTGCTGTGTGATGTATACCACACCTAGTGCTGTGT
>OY757547.1:1771357-1823857 GCA_963584105.1 Alviniconcha strummeri | reverse complement strand
TACGTTGACGGATGAATAGCAAGAGGATCCTTTGGTTTACCAATGCAGAGCGGAATACCGCTTCATGTCTGTTTAAGCACCAAGGGCAGATTCCTGTCTACACGCATAACTAATACATATAGGCTTGATCAGGACGACAAAAACAGTCTGGATCTTAGAACTCTGTCAGCTTAATGCTCAGTGTACGGTTCATACCGTCTAACAACGTAAGGAAGTATTGCCTTAAACACACCAGTTGTCTCTCGTGAAACAACAACTGAGTGATGGAATATCATCAGTTGACAGAATGACTTTGCTGCGGTGATGGCCGTTGCGGTGTTGTGCGTGTTGCAGGAGCAGACATTGACGGCGATGACGATGAAAGAGAGGAAAGAAGTGGAGGACAAGCTGAACCTGGAGACCAGCAAGTAATATCTGACATTCATGTCTTTCTAAGCTTCACTCTTTTCACGAGCATTGTGAGTAGTTTCAGGCGTGCACAAAATCAGCAGGGGAATCCTCCCTTCCCTCCTCCTCCTTCAAAAGAAACAAACAAAAACATGTGCTTGGAAATGAATAACCCACCAGGATCTGTTGACTTGTAACAGGCAAATACCCCATCAGGATCTGTTGACTGGTAACAGGCAAATACCCCATCAGGATCTGTTGACTGGTAACAGGCAAATACCCCATCAGGATCTGTTGACTGGTAACAGGCAAATAACCCATCAGGATCTGTTGATTGGTAACAGGCAAATAACAAATCAAGATCTGTTGACTGGTAACAGGCAAATAACCCATCAAGATGTGTTGACCGGTAACAGACAAATAACCCATCAGGATCTGTTTACTGGTAACAAGTAACAAGTGAGACCTTTCTGTTTTGTTTCCTCCCAGCTTACTGTGCGGAAAACAAAAACAAAAAACAAACAACACACACACACACACACACACACACACACACACACACACACACACACACACACACACACACACACACACACACACACACACACAAACGATTTCTCGCAAAACTAATCACCTGACTCGGATCATCCCCTTAAGTGCATGTAATTGCTAACAGATCATCTTTTAGGTTTTCTGTTGTTATTGCTTTTTGTCTGTTTTTTGTTTGTTTGTTTTTGTCTGTGGGGGTAAGTCCAGATCGCCGTAGGAGAGTCACACTACAACATCAGCAAGAGCAGTGGAGTTTTAGTGGAGTTTGTCAGGTAGTGTTTCTGCCTACGTACTGTGACATCAAGAGGAACATATTTATCAGTTCTACAAAGGCATCTTGGAAAACCTACCTTTCCTAGCATTCTTCGAGTTTCGATTTCCTACAAAGATTCTATGACGCGTGCGGCCACAAGTATATTAATCATTAACAGCTTTCTGTAGTTTCCCTTTTGTCTCATCGCTGCATGGGGCCGTGCCTGCTTTCCCCCTCTCTCTCCTTCCGCCTAAAAAAAGGTTCCGTTTGCGTTAAATGCTGGTGTCTCCTGGCACAGGTACAGTGCTTTGCTGGCCCAGGTGGACAGACAGAAGAAGCACCTCATGACTGTTCGCTCCAAGGTGGAGGTAAGCTGGCTTCTTTTTCCCTCCGTTGCCACACATTGATAATAACTTGAAAATGTTGGCGAAAGCCGCGATTGCCGGAAGAGGCATGAAGGAGGCAAAAGAGTACGACTGACTGCCCTAGCTATCACTATGGCGGTGGACAAAAGCGGCGTTATGTCAGAGCCTTCCCCCAGCATGCGCTTTGCTCCCACATATTCATGACGAACCTCAAACTCGTGTTGAATACCCACATGTGCTGGAATAGGATTGCAGAAGTAAGTAACATGGTGTTTTACGCGCAGTGGACTGCAGAAAGAACAAGAGAAAAATGATGATAATTATGAAGAACCTGGTGGACAAAAGCAACATTTGTCAAAAGGGCCTTTGGCGTTAACAATCGCATCGTCTGATGGAAGAGGATACTGATCTCTCGATTCCTTTGTTGCACGTGTGTTAGCCAGTGCGCACAATCAGTTAAATATTACTTGTCACTGGCCCCGATCCTTTGGAATAGGACATGAGGTAATGCACTTTATCCGCTTGGTTGTCTGCACGCCAGGTGACATGTATCGTAGGCGGTTTTGTTGTCTCTTGCTACCCTGTGGCGTTACTAAGAGTCACGAATTTATTTTTGTTGTTGTTGTTGTTTTTGTTGTTGTTGTTGTTGTTGTTGTTGCCATTGACTATTTTTGACATGGCCCCGATATAACCATAATGGTTGGCTGGGCGTAAAACACCAAGTTAGGTACTGTTTTTGACTTGGCTGCATTTGCTGTTGACCGTGTTTGTCCAGAACTGTGAACCAGCTGTTGCCTTTTTTTTTTTTTTTTTTTTTTCTCTCTTTTCTTTTTTTTCTTTTTTAGCGACTTGTGTTTTGGACTGGTGTTGGGACGTTGGAGCCCAACTAACCATCTCCATTGTCCTTGTGTTCTTTCCCAGTCGCTAGACCCCAACCGCCTGAGACAGCAGTTTGAGATCTGCTACCGCACTCAGGTCGACCTCGTCCTGCGCCGCGCCAACGACATCATGGAACAACGCGCAGCCGAAATCGCAGCGGCGGAAATGACGCAACAGGAGATAAACTTCCGGAGACGCGCGCACGAAGCCAACATACAAGTACGTTTGCTGTAAGATTAGAAGGGTCACTGCCATGGACCTGTATCTACAGGTCCATGGTCAATGCGAAGGAGGAAGAGGGGAAATAAAGGACAAGATATCGAAGTTCCTGACTCTAGTGTCACTGCTTTTGTAGGCTTACTGAGTTTAAGAGCAAATCGGCCTTCGAAGTGGAATTATATTTCGTCTTCAGCGCACTGAAAGACGAGTGAAAATTACGGAGTCAGCACGCATGCAGAAAAAACAAGAGTGCAAAAAATTACTTACCAGCCAACACCCATTTAAAGCGGGAAAATGCTGCCTCCCCTTGCAAAATTGAACTGTCTCGCGACGTTTACATCAGGCCACGGTCATAAAAAACAAACAGTTATGAACAGACATTACTTTAGCGCTCAGTAATATTACTTAACTGCGCGCGCGCGTGTGTGTGTGTGTGTGTGTGTGAGAGAGAGAGAGAGAGAGAGAGAGAGAGAGAGGGGGGGAGAGAGTATGAGTGTGTGTGCGTGGCGCATGGTTTACTTGGAACAATGTCTGAAATTTGCGTACAATTCGCACATCCGTGTGCGCTTTCAATACACGTAAATGATCTGTACTTACGCTTTATGCATGCATGAAACGGCTAAAAAAAAAAAAAAAAATTTTTTTTTCTTTGGGGGAAGAGAGGGGTGGCGGATTATTTTCGTGGTTTAGTCCTAGCAAAGCTGTACGTATTTTGTGTGATTCTTTTGACAAGTGTTAAACACGTAATCAAAATTTGTCAAACAGCCTACTATGAATTAAAACGCATCAGTGCCAATGGCAGGTACCTCACTGAAGATGCCACAAAACGACTGGTAACTTTCTGTGTATTGTCTAAATTAGACTATTGCAATTCTCTTCTCATGGGCACTCCTAGCTCTGTTATTCAACCTATGCAGAAAATCAAAAATACTGCCGCACGCCTTATTCTCGGAGCACCACGCCACCGAAACTTGCAACCTCTCCTACGGTAACTCCACTGGCTCCCAATTTCTAACGAATAAAATACAAAATTGCTTGCATATATTACAATGCAATCATAGGATCTCCCCCCCCCCCCCCACCCCCTCTCTCTCTTTCTGAGCTACTGCACCTTTACAGTCCTTAATTCCCACTCCCTCAGCTCTTCGTCAGATACACGCATGCGCAGACTCCAACTCTCTCAACCGCGAACCCATGGCTTTCACACATTCTCACACTTCGGTCGTGGGGAGCAATCTCCCCAAAGTCATCGGCTACTCTCTGTTCTTTCAAAATTAAACTCAAGACATTTCTCTTCAACGAATGTTCAGTTAAGCAACACTGCCCTTCATCCCTATCAGTATGTACAGTGTGTGTGTGTGTGTGTGTGTGTGTGTGTGTGTGTGTGTGTGTGTGTGTGTGTGTGTGTGTGTGTGTGTGTGTGTGTGTGTGTGTGTGCATCTTGCATATAGTTATGCTTTAACCCTTGTTGATGTATACATAATGTGTTAGCTTTTGTTAAATTGCGGATAACACTCTCCATCTCGATGTACATTATGTTGTTATGTTTGTTCAGCGCTTTGAGCCGTGGGGTAGGCGCTTAACAAAATTCCATTGTTATTATAAAAAGAAGACCACCAGGATACTGCTTTCTGGGGGGCGGGGATAGCTCAGTGGTTAGAGCACCGGACTCGTGATTGAAAGGTCGCGGGTTCGAATCCCTGCGGGAACGGCGGGAGAATTTTCTTCTCCAGGGTCGACTTTCTGTGCTGACTCTTATTTCGGTATCCGTTCCACCCCCGTGTTACCGCAGTAGCACGTAAAAAATCCCGGTCATTCTGCCAAAAGTGCAGGTGGCAGGTTACAGCTAAACACGCATACACCTTACGTATGTGGATTTTATTGAACCGTGCTTCGGCATTGGTCACAACTTGTCCCTAATATGTCAAATGACATCTGAGGACATTAAGCATCAACTCATCATACTGCTTTCTAGGAAATTGTTCAAGGGACACAGTAATCAAACCAAGTCAAAATACTCTAACGTCAAAATAGACTTATTGTGAGCCTAGCGGTGAGTGTTTTGGTATCATCAAACTCTCGTTGCGTGCTGCGTTTGCCGGCATATCTGTCCACGCGCAGGCTGTCTCGTGTTATTTTTGTTTATTTTTTTGTTTTTTGTTTATGACGGTACGTAAAATGTAAGGCGTCAAAGGAACACAACAAAGACCGGTGTCGCCTACAGTAACTCTCCCCTGGCCTGCAGTACAAGGTAAACCTTATACAAGGCACATGACCTCCACCAGAAGTACATCCTGACTCAGGTCTTTGTTATTCTGTTCCTATGACGTCTTTCGAGCGCTGATTGACGATCTTGTTTGCTTGTTTCTTCATTCTGCACTGGCGCTGTGGGCGTTGTTCTGTTTTAGTTTGTGTATACATACCACAAATGGTTAGCGTGACTGTGCGTATGACTGAACACTCGTGTTGTGTGCTGTGTTGCACGGTATGAGTGGTATTGCATTGTGTCACTGTTGCTTCCCTTCAGATCATGTCCCAGAGGAACCGCCAGCTGAAGGCTATGAGAGAGGCCGCGGCGAGAGAAGCGCGCTTCCTGGATGACATTCGCTTCCCGGGCAGCCCCTGCACTGAACGCTGGGAAACCTACATCACCTCTCCGGCAGCTGAACGTCCAGACTCGGAAGTGATGAGTTCCTGGCCCCTTCAGCCTTCCCACAACACCCCAGCGGGTCTGGCCCGCATTCACCATGTTGAGCACACCCACCTCCTTTCACACACCCCACCGGCCGGGAGCCACTCAGACCCGTGTAAGCTGAGAGAGAAGGAGCAGCTGGACATGAGACTGAGGGCCCTGAAGAGCAAGGTTCAGAGCCGAGACTACAGCGTTTCTAGAAGAATCCACGCCGTCAGAGCCGAGTCTGGGCCGTACCTCGCCACCATTCGCTACTGCTCCACACCTCACGTTAGTGCACAGCCGACACCCTGGTGGCCAGACACGTCCCCTGAAGTCGACAGGCTGACGTCCACTTCACACGGCGCCTTCAGGCCACAGCGGCAGGAGTCGACACCCTGGGGGCCAGACATGTCCTCTGACGTGGACAGATTTCCGTCCACTTCACACGGCGCCTTCAGGCCACAGCGGCAGGAACCGACACCCGAGGGGCCAGACATGTCCTCTGACGTGGACAGATTTCCGTCCACTTCACACGGCGCCTTCCGGCCACAGCGGCAGGAGCCGACACCCGGGGGGCCAGACACGTCCTCTGGCGTGGACAGATTGCCGTCAACTTCAAACGACGCCTTCAGACCACAGCCGCAATCACAGCCGTCACCCGGAGAAACAAGGACATCCTCTGACGTCGACAGGTTTCCGCCAAGTCCCAACCACTGCTTCAGGCCCCAGTCGGAATCAGCGCCGACGCCTGCAGCCGCAGAAATGCCCCCTGCTGTCGACAGGTTGCTGTTCACTTCAGAGCGCGGCTTGAGGCCAGCGCCGGGAGTACATGCACAAAGCGTAGCCTCGTCCTGCACGGTGGTGAGCGTATCGTACGGCTTCACTCCCATAGCCAGCTCCGCCCCGGGCCCCAGACCGCCTGACCACTCTCCCTTTGGCCAGAGTGCAGCCAGCAACGGTCTGTGGCAAACACCCACGTCTCAAGAAGTGTGTTTTTTCAATGAAGACTCGGAACTAGCATCCTTGCAACGGCAAACAAATGGAGGAACGTCAGTTGCACTGGAAAGGGGAAGTTCTAGAATATTATCTTATCAAAATTCACCTTCTCCTGGAAGAAGAGTCACCGAAGAACGTTTTTATGAAAATTGTTCTGTTTCAGAAAGAGGTCATTTTCAAACGCAGCTGTATCAAGCTCAGCATTCTCCGGAAAGAGACGATTACGAAATTCAGCCTTATCAAAACTCGCCGTCTTCGGCAAGAGGAAGTTGTGAAGCATCGCCTTATCAAAATCCACCCTCTCCAGCAAGAGGAAATTATGCAGCACCGCCTTATCGAAATTCTCCTTCACCAGTAAGAGGAAATTATGCAGCACCGCCCTATCGAAATTCTCCCTCTCCAGCAGGAGGAAATTATGCAACACCGCCCTATCGAAATTCTCCCTCTCCAGCAGGAGGAAATTATGCAGCACCGCCCTATCGAAATTCTCCCTCTCCAGCAGGAGGAAATTATGCAACACCGCCCTATCGAAATTCTCCCTCTCCAGCAGGAGGAAATTATGCAGCACCGCCCTATCGAAATTCTCCCTCTCCAGCAGGAGGAAATTATGCAGCACCGCCTTATCAAAATTCTCCTTCACCAGCAAGAGGGAATTGTGCAGCACCGCCTTATCAAAATTCACCCTCTTCAGGAAGAGGAAGTTATGAAGTGCCGCCTCATCAAACTTCATTTTCACCAGTTGAAGGAAATTACCAAGCCCAAACCTATCGACATGGATTTCTTCCAGTAAGAGAAAGTCATAGACTAGAACGTTATCAAGATGCACCTTTTTCTGCGACAGAAAATGACCGAACAAAACCTTATCAACATCAACTGCCCATAAAGCAGTCTGATGTGGTACAGACAGACTTTAAACCGCCTTCTGGCCGGGGAAGAACTTTCGGAGAACAGCCTAACTGTGTTCGTAATATACCTCAAAGCAGAGGATCCTATACATCGCAGTTTGATGAAAATATATCGTCTCAAAGGGAAAACGAATCAATTGCATTGAGCCATTCATTCACGCATTCATTCATTCAAAGCGGTCAAATCTATGAAGTATGCCCAGACCAAAATTCTATTTCGCAAACAAGAGGAATTTCTGTACTACAGACTGATCAATATACAGCCGTGCAACAGAGAGAGACTGACACAGTTCTGCTCGATCAAACATCTGCTTCAAGGAGAATAACCTTTCAAACACCACCGGCCTGGCATTGTCAAATATCAGAGCGGGAAAGTTTTGAAGTCGGTGAAGTTATTCACTCTTCACGGGAGGAAAACTGCCCGACGCTTTCCAATCGCTTTGACGCAGCTTCTGACCAAGGGCTGGACTCGCGGAGGACAGAAGAACTGCCGGCACAACACTGTCCCATTCCAGTTCCACACGGGACGCACAGCTCCAGCGTTCAAAGCAAGAGCACCTCACCTTCCAAAATGGGGAACATCAACAAGAGGTCGCCTGAGTACGCCCCAGCACCAAATAATGGCAGTGTTCCCATAGAGCCGCTGTCACCGTGGAAGGAAAGTTTCAGAGCTGTCTCTGACTCACCCCAAAATGAGCAGAGGAAGGGGAGTTGCAAAAGACAGTCGGGTCAAAAGGGTGGCTCATTAAGAAATTGCCGTTCCGGAACGCCTTCTGATCATTCTTTTCCGGCAGGAAGGAAGGTCAGCTTTAAGAGCGATACGCAGCCGGACCATGAATCGACTTCACAACGCTGTGAGAATAATCGCAGCGGCTGCCCGGTGGATCCGACGAGAAAGGGTTTCAAAGAGTCACCAGTTCGAAAGGAAGAGCGCTGGGCAGGGGAGAGGAGGTTGGGTTATGGACGTACATCTGACAAGAAGGTAGCACTGAAGCGGCACACGCCTAAAAAATGCCAGTCTGACAAATCTGTGCAGAAAGGGGGCACACTCGGAAGAAAATATGGTCGAACGGAAAAAATAAATATGACGAAATGGCAAAATGACGTCACACAGAAAGACGGAAGTGGATCGAGCCGGTGTTCGAGGAACGTACATTCAGAGAAGAGAGCGCAGCTGCGTGCGGCTTATCGCAGAGGCGCTGCGAAGAATGAACGGGGCTCGTCTGCTATAGTCACCGCAGGCAGAAAGTTTGACAGATGTGGCGGCAGAACGGCATGCTCCATCGCCATGTCACACACATCCTCTGCAGCGACACAAATATCGTCCTCCAGGTCAGTGGAAGTGGGTTTTAACAGCGATCATGAAGGTCCTTTGTTGACTTCTCTCCATTGTGAACTACTCCAGTCGCCGATTTACGGAGAACAAACCGCTTCTGCCACACAAACAGATTATCAGGCTTGGTTTTCGGAGTTTCAAGAATCCGTAGCAATTCAAACCAGTAATGACTGGGAACCAACTGAACGTAAACGTCAGAACCCATTTCGAGCGCGATCCAATGATGAAGCCGCGGACAGCGCGTCTAGTGGACGGTCGAAGAATCGGAGCAAGTGTGGCGAGTCTCGTGCCAAGGATGATACTAGAAGGGACAGGGTGCGCCAGACCTCCGCCCCTCCACTGTCCCGGAGCAGGCCTTCCGGGGAATGCTACATGCTCACCCGCTTTGTCATGGGAACGCAGACCAGCATGCCACTGCAGTCGCTGTGCCACCAAATGGGGGGCATCCTTCACAGCGAGTCGGTGACCTTCACGAGGGAGAATATCATGGCAACGCAAACGAATCCCTCCCTGCTGGATCTGAGTCGCGCCGACTCCGATGCGTGTGATTCTGACGACATGGTGACGCCATCGAAACCCCGCAGCAAGCGTGCTCAGAAACCGGGCGTGAGAAGCGCAGAGGTACGGCCCCAAGATCAGCCCTGCTTGCGAGCTAGATGTTTAAAAAGAGGCAGAGGGCGGTCAGCTGATGCCATTTTCCGCCGCAGAGCAGCATCACCAAAAACATCAATGGATCGCGGGCTCACCAACGCGGGAAAGAACTCAGGCAGACAGCGCCGAAGGGCAAGCGATGGCAGTCCATCACCAAGCCCCAAATGGAAAGACAGAGAGCCGCCGACGTCGTCACGATCAACATCGGCAAGCGATGTAGATGGTCAGGGAGCGCTGCCATGGCAGCAGAATTCTTGGGCCGATGCGTCGGGCGGATCACAGCAATCAGGTAGATCACCGCAGCGGCTGGAGAGTGAAGAGGATGTTCCACTTGCGGTTGCAACACACGCTTCTTCAGAAGACAGATCAGCGCACCAGTTTGAGAGTGAAGTCGATATTCGACGTGTGGCTGCCACACACGCTTCTTCAAATGACAGATCAGCGCAGCTGCTGGAGAGTGAAGTCGATGTTCGACGTGTGATTGTCAAGCAAACTTCTTCAAAGGACAGTTCAGCGTACCAGTTTGAGAGTGAAGTCGATGTTCGACGTGTGGTTGCCAAACAAACTTCTCCAGAAGACAGATCAACCCCCCAGTTTGAGAGTGAAATCGATGTTCCACGCGTTGTCGTCAAGCAAACTTCTTCAAAGGACAGATCAGCCCATCAGTTTGAGAGTGAAGTCGATGTTCGACGTGTGGTTGCCAAGCAAACTTCTTCAGAAGACAGATCAGACCATCAGTTTGAGAGTGAAGTCGATGTTCGACGTGTGGTAATTGCCAAGCAAACTTCTTCAAAGGACAGATCACCGCAGCGGCGAGAGAGAGAAGTCGATGTTCCACGTGTAGCTGCCACACAGACTCCTTCAAGGGACAGATCACCGCAGCGGCGAGAGACTGAAGTCGATGTTCCATGTGTAGCTGCCACACAAACATCATCAAAGGACAGATCACCGCAGCGGCTGGAAAGTGAAGTTGATGTTCCACGTGTAGCTGCCACGCAAACGTCTTCTTCAATAGATAGATCAGCGCACCAGCTTGAGAGCGAAGTCTATGTCCGACGTGTGGCTGCCACAAAAACTTCTCCAAAAAGGGTGTCATCTGGCAGATCACCACACGAACTGGAGAGTGAAGTTGATGTTCCACATACGGCTGCCACACAGACTTCTCCAGAAAGAATGTCATCGGCATCAAGCTGTAGCACGAGAGCGAGTTCCTCGCGCCGGGTCAAGATTGTAGACACAAATGGCAAGAAAAGTTCTCTCTCTGCAAAGAAAAAGACGTCGGCAGGGAAGCGACCTAAGTCCCCATCACCGCCGGACCCGCAACCCACCACCGCCGGCACAGATGACGCGAGGCTGAGCGCGGCCGACGTTTTGACGCCTGGTGTTCTGGAGGCGAGGGTGTGGGAAATGCTGAACAGCATAGAAAAGCGGGTGCAGCAGATCTCCGAACAGGCTAACTGCAACCTGCAGTCGCTGCAAAGCCAAGCCCGCCCCACGGGTCTGCCCTCTTCGCCACCGCCTCCCGCCACTCTGTCTGCTGCTGGAGCCCAGTCCGCCACTTGTGTGCTTTCTGCGTCCACTGTCGTGCTGACATCTACCGTCCTTCCCGCGTCTGCTGCACCACCCACACCTGAACAAACAGTTCCAGCCTGCTCCTCTCGTCCTGCTGCCGCCGTCCACACAGCCTCGGTGCCGAGTCCCCGCTGCGTGTCACCTCAGCGTTGTGTGTCACCTGTCCGCTGCGTGTCACCTCAGCGTTGTGTGTCACCTGTCCGCTGCGTGTCACCTCAGCGTTGTGTGTCACCTGTCCGTTGTGCGTCACCTGTCCCTTGCGTGCCATCTGTCAGTTGTGCCTCACCTGTCCCTTGCGTGCCACCTGTCAGTTGTGCCTCACCTGTCCCTTGCGTGCCACCTGTCAGTTGTGCCTCACCTGTCCCTTGTGTGCCATCTGTCAGTTGTGCCTCACCTGTCCTTTGCGTGCCACCTGTCAGTTGTGCCTCACCTGTCCCTTGTGTGCCACCTGTCAGTTGTGCTTCACCTCTCCCTTGTGTGCCACCTGCATGCTGTGCGTCACCTATCCCTTGCGTGTCACCTGAACGTTGCGTGTCACCTGTCCATTGTCCATCACCTATTCGTAGTGTGTCCCCCGTTCACGGTGTGACCACTTTCACTAGCACCACGGCTCAAGTCCGCAGCGGGCCACCCCCACAGGGCACCGCTGCAGCTCACTTCCCGCCTCCACCACCGCCACCGCCCACCATGCTGATGCCTCCCCAGCTCTGCACCCTGCCGCTCTCCCCGCCCCCTTACTGCTCTGCCGCCGCCAGCTTGTCCCCGGGACTTTCCATCCCCAGCCCGGCGTCCTACACCCCGCTGTCGCCTCCCCCCTACTCACAGGCCAACCTGCGGCCCCCCGTGCCTGGCATGAACACGGTGACCCACTCCGTGTCTTCGCACTGCCTCGATGTCAGCTTCGCCGCCGCCTCCGAGCGGGGCCGGGCCGCGGACACGCTGCAGCACAACTTGTCCGTTTATCAGGCGCCGGGCCCCGTCCCCTTGTACTCGCTGTCCCCGGCCCCCAGCCCCGCCTTCTCCCGCTCGCCCTGCCCCAGCCCCGCCTTGTCCCGGTCTCCCTGCCCCAGCCCCATGTGCGTGTCCCCGGGTCCTTACGTGGAGGAAGTCTGGTTCTCCGTGCAGCCCCCTCCCCTTCCGTACCTCGGAGTTCCCACAGCCGTGTACGGGCAGCATTCCGCCACGACAGGCAGCCCGCGTCTGTCACGGCGCGCGTCTCGCAAGAAGGGCAAAGGGAAGGCTACCAGCTCCAAAGCGTCAGGCAAGTCGTCAGGGACACGCGTCAAGAAGAGCTCCAGCGCCACCCACAAGGGCGACAACACTCACAACGGGGACTACTGCACGCAACCAGGCACCAGCGGCGTCAGGACGGAAGAGTGTCCAAGAGCAGGACAGGCTTGCGGTCGAACGGACATCACAGAGGAGGGTGTGCCCTCCAAGAGCGGGGGGTTCTCCAGCTGGATACCGGGCTTTCTGCAGGCCATGTCGCCCTCGACACCCAGGCGACGGTTGGTGGGCCAGGAGACCGGGGACACGGAGAGCAGGCAGCGAGGAAGAGGTCACGACAAGCAGCCTGAAGACAGCGCACAGCGCGACGCTTTCATCATGTGAATTAAGGGCTCTCGGTCGCAGCTCTGGCTCCCGGAACCATTCAGACGGCATCGTCGGCTGCCAGACGCCTCATCTGGACGTGCAGCAGCGCTGTCGTCCCGCTTCCTTCCTTCTTTTTCCGAGTCCAGGATGACGGGCCTGTCTTTCGGGGGTCGCAGTCTCAACTTGATTATTTCTTCTTCCGCCCCAGTAACGTGTCTTATTCATCAGCGAACAGGTTACGGATTCATGAGAGAAATTTATAACCCTTCAACTGCCCTGACGGATTCTAGCGTTTAGTCGGCCGCTATATCACTCTTTTAATTATCAGTGGCAGCCTATGTATAGAGCATCTTAAATTACCTTTAGCTGAAAATGGGTTCCTGCTGTAGGCAGTAGGGCCTACCGATCCTCTGGAATGAGTTGTACGAATATGTATACATTAAAACTGTCTAGCCTCTAGCTGAAGTCTCCTGTCGTCTTTGTTCTTTGTGGTAGTCAGTTATTCTGACCAGCGCAGATCTTGTGAATCTTTCACCTCACTGTACGGGCCTGAAACTTCTCATTTGTCGTTGTTTTCTGGCCATGCAGAACTGTCCCCGACTTGTTGATCTGCCCGCCAAAAGCTGCGCAAAACAACAGGACGGCGCCAGTCTCGAGTCTGCGGCTTGCTTTGTTTCATGGGGGTGGGGGGGGGGTGGGGGGGGGGGGGGTGAACGACTGTTGCTAAGAACAAGCGGTAAAGCCGGAACAAGTAGAGCGTACATGTACTGCCAAAACATGGCAGAACACGGATACAGCAAAGTACTAGGACTCTTCGACAGAGATGAAATGATGAAATGTCATCGTCAGGAGAGAGAGAGAGAGAGACAGAGGGGGGGGGGGGGGGGGGGGAATTATGACGACGTAAAGTGAGGCGAAAGAACCAGACGAATCCATCTCTGCCGAAGCGTCGTAGCGTGTTTTTATCTATTTATTTGTGTCTGTGCCCTGTCTTCTTTTTGTGAGTACACTCTCCTTTTTCTTTACCGTTTGTTTAAAACTGCCCGCTTTTCTGTCCTTTTAGAACAACACATGGTGTGGTGTTTTTCTCTTCTTCTTTTTTTTCTCTCTCTCTCTCTCTTTTTCTCTCTAGTTTTTCTTTTTTCTTGATCCTCTCCTTGCCGTCCCCCTCTAAATAATGATTGCGGGGTTTGGCATTAGGATCTCATCGCGGCACGACGCATCTCATGTAAATGGATCTTGGCTGTGTTTCTTTAGCTGGTGGAGACCAGCAGTACGGTCAGACAAGTGACTTACTGAGGTAGTCACTCAGTTCAACAAGTTTTCAACTCCACCAGAGAAAAAGAAAGAAAAAAGAAAAAAAATGGCGTTTAAAACCAACGTTTTCCCCACCAAGTGTGTTTTGCGGGGCACATTTAAGACAGCAGCACTACTTTGTACCAATTACACATGAGCGTCCCTGGTTTTCGGCAGTGATCTGTTTCATATTTTGTGGCGGCTATACTCTTCACCGTTTGTTTCGTGTCACTTGTACAACAGCTACTCTTCTGTGCTTACCTCATGTACGGCTGCTACTCTTCTTTGTGTGTTTCATGTTCTGTGTCTGCTGCTTTTTAGTGTTTGTTTCCTGTTCTGTGTCAGCTACTTTTCAGTGTTTGTTTCCTGTTCTGCGTCAGCTACTTTTCAGTGTTTGTTTCCTGTTCTGCGTCAGCTACTTTTCAGTGTTTGTTTCATGTTCTCTGACAGCTACCTTTCAGTGTTTGTTTCATGTTCTCTGTCAGCTACATTTCAGTGTTTGTTTTATGTTCTGTGTCGGCTACTTTTCAGTGTTGGTTTTATGTTCTGTGTCAGCTGCTTTTCAGTGTTTGTTTCATGTTCTGCGTCAGCTACTTTTCAATGTTTCAGGTTAGCTGTACGAAGTCGGAGTTTGTCGCGTTTCATGTTGTGTCAGGTACTCCTCAGTGTTTGTTGCGCTTCGTGTTCTATGTCGGCTACTCTTCAGTGTTTGTTGCACATTCTATGTTTCGTGTTGTCAGCTTAAGTGATTGTTTCATGTCAGTTGTTTGCCAGCCAGTCCTCAGTTTTGTGGTGAGCTAAATGTTCTGTGCCAGCTGCTCTTCAATCTTTGTCGCGTGTTTGATGTTTTGTGTCCGTTAAATGATGTGCGTTTCATCTTTTATGTTAACTACTCTTGGTGGTTTGTTGTTCTGTTGTGCATTTCCTCTTTTGTGTTGACTACTTTTAGCTGTCTGTTGTGCATTTCCTCTTTTGTGTTGACAACTCTTAGTTGTCTGTTGTACATTTCCTCTTTTGTGTTGACTACTCTTAGTTGTCTGTTGTGCATTTCCTTTTTTTGTGTTGACTACTCTTAGTTGTCTGTTGTGCATTTCCTCTTTTGTGTTGACTACTCTTAGCTGTCTGTTGTGCATTTCCTCTTCTGTGTTGACTACTCTTAGTTGTCTCTTGTGCGCTTCATCTTCTGTATTGGCTGCTTTCAGTGTAACGAAGCTACAGAATCAGGAAGTAAACTTCAAGCTACAGAATCAGGAAGTAAACTTCAAAGCATCAGTTTACTCTGAGATTATCTATGGAGAGAAAGACTCTTACATCATTTATACGCTGACACACTGACTGCTCACAACAACACAAACACATTTCGCTTGAGTGTCAGTCTATTTGAAATAAAATAAACCTATACAACAGGAAAAAAAGCATCTACCGATATTTCACATCATGGAGTGTAACAACCTTCTAAACATACTCACAGAAGTACATAATACAGAAAGACAGGAAGGAGCTGGGGGGGGGGGGGGGGGGGCACACCAAGAAAATGTTCAATTTGATCAGTTCTTTCAGTTTATTGTTGGTAAACAGTAAATAATCCACAGATAATAGACTGGACAAAATGCTGAAGGGCAACAACAAGATTACTACACAAACGGGTAACAACCCAATTTGCACATACTCCTTGAATAAATTTCTGAGTGTGATGTGTCAATACACACAGCCAGTGGAAAGGGACAATTTTGCCTTAGTTCGTCCACACAGCCAGAACATCGTGTCACTAAAAAATAATGTCTCTTTGGGTGTTGCAACAAAAACACAGATTTCATCTGTACTCTACTATGTGAAAAACTATTTCAACTGAAAGCAAACAACTATGCATTTAAAATGTTCAACATCCAGTTCTTGCTTGGTATATTTACTAAGCCAGTTATGCATGTGTGTTCAAAAGCATGGGTCAAAGTGCACTAACAGACCCAAAAGGGAAGGATTCACAAGGACAAGCATGGGTCAAAGTGCACCAACAGAC
Organism: Alviniconcha strummeri; assembly: GCA_963584105.1. Lineage (NCBI taxonomy): Eukaryota > Metazoa > Mollusca > Gastropoda > Provannidae > Alviniconcha > Alviniconcha strummeri. The sequence goes on along the minus strand of OY757547.1, from coordinate 1,808,165 downwards.
CCAAAAGGGAAGGATTCACAAGGACAAGCATGGGTCAAAGTGCACCAAGAGGCCCCAAAGAGAAGGATTAAGTACAAGCATGGGTCAAAGTGCACCAACAGACCCAAAAGGGTGATAGAAACAAGGTGATAGAAACAAACAAAATGAGATCTTGCAACTTTAGCAAAGAGACCCTAAGGCAAGACCATGACAAAGGGCACTTAAGGGGCTGACGCAGTGCAGCTGCTCATTGTCATACTGCTGGTGCACCAACAGACCCAAAAGGGAAGGATTCACAAGGACAAGCATGGGTCAAAGTGCACCAACAGACCCAAAAGGGAAGGATTCACAAGGACAAGCATGGGTCAAAGTGCACCAACAGACCCAAAAGGGAAGGATTCACAAGGACAAGCATGGGTCAAAGTGGACCAACAGACCCAAAAGGGAAGGATTCACAAGGACAAGCATGGGTCAAAGTGCACCAACAGGCCCCAAAGGGGAGGGTTCCTAAGTACAAGCATGGGTCAAAGTGCCAGTTTTCTAAATGCTGAAAACTGCAAGCACTTGGCTTAGGGACCCCCAAGAAAACAACACAAAGACAGTCTCATTTCTAGGCTGTTCACCACAGCAACACAATGGGATTATAAAACTCTCTCTAGCTGCTTCCTGGACACATCTTCAAAAATAACAGAAGCTTTCATTTTCAACTGTAAGACTTACAAGAACTAGAAACACTGAATTTCAATATTCCACAGTTCAAGATTTCAATCTCACTACTGCACCATTTTCACACACGCATATCATAGCTCAGTATAAGAACTGTTTAAGCATCTTCATTTATGGCATAACTCAAGTGATATGCAAACAGAGCTAAACTGCCTGAGCAACATCACCAAAGAAAAGGTTTCCAGTTGCTATCAGGAAGTATAGTGCTTTCATCAACACAAAAATGTATGAATGGGTAGCAAAAACAAAACTTGTGCACCTTATTCATCATTTGTTTACAATATTAATTTGCTAATACTTTAGATATCCAGAGTCAGGAAATGTTGAAGGAATAAATTAATCAAATTTATTGGCCTAAATACATTCATTCATTCATCCATCAATGTATACATATATGCATGCACCTCAGCAGTTACATACCCTACACAACAACACACCTTACACAACAATGTTAAATACCACCCCAGCATGAAAAGACTGGGCAATACAAAAACTCGTCTCGTGGCCACAAACAACTGACAGCTATATGGAGAAAGAGTAAACATGGAAAAAGAAGAGCAACATTGATGCATGCCAACACTCAAGCACCAGCACCTCCTGCTAAGAAAGGTGGGTTAAAATTCAAACTGTTTTGAGAGCACTGAATACATATGAGCATGCCTTTAATCATTAACACAGTGCTGTGTTGCCCATGAGACATTGGTCCTCAGAAAAACATACCATACTTTCCAAAGCATAAGACTATTTTCCCCTCACATCCAACCGTCTGGCAGATCAAAAGTCAAGGGCACAAACAGAGATGTGACATGTTAAAACACATCTCTTTGTGGTGCACCAAGTTTGTTATTTTTTTTATATTTGCACAACATCAGTTCATGAGCAAGCATTACTCACCCAGCATTCTTCTCTGCCGATGGTGATGTCCCTTTGACTTTATCACAATGATTGTAATATACTTTTTATTGTCCAAGTTTCTGTGATCACCTAGGTCATGAACAATAACATTGTGCACGGAGAAGAAATATTTCCTGTGTGGCAGTAAGGCATGAAGCAAATGAGCAAACAAGATGAAGGCTGCAGTTCAAGTTGACCACACCTTTACCAACAGAAAAAAGGGCCGAAATGTTGGGGCAGTTTAAGGCAGAATAAACAACACACAAACATTTTTATCACAGTTTAGGACTTTCCCCATGGATGACAACCCCATGCTATGTCAAAAGAAAAACCAGTAAAACTATCCATTTTAATGCTGCAACAGGAAATATGAAAGGCAGCAACAGCATGTAAATGTAAAGCTGTTGTATATAAACAAGTAACATTAATAAAATGCTGACCTGTAAAGCAGTGTCAAAATGCAAAGCTGTTTCAGTAAAACAAAACTTGTTAGGCACACTATCAGCAAAGTTTGAAAAGTGGTTTCAAAATATCAGCAGCTGCACTTTGAGCCCACACCTCAGTCCTTTCACAAAGCAATAAATACCTAAGGGCAGCAATCCACTATTATTGTATCAAGCAACACCTCAGTCCTTTCACAAGGCAGTAAATACCCAAGGGCAGCAATCCACTATCAAGCAACACCTCAGGCCTTTCACAAGGCAGTAAATACCCAAGGGCAGCAATTCACTATCAAACAACACTTCAGTCCTTTCACAAGGCAGTAAATACCTAAGGACAGCAATCCACGATCCAGCAACGTCCCAGAGAGGCAGGGCGAGTTTGAGGTCCCACTTGCTGTCTGATGTCTGACAGCACTCTGACATGTGCTAGCCTCATCAAACACTGGGCATATCAAATTGTGTATCATGCGCATCTGTCCCTCCTTAGTAATGGCTTCCAAAAACCATTGAGGTCCAGCATGCAAGACAGGTGGGGACAGGTCAGTGGTAGAGTGCTGGACTCATGATTGAAAGGTCACAGGTTTGATTCCCGGCAAGAGAATTTCATCCTCCAGAGTTAACTTTCTGTTCTGACTCTTATTTTGGTAGCCGTTCCACCCCCATGTTACGGCAGTAGTGCATAGATGGGTATCTTCTGTGCGCTAATACGGTAAAATGGGGGTGGAACAGCCATGTAACAACCAGAATTCTGCAAAAGAGTGCAGGTAGCAGGTTACAGCTAGACACACATGCACCCAGCCTATGTGGCTTCAGATAAAGTGACGCTGTAAACTGGTATACGGTTGTATGGTGGATACAGAATATGCAGTAGTTTCACATGGCATCAGCCATGTAACAACCAAACAATGCCAAAACCACCTCCACATCAGACATCTGCATTGTCACATGACAGTGCCTGATAGTGGATTGCTATCGTAATGCATCTCAGCTCTGAATGCCAGGCAAGCCTGTACACACATATATACAGCTCACCATACAAACCCTCAGGAAACACCTCCACAAACATTTCAAGAATAGAAGACAGAAGAGGTGACTAAAGGTTACTTCATAACAGTTATGGACACTATTCTTTCAAAACAGAACAGACTAATTACGATTTAGGTATTCACACTGGGTCAAGATTCTGTACACCTGAAAAAGCTTTAAGTCTGTTCCATGTAAAGTATGGATGCTCAAGTTTTTTTCAAGCATGGCAGAGTCGCTCATCCATGCTTCACTGGTCATAAGTGTTAGGCCTAAACAGGCACAGCACAACCAATGTTTCCTGCATCAAGTTGTCAGACTTCAAAGAAGCCAGGGCTGGAGCTGCTCAAGTTGTCAGATTGCGACGACCCTCAAGCTGGAGCTGCTCAAGTTGAACGATGGTACGGTGGTGGTCTGGCTCCAACTCGTTCAAAAGCTGCTCAGCAATGCGACTGCGCAACCGTCCACCAACCTGTTGTTAAGGTAATAACACTTCATGTGAATTTCTTGCCTCATCTCTCATCAATGGTGTCAAGGCACAGAAGAGCCAGGGACTGTGTCAACTTTCTACACTGGTGAAGAATGCATGTCTCCAAAACAATGTAGTTTCAACTTCACTCAATGTCATGGGTGAGATATCATCTACATCTTTATGTACATATTCATAACTTGCTTATTTTTAAACTGCATCCATGAAACTATAGGGCTTTCTAAATTAAGCATAACTACACGTGTTCATCAAAAATGTTTTTGTTTTTGTTAATAAATAAACAAACTTACACTATATGTGGATGCATGTTGTAGATGTGAGTCACAGGTGTAAGTACAACCGTACCATTCAGAAAGAAAACCTAACATGCTGTATGAAGTGGGTGGGGAGTTACCCATACTGTTTTGTGAGGCAGTTTTGTTTTCTCACACACCAAAATCTGTGCGTGTCACTACAGTCATGCTATTCTGAAACTCCTATGACAAAAATATGGGCATGGGCACACCCATAACGTAACTGCAGGTATATTTATGACAACAACAAAAAGGCCTCTATGTAAAGCATGGGTGTGTGAACACCCACAACACACTCTATTTGAGTTTCATGGCAAAGGAGAGGAAAGGTTAAGGGGACTGAAGGTCTGAGAGACCATGAAAAAAGAGAAAGGATAGCATGTATTTCATCAGACTGGTTTCATGCTGTAGTCTGCAAACACTGCAATTTAATCCTCCTGCTAAGAAGCTGAAACCTAACCATATTGTAGAAATGAGTTCAGATTCTTTGTTTCTGACCTTCTTTTCCATCCACAAGCAATTAAAAATGTTCAGTTGTTTTCAAAATACAATTTGCCCCGCAACCATCATGGCTGTCTGGCATTAAAACAAAATGAATGTGTCTAATATCACCTTGCTGTGAACAGACATAAAAGAAAACACTGATCTGACTAATGGAATTGCCATTAAAAAACATTTCACTATCTTTAAAACACAAGCACCACTTTACAGAAATTTTGATGAGTTGGTTAGTGACTGGTTTCTAGCGTCCTGTCAACCACACAGGGTCACCTGAGGAAAAAGTTCAGATGACCCTCACTTCACTGATTAGGTTTGGGGAACAGAATTAGGGTTGAGGGAAACGACTTCACAAACTACTCCTGGTGGGGACATGCCTTGTAACACCACCAAGAGCTGGGGGGTACTATTTCATAAACCACTCCTGGCAAAGGAAGCATGAAAGTATGACCCACGTTTAGTTGGGACATGACCCTGATATGAAAAAGACTGAAAATTTAGAATGCAAGCAGTCATTCTTGTTTCAGATTTTTTTTTTTTTTTTATGAGCAACCACTCAAGTGCCTTTACTGTTCTTTTTTGTTGCAGTTTTTATTGTTGTTAAGTGCCATGATGGAATTGCAAACATAAAACAAGCTCTGAATACACAATAAGCAAAGCCATGTTTATTTTGAGGATTGTTGTCTCGCACAGGGAGGCGAGATACTGAAAGATTTAACCTGCAAGCTGTCACATCCAGGACTCTCACAATGGTCTACACAGCATATGGCCACTTGTAAGGGACATTCAAGAAATTCCATGCGAGGCAGTACAATATAGGCAGCACAATATAGTGTCAGACGGAGACTTAACATTGTAGAATATTGTACAGGTGTTGTGATGTCATAGGGATGTTACATCATAGCATTATAATGGGGATTACATCACTGAAGGGCACTATGTGTCAAAATGGGCATTACACAATAGGTTATAAGGGGTATATAATATAATACAGTGTTATAAGGGGTGCTGTATGCTATCTGTAAGCTATTACATCACACAGTATTATAATGGGCATTGTTGAATAAGGGACATTAATTACCTTCTACTCTTATAAGTCATACTGTATAATGTTACAAGGGGTGTTACACATGCATTAGGTATTATGTTTATGTGTGTGTGCAGAGGAGGGAGCTTTATCACATAATGACCTTGATATACTATGTATGTATTTTGTTTGAAACTCTAGCTCCAAATGTCATCAACATACCAAATGCGTGTGACCAAAAGAGATCTAATGGATATTTATGGGGGAAGATGATCTGTAATTTCTTTTCTTTTTGAGTTTCACACACACACACACACACACACACACACACACACACACACACACACACACACACACACACACACATGCTCACTCTCTCTCTCCTCCCCCCCCCCCTCTCTCTCTCACACACACACACAGCACATGCACATATCACTGTTTGCAGAAACATCATATGATTAAAGGCTTTTTTTGTTGACCTCACTATTAGGTTTTAGAATAATGTAATACCCTTCCTACATATGTAAGTAAAATCACTCTTCCCATGTATTGTAAGTAACTATATGGCACTGAATGTAGTCTTTCTCAGAAGATAGCAGACATAGCAAAGGTGGATTAGTTGCAGTCCTTGGCTCATCAAAAAGACACACACATACAAAAAAGAAGACATAAACGTTACATGAAATAAAAGCCTCTATTAAAAAAAAGCCTATGTATCATATATTATAAAACAAAAAATTGATGAAAAACAATAATGATGTGAAACTACTGAAACACAAGAGGGTATAAAATGAAACCTAATTTGTTTAAAAAACGTGTGGTGCAAATGCTTGGTGGAGTGAGTGTTGCTCTAACATTCATTATGTGAAACAACTCAAACACAGATATTGCCACTGTAGGCCACCAGTTGCGACATTTCATTATTAGGAATTTAGCACACTATGCTGTGCAACCAAATTTGAAAAAGTACCACACTTTCGTACCAAATATTCCAGAGACTGAAAATGTTCACCAATGATCTCCCCTGATGACATATGAGCTTTAATCAGTTGGCACCTTTCATTTTGGGCTGTAAACGCCTGGATACCTCTATATAAAGCAGACCTATGCTTAACTGATGCACAGCAGCTACCTTGAAACACTGATGGCAAAACCTGTATCTTGTCAGGGACTTACAGCACCAACCCACACACAAAGATAGTTAAAGTAAGATTCAGTAAGCACTAATGTGGATGCAGAAGAAATAAAAATGCTATGAGCTATGATCAGACATAATGTGTCCACACTCATGTATCAAATGGAACAACATCTGCACTTACTGAGTCAGAGACTCTGAATAATTAATCTGTCACCAGGATTTGAGTGACAGGCCATGGTAAGCCAATCAGCATGTGCAGAAGAGACATATACCACTCTTACAGGTGAACTCTCACTCATGGAAGGTAACTTAGTAACTTGGTGTTTTATGTCCAGTTAACCATTGCAGTGAAGGGGCAAGGTTGACTGTACATGAGTGAGGGAAAAACTTATTCTGGTAAATCTCTCAAAACACATGGACAAGCAGGAAATGTTTTGAATTCACACTTATGTGGAACCCTAGATAACTGATTATTATCAGCTGCCACCTTGCTTATGTTCAAATAAACTGCTTTGTTTCTGCTTAATCCTAGCTACATCAGCTGGTGTCTGCTTAATCCTAGCTACATCAGCTGGTTTCTGCTTAATCCTAGCTATATATCACCTGGTTCCTGCCTAACCCTAGCTACATCAGCTGGTTTCTGCTCAATCCTACATACATTAGCTGGTTTCTGCTTAATCCTAGCTATATCAGCTGGTTTCTGCTTAATCCTATATACATCAGCTGGTTTCTGCTTAATCCTAGCTATATCAGCTGGTTTCTGCTTAATCCTATATACATCAGCTGGTTTCTGCTTAATCCTAGTGACATCAGCTGGTTTCTGCTTAATCCAAGCTACATCAGCTGGTTTCTGCTTAACCCTAACTACAACAGCTGTTTTCTGCTTAACCCTAGCTACATCAGCTGGTTTCTGCTTAACCCAAGCTACATCAGCTGGAGTCTGCTTAATCCTAGCTATAGCAGCTGAACTTTAACAGCCCGCTTTGTTTCAGGTTTCTACACATATTTAATTTTATATCCGTTTTCTGGCCCTGAACAATGTCTGCTGACCCTGGCATTAGCATCTTAGTGTTTGTAGGCAAAATGTCGGGGCCAAATGGAAATGTTGTGTTAATTAAGAGTGCCATGTCAGGATCACCTCCAGCTACAGACATCTTGATGACATGACACACTCTATTGTTGACATCACCGAGGTCAGGGTGCACATGCTGGGGTGTCTCTTAAAGCTTCAGTTGTATGCATGACAGTGTCTCTCGGTGTGTGAAAATGCATGACAGTATGTATGGGTGTGGGGAAACCCATGATGGTATATATGATGTGGGGAAATGCATGACAGTATGTATGGGTGTGGGGACACACATGACAGTATGTATGGGTGTGGGGAAATGCATTACAGTATGTATGGGTGTGGGGAAACACATGACAGTATGTATGGGTGTGGGGAAACACATGGCAGTCTGTATGGGTGTGGGGAAACCCATGATGGTATATACGGTGTGGGGAAAACGCATAACAGTATGTATGGGTGTGGGGAAACACATGACAGTCTGTATGGGTGTGGGGAAACCCATGACGGTATATACGGTGTGGGGAAACACATGACAGTATGTATGAGTGTGGGGAACCCATGACAGTCTGTATAAGTATGGGAAAATGCATGACAGTATGTATAGGTGTGGGGAAACACATGACAGTATGTACGAGTGTACGGAAACGCTTGCATACACCACCTTTTCAACAAACTCAAAGGTGAACCTCAAACTTAGCTGAGGAACAAACAAAGCAGCCCAGAATTCCAACAGCCAAACTGAGGCAACAAAAACACTCAAACAAAATAGGGGTAGAAGCAACAAAAACACTTGAACAAAAGAGGGGTAGAGACAACAAAACACTCAAACAAAAGTGGGGTAGAGACAACAAAACACTCAAACAAAAGTGGGGGAGTGACCAAAAAAAAAAAAAAAAAAAAAAAAAAAATCAAACAAAAGTGGGGTAAAGACAACAAAACACTCAAACAAAAGTGGGGTAGAGACAACAAAGCACTCAAACAAAAGCAGGGTACAGACAAAAAAACACTCAAACAAAAGCCGGGTAGAGACAACAAAACACTCAAACATAAGAGGGGTAGAGACAACAAAACACTCAAACAAAAGTGGGGTAGAGACAACAAAACACTCAAACAAAAGTGGGGTAGAGACAACAAAACACTTAAACATAAGAGGGGTAGAGACAACAAAACACTCAAACAAAAGTGGGGTAGAGACAACAAAACACTCAAACAAAAGTGGGGTACAGACAACAAAACACTCAAACAAAAGAGGGGTAGAGACAACAAAACACACAAAAAAAAGAAGAGGGCTAGAGTCAACAAAACACTCAAACAAAAGTGGGGTAGAGACAACAAAACACTCAAACAAAAGCAGGGTAGAGACAACAAAACACTCAAACAAAAGAGGGGTAGAGACAACAAAACACTTTAAACATAAGAGGGGTAGAAACAACAAAACACTCAAACAAAAGGGGGGTAGAGACAACAAAACACTCAAACAAAAATGGGGTAGAGACAACAAAAAGACTAAAGGCAACAAGTAAAAAGACCAAAAACAAAAGCAGTTAAAGGTTGGAAGACAAAAACTATGCTGATTGACTGAGGAAATAAAAGGAAGAAAAAAAGAAGAAAAAATGGAACCTTGCTAAACTTTCTGTCTAATCATGAAAAGGTGGATTTACCACAGCCTTCTACAAAAAAAAAACAAAAAAAAAAAACAGTCAACAACAAACAAACAAAAACAAACAAACAAAAAAGGGGGGGGGGGGAGGCACTGCTATGAAATTAAGGCCTAATGCTTTAAATTTAAAACTCAAGAAGCCAACTTGATCAGCCGCAGAAACACAAACACTTCCAGAAGCAAACTAAATACACTTTTCAGCAAGGGGGTGGGGGCGGGGGACAAACAATTCAGCCAAAAGCAAAAACACATGCACAGGCTTTCTCCACATGACACTCACTGGAGCCGGGCTGACCATGGGCACAGGAGGTAATGAAAGGATCTCCTAGCAGATAAACCATGACCCATTTTAATCAAACACAAAGCTGACCATGGGCACAGATAAACCATGACCCATTTTAATCAAACACAAAGCTGACCGTGGGCACAGGAGGTAATGAAAGGATCTCCTAGCAGATAAACCATGACCCATTTTAATCAAACACAAAAGCTGAACTTCCACCTTGCCTTTTTCTACTCCACAAACTGTTTAAAGAGCACGTCTGTATACTAACAGTGTTGGTGTTATATTTCACTGAAAGTTGTTTTAAGTGAATGACGAGTGAAGAATAAAAAATTTCATAATTCCATGAAACTGGAATCTTAATGTGACTATTTTGCAAAATAATATTTGGAATTCTGTCATCAGTAGCAGTTTTAATGTCTGAAGAAAAAGGTTGTTCAAAACTTCAAGAGTTTGGAGTTTTAATTTCATGTCTTGCCAACGCCAGACAAATGTACTTGGCGTGTCTGCAGGTTTGTCTTGCTAACTCCAGACAAATACACTTGGCATGCCCACACGAGTCTTGATATCTCTAGATATACATACTCAGTGTGTCTTCACATGTCTTGCTAACTCCAGACAAACACACTCAGCATGTTCACACATGTCTTGCTAACTCCAGACAAATGCACTCAGCATGTCCACACATGTCTTGCTAACTCCAGATAAATGCACTCAGCATGTCCACACATCTTGCTAACTCCAGACAAATGCACTCAGCATGTCCACACATGTCTTGCTAACTCCAAACACACTCAGCATGTCCACACATGTCTTGCTAACTCCAGACAAACGCACTCAGCATGTCCACACATCTTGCTAACTCCAGACAAATGCACTCAGCATGTCCACACATGTCTTGCTAACTCCAAACACACTCAGCATGTCCACACATGTCTTGCTAACTCCAGACAAACGCACTCAGCATGTCCACACGTCTTGCTAACTCCAGACAAATGCACTCAGCATGTTCACACGTCTTGCTAACTCCAGACAAACGCACTCAGCATGTTCACACATGTCTTGCTAACTCCAGACAAACGCACTCTGCATGTCCACATGTCTTGCTAACTCCAGATAAACACACTCTGCATGTCTGCCTATTACCAAAGAGTAATGAAGTGACAGTGTCATGATTCAACCTGTGAAATTCAGTATGAACAAAATCAACAACAAAACCAAGAGTAGGCTCCATAGTTCAGCACATTTTATAGCAGTGTGCCTGTCTGATCACTGTTTAAAAGATTCAGTACAGCAATTGTAAGAATTACTTACAGTCTTGGGCCGCTGTATTTTCTTGTAGTCAAGGTTATTCAGTAGCGTAGCATCTGCGCCATCTTCAGATGGTGCTGCACCACGATTGGCTGGCCAGGAAGTAGGTGGCGGCCATACACCAGAGCTCGTGATTGGTCGAGCTGTGCGCCGAGAATTTCCAGCAGATGTGGCTCTGGATCTGGATATTACAGAAGCTGAAACAGCAGACACAGCATGCCATGAACAACAGTAGCAATATGGACTGTGGAATAATCAGCAAATCACTTCCAAAGACTCAGTATGATTTTCTTCTTCTCCATATGAGTGAGAACACACAAGCACCCTTATGCCCACCCCCATACCCGATACTAAAAAATACAGCTATGGAACATCAATGTTATTTCTAAACAGCAATATGTATTCACTAAAATATACGGAGAAAAAGTACTGCAGGGATTTTAAAACTACTTCATGTAAGCAAATTTATATGTCCTAAGATATGTACTTGCCAAGTGAGATAAAACTGTAAACAAGAACTGATCCTGGTGACATTCCATTCATACACCCACATTAACACATGATAATGTACTTGCCAAGTGAGATAAAACTGTAAACAAGAACTGATCCTGGTGACATTCCATTCATATACCCACATTAACACATGATAATGTACTTGCCAAGTGAGATAAAACTGTAAACAAGAACTGATCCTGGTGACATTCCATTCATATACCCACATTAACACATGATAAACGCAAAGTTAGGGTATCACATTGTCTTATTAACTGCCCAGAGCTGAACATTTTACACTGAAATTCAGACCAAAAATGTTGTGGGTAACTGTGATTTGCCATCAATGCAAAAAGCAACTTGAGTCATCTTGTACTGGCATGTTTATGCCATCAACAGTAAGTTAAACTGATGCAACTGAAGAAGGAAACACAGGGCGTTATGATGTTTGAGTTTCTGTCAACACCAGTCTCAACACACATCACTTGTAACAGTAAACTGCATGATGAACTCCATAATGCAGTAGTTTGATTAGGAACAGCCAGAAACAGACATGTCAATGAGGATGACAACACAGAAAATGGAAGGGGGGGGGGGGGGGGAAGAGGCAAACTGTAACATACGGGTGGGAGGTATAGAGACGATGCCAGTACCAAATTGCTGATGACAACACAGAAAATGGAAGGGGGGGGGGGGGAAGAGGCAAACTGTAACATACGGGTGGGAGGTATAGAGACGATGCCAGTACCAAATTGCTGATGACAACACAGAAAATAGAAGGGGGGGGGGGGGGGGGAAGAGGCAAACTGTAACATACGGGTGGGAGGTATAGAGACGATGCCAGTACCAAATTGCTGATGACAACACAGAAAATGGAAGGGGGGGGGGGGGGGGGAGAAGAGGCAAAATGTAACATACGGGTGGGAGGTATAGAGACGATGCCAGTACCAAGCTGCTGATGACAACACAGAAAATGGAAGGGGGGGGGGGGGGGAGAAGAGGCAAAATGTAACATACGGGTGGGAGGTATAGAGACGATGCCAGTACCAAACTGCTGATGACCAAAGACACTGGACTCATAGTCATACACCTGGGACAGACAAAGGTCATCACATTACCATACATTTGGCAGCAAAGGTTATCAAATTACCACACACCCGGCAACAAAGGTCATCACATTACCATACACCTGACAGCACCACACACCTGGGAAAAGGTCATCAAATTATGATATACCTGGCTACAGGCACAAGATCATCACAACAATATACACTTGGGGAGAGACACAAGGTCATCACATCATCAGACACCCGCTAATTAAGTAATTTGGTGTTTTATGCCCAGTCAACCGTTAGGGTTATATCAGGGTGAGAGGTCATCACATTCAGAGTCAAACATGCAGTCAGCCAAAGACAGGCAGATGAAGACAAGAAGACAGCTATGAAAATACAAACTGACACAAAGAAAGATATAAATGCTTTGGTTTAAAGGGACACAAAGGACAGACAAAGAAAGAAAGAAAGAAAGAAAGAAGGAAAGAAAGAAAGAAAGAAAGAAAGAAAGAAAGAAAGAAGGACCCTGAAAACACACACACAAAGTCAGAGAAGAAGTGAGTGTAATCATATCTCCACCTGTGACTGCAGCTCATCCACACGATGGAAGGCATCCAGCTTCAGAGTGCGCTCATGATTCAGCTGCTTCTTGATGGTTTCGATGTCCTTGCGCACCTTCTCCTGGGTGAGGAGCTGGATCTTGCTGCTGCGGTCCTGCTCTTCCAGCATCACCCGCAGGCGCTGCTCCTTCTCATTCAGCTCCTCCAGCTGCACATGCCCCACACAGATGTACAACCCCTTATTCCTCAGGTCAGCTCCCTCTCTCATACAGATGTAAACCTCTTATTCCTCAGGGCAGCTCCCTCTCTCACACAGATGTAAACCTCTTATTCCTCAGGTCAGCTCCCTCTCTCATACAGATGTAAACCTCTTATTCCTCAGGGCAGCTCCCTCTCTCACACAGATGTAAACCTCTTATTCCTCAGGGCAGCTCCCTCTCTCACACAGCCGTACAACCCCTTATTCCTCAGGTTAGCTCAGGCCTGAACTGGGTCACAAGGGGGTTTCCAAGGCTTCCAAGGCCTTCCATACCCAGTCTCCCTGGTGCCAATTACAACGGATCAGGCCTGTGCCTATGTACCCAGTCTCCCTGGTGCCTGTGGATCAGGCCTGTGCCTATATACCCAGTCTCCCTGGTGCCTGTGGATCAGGCCTGTGCCTATATACCCAGTCTCCCTGGTGCCTGTGGATCAGGCCTGTGCCTATATACCCAGTATCCCTGGTGCCTGTGGATCAGGCCTGTGCCTATACCCAGTCTCCCTGGTGCCTATGGATCAGGCGTGTGCCTATGCCCAGTCTCCCTGGTGCCTATGGATCAGGCCTGTGCCTATACCCAGTCTCCCTGGTGCCTGTGGATCAGGCCTGTGCCTATACCCAGTCTCCCTGGTGCCTATGGATCAGGCATGTGCCTATACCCAGTCTCCCTGGTGCCTATGGATCAGAGCCAGACAGTAGAGTGGAGCCCCAAATGACCCCCCCCCCCCCCCCCCTTCTGAGCTACTCAAACTACATTGCGCGCGCGCGCGCGTGTGTGTGTGTGTGTGTGTGTGTGTGTGTGTGTGTGTGTGTACGCTCACACACCTGTGTGAGTGAAGGTGTGTGTATGCATGTGTGTGGCTGCAAGTGTGGCTGTATGCATGTGCATTACCAACAGTTGCCTTTCTATCAGTCAGTGCCAGACTACTGGGCACAGCATGCTACATGGCATTTCCTGGTCAATGTGCATTCTCTTACCAGGCTCCAGCTGTCTGGAACCAACTCCATGTTTCTGTCCATCATGCCACCTCTGTCAGCTCTTTTAAATCTTCCTTGAAAACCTTTTTCTTTTCAAAACCCTTTTTTTTAGTCCCATTGCCCACGTATATGATGTGTGTATGTGTGTGCTGTATGCACTGAATCTTGAAAACGTACATATACAGGATGTGTGAGTGCACAGGGCCTGTGCTGGTTAGGTGCTCTAAGTCCCCAGTTATTACTGTGATTAAAGGCTGCATCAAGTTGTCATAACAGAGTGCTGGAAAGTGGGTCACGGCCTAAGAGAGTGCAGGCGACTGACTGACCAGACGTTCAATGCTGGCCTGCTTGGCGGCCTCCAGCTGCATCTTGTTGCGTTCCTTCTGCATCATCTCATGCTCCTTCTCCTGCTTCACCTTCAGCTGGCAACACAACACAGTCATGCTTCATCTTCAGCTGGCAAAAAAACACAGTCATGTTTCACCTTCAGCTGGCAAAAAAACACAGTCATGCTTCATCTTCAGCTGGCAACACAACACAGTCATGCTTCACCTTCAGCTGGCAAAAAAACACAGTCATGCTTCACCTTCAGCTGGCAAAAAAACACAGTCATGCTTCATCTTCAGCTGGCAACACAACACAGTCATGCTTCATCTTCAGCTGGCAACACAACACAGTCATGCTTCATCTTCAGCTGGCAACACAACACAGTCATGCTTCATCTTCAGCTGGCAACACAACACAGTCATGCTTCATCTTCAGCTGGCAACACAACACAGTCATGCTTCATCTTCAGCTGGCAACACAACACAGTCATGCTTCATCTTCTGCTGGCAACACAACACAGTCATGCTTCATCTTCAGCTGGCAACACAACACAGTCATGCTTCATCTTCAGCTGGCAACACAACACAGTCATGCTTCATCTTCAGCTGGCAACACAAGTCATGCTTCATCTTCAGCTGGCAACACAACACAGTCACACTTCCTAAAGAGTACTACAAGAACACAACTTCAGCAGTAATTTTAAACAAGATCAAAAATACTACGGCTTTTCAAAGAAAAACTAAGCTCAACTCAAGTCAGAAAGAACAATGAATGCCTGTACCATGGTTGATTTGTCATTCACTTTTGTTCTGGGCAGTAGTGAAGCCCCCATAAAAAGTCCACATGATGAACACAGCTGGGTGAATTCCAGCAAGATCTCTAAAGACAACCTTTTGAGTACAGAGTGACTGGAAAGTGCAGGAACAGCATGCAGTCTAAGCATGCACTCTGCAAAGTCCAAATACCTTTCAGCATATCCCTCTGAAGCCTTCCCAATCCACATACCAACTACCAAGCCTTTCTTTGTCTTCTGGGCTGCCAGCCTACACCAACCTCTTTGTCCAGTGCGCGTCGCACTTCATTGGACTCGCTCTCTGTGGAGGCCAGAGCTCGCTTGATGGCCACCAGCTGTTGCCGTAGCAATATCACCTGCTCCTCCGCCAGCATCTGGATCTCCACCATCTCCTTCTTGCCTGACTCACTTTCCTTCCGCAATTCTGTTATCTGTCAAACAGGCGCACATTAGTCTTAATACAGCACACAGCAGCAAATCTGCACTTTTTTCTTTGAAGACTTTGTTTGCAACTTTTTATTTCTTTTCAAAAACACATCCTTAGCCGTACATGTATTAGCCGAGTTGCCCTAAATTTGGATTTGACTTGGCTTGACTTTATGACCACCGTGGCATGCTCACACAGCCACATTTGTAAACCGCTACCATGGAAACACCCCTAAGCAAACCAGTATACTCGATCTCCTTGCATAGTTCATCGCACTTAGAGCTTAAAGGGGACAGGAAGCAAATGAGCAAGTTGGCCTTAACATACAGAAAATGTGCAAATGATTCCAGCTGCATGCTTCACTTGGTTGGTCTCTCACTGTTTATTCTGAAGCACTTTTTGGCTTTGGGTCTGAGCTTCTCTGGGTGTAGCCATTTTGGTTTGCTCTTACCAATAAGGAGCAACAACAAAAAAGGGGTTAATTTGTGATGTGTTTTATACTTCTGCCAAACTTCCAGCCTTGTTGATGATGCATCTGCTACAGACTGCTGCACACAAAATGGCAGCATTCACAAATCTGTTTTTGTGACTTTGAAAACTGAGACTTTTAACCAACAGAAGCAACATCAAGTGAAACACATGCTGTGTGTCTCTGGCTTTGGGATTCCATTCCTATGGCCAGGACCTGTGGTGCTCCTTTACTCTAGATCCCTCTCACAGGATTCAAGTTTATCCACAACTCTTTTTTTGCCCTTCACACTTCACTTCTGGAATCACCAAAGATTGGGACAAAGCAAACTGACGGTCTTGAGGAAGTTGTTGGTGAGGTGGTTGCGCCTCCATGCATGCATGGCCTTCATCTTGATCATCACAGTGTTCAGCTGATGGTTTTCATGCTGAAGGTTGCGCAGCTGTTCCGCCCGTGCCAGGTTCACACGCAAGTCATCATCTGGACAGACACATTAGGTACCCATTATTCATGTCACCAGATTCACAAACAGATATATTCACAGATATAATTTGGTACCCAGTCGTTCATGTCACCAGATTCACAAACAGACATCTGTACAAACATAATTTGGTACCCAGTCATTCATGTCACCAGATTCACAAACAGATATCTGTACAGACACATCAGGTACCAGTCATTCATGTCACCAGATTCACAAACAGATATCTGTACAGACACATTAGGTACCATTCATTCATGTCACCAGATTCGCAAACAGATATGTGTATAGACATAATTTGCTACCCAGTCATTCATGTCACCAGATTCACAAACAGGTATCTGTACAGGCATAATTTGGTACCGTCATTCATGTCAACAGATTCACAAACAGGTATCTGTACAGACATAATATGGTACCCAGTCATTCATATTACCAAATTGACATGTATCTGTACAGACACCATTAGGTACCCGATCATTGTGCTACCAGTTCACATGCACTTCATTATCTGCAGAAACATTTCTAATTAATTACTCCCGCCAGGTCCCATGCAGGTTATCATCTGTATTTGATCCACTACCAACTACTCATGCATCAAATTTATTCATTTACTTACGACAATTTTTCTCTTGCATTCATGCCATTGTAAGACTCCCAACACTAAAACCTGCCAACACTTCCCTGGTTGATCAGTGCTGCACACCTCCGAGCCATGCAGCCTGCACAGGAAGCCTCCATACAGCCATCCCTTCAGGTGGTCAGGAGCTGGCAGGTCTGAACTCTGCCGCCAATGCCTCACCCCCCCCCCCCCCCCTTGAACAGACATGCGAGTGACACCATCACGCAACCAATGACAGCAGCAGCTGACCAGGTGACACTCACCGGGACCTCCGCCAAACTTCTCCGACAGCTTGGTCATGGCTTCCACAGCCCAGGTCCGTGTCTCGGCAATCTTGTCATGCACGCTGTCATGCAGGTTCTCCCTGCACACACGTACCACATCTCACTGTAACGTTTGATGGGCATGACAGAGACAGCAACGTGGGGGCACAAACCAAAGTGGAGTGCTGTTTATCCCCAAAGGAAAACAGAGTCCCACGCTGTCAATCATCCTAGATTTTCATCAAATTTCAATCAATCAGAAAAATAGCAAAACTTTGCTGCAGAGCGTGAAGGCCAGATTTTCCTCACACACTTAAGCATGGCAATGACAGAAAGACTGACCGAGTCTGAACCAGACTTCAAGTGATGTCATGGCATGCCTTCACCGGTGACACATTTAGCAGCTGCAAGACAGGGACAACATCTGACAATCTCAGTCATATCACCATGGACTTCAAGGCAGCTACAAGTCCAAAGTGTATCCTCCAGCTTCTCTTTTAAAACATTTTATGGTGTAAAAACGTGCATTTGTAACTAAAAGCATTTGCTACATTACTGCAGACTCCCTGACGTGCCCACCGAAAACAACAATGTGCATCTGTTGCTGTAGTGTGGAGAGTGAAGAGACAAACCTGAACTCATCAAAGCGTGTGCGGAGGTGGCTGTAGTGTGGAGAGTGAAGAGACAAACCTGAACTCATCAAAGCGTGTGCGGAGGTGGCTGTGGGCACCAAACATGCTCTGGATGACCTCCTTGAACTCTTTTTTCACGCTCTCACGCACATCTTGTTCCGCTGTCATTGCCTGCTCTCTCATCTCAAGAATCTTGGCTCGCAGTGCAGTGATTTCTGTCATAGGCAACAAACAAGCCATGCCATTGGTAGCAACACAACACAGGACACAGCATCTTACTGCCACATGTACAGATCAATGGCCAGCCCCTATCCCATTCAGCTCTCTTCTTGGCTGTCTCCGTCACTGTGTCATTATTCCACTCTTCTGTCATCATCCCCCTGTTGTCAACATCCCCCTCTTCTGTCATCATCCCCCTGTTGTCAACATCCCCCTCTTCTGTCATCATCCCCCTGTTGTCAACATCCCCCTCTTCTGTCAACATTCCCCTCTTCTGTCATCATCCCCCTGTTGTCAACATCCCCCTCTTCTGTCATCATCCCCCTGATGTCAACAGCCCCCTCTTCTGTCAACATTCCCCTCTTCTGTCATCATCCCCCTGTTGTCAACATCCCCCTGTTGTCAACATCCCCCTCTTCTGTCATCATCCCCCTGTTGGCAACACCCCCCTCTTCTGTCATCATCCCCCTGTTGTCAACAGCCCCCTATTCTGTCAACATCCCCCTCTTCTGTCATCATCCCCCTGTTGTCAACAGCCCCCTGTTGTCAACAGCCCCCTCTTCTGTCAACATTCCCCTCTTCTGTCATCATCCCTTTGTTGTCAACACCCCCCTCTTCTGTCATCATCCCTTTGTTGTCAACACCCCCCTCTTCTGTCATCATCCCTTTGTTGTCAACACCCCCCTCTTCTGTCATCATCCCTTTGTTGTCAACACCCCCCTCTTCTGTCATCATCCCTTTGTTGTCAACACCCCCCTCTTCTGTCATCATCCCTTTGTTGTCAACACCCCCCTCTTCTGTCATCATCCCTTTGTTGTCAACACCCCCCTCTTCTGTCATCATCCCTTTGTTGTCAACACCCCCCTCTTCTGTCATCATCCCCCTGTTGCCAACATTGCCCTCTTCTGTCATTGCCCTGTCCTCCCCCCTGTTCCGTCATTTACCCATTGCTTTGTCATCATTCACCTGTTCAGTCATCATTCAGCTGCTCTGTCATCATTCACCTGTTCAGTCATCATTCACCTGTTCAGTCATCATTCACCTGTTCAGTCATCATTCACCTGTTCAGTCATCATCACCAAGCTCTGTTATCTTGCCCCTCTCTAGACAAAAAGAGCCAAGGGAATGGTGCAATGTGGAACAAAGAGACTTACAAAGAGACTTACCCATGATGAGGTCATAGGCCCGTGAGGCCATCTCACACTGCACCTCAACCACTGTGGCCAGCTGGGCTTGCTTCAGCTGATCCCGCAGGTGCTTCACTTCCTGCAGCCAACCAACACACATCACATAAGTGGTGCATTGCACAACAAGTCAGTGATGATGCAGCCACTTTGTCTGATACATCTAACAGTTAAGTTATGTAAAAGAGATTTTCAGTAAGATATTGGTAGTTATATACAAACGCTGACGGACAGATATATGCTAACACACACATGCACACACACACCTGCGTGTGTACATGTATGCACACCCACATGCATGCATGCATGAATGCACACAAACACACACACACACACACACACACACACACACACACACACACACACACACACACACACACACACACACACAAACGCACACACACACCACATAAATACAGACACACTGACAGAGAGTATGTGACACACTGAAAACTGTCACAAAAACAGAAAAGAAAAGCTACAGAACTCCTCACCTGCTCCTTCTTGTACAGCACCTGATGGTGCCCTCTCAGCATATTTTCATAGTACATTGTGTAGCTGAAAACACACAGATAAACACACCATTGAAAACAGATAAACACAGTGAAATGACCACAGAAAACACACAGATAAACACAGTGAAAAGACCACAGAAAACACACAGATAAACACACTGAAATAACTATAGAAAACACACAGATAAACACATTGAACCCCCCCCCCCCCCCCCCCACACACACACACACACACAAAAAGAAAAAAACCCACTGATAGCACAAACACTTCAAACAGCACAAAACCGACTCCACCAACTCAACTACTGATACTGGATTATTTCCCATTTTCAGACACACACCAACATGAGCCTAAAGTTTAGTTTTTGTGTCCACTATAATATGAACCCCAAGTCCAGTGTTCATGCACCTTCCATATATAGTGCTGTTTCTGCTCCCACTGTAATGTAAACCTGAACTCTAATGCTTACTCTCAACAGTTTTGTTTCTGCACCAATTGTAATCCAAACCTGAATGCTTACCATACACAATTTTGTTTCTGCACCAACTGTTTCTACATTATGTAAACCTGAACTCTTATGTTCACCTACCAAAGTTTTGTTGCTGTTCCCAGCATAATGTGAACACTAATGTGTACCATCCATACTTTTGTTTGTGTTCTACGCATAATGTGAACCTGAAGTGCAATACTTACCCTCCACAGTTCTGTTTCTGTTCCAGTTGTAATATGAGCTTCAACACTAATCCTTACCTTCCATACCTTTTCATTCTCACCATAATGTGAACTTGAACTGCAATGCTTACCTTCCAGAGTCTTGTTTCTGTTCACATCGTAATGTTAATGCGAACTCTAACCTTTACCTTCCTTAGTTGTTTCTTGTTCCCACTGTAGTAATAATTATAATAATACAGAATTTATGGAGTGCTTTCAGAGACTCAAAACACTTTGCAATTAAGGAAAAACATTCAAGATGCAAATACCCACATACAAATCAATGGTATATAAACCAAAAAAACACAAATTCATACAAAGCACAGTAAAACACACACACACACACACACACACACACACACACACACACACACACACACACACACACACACACACACATATACATACATACACACACACACACTTATGGCTAGGAAGGACATCAAAAAGAAAGAAAGAAAAAAGTGGCTATACTGGTGGTGAGTTTACCTTCCATGGTGAACTTAAACTCTAACACTTACCTTTCGTAGTCTTGTTTCTCTTTCCATTGTCATGTATATGTAAACTCTAATGCTTAACTACCATAGTTATTTTGTTATTTTTTCTTCTTTTCTCACTGTAACGTACACCTGTGCTTCACTGCTCACCTTTCATAATTTTGCCTTTCACGCATCATGACATCACGGCCCAAACTGGCCAGACAGTTACGCAGGTGATCACGCGAGAAAGTGATATCGGTTGCTGTCTCCTTGGCCCGTGACATCAACTCATCCACAAAGTTCTCTGCCACGTGGGGGCGGTTGGTTGTGAAGCTTTCCTTCATCACCTTCAGTTGATGAAAACAGAGATGGGAGAAGTCAGTGACTGGATTTCAGTGCCTTGTCTACTACCCTGGATCACCTCAGGATGTAAGTAACCTGGTGTTTCATGCCCAGTCAACCAGTGTGGCCACATCAGGGTGATACACATTTTGTCATCATGTCTTAATTTTCAAAGGTGCGTACGTTTTAAAACTGGTATAGGTGCAATTTTAGAACATACTTCAAAGGTAAGTAAAACACAAACAACCAAAAATGATCTCAATTTTTTAAAAATTCAAAAATATTCACTGCTTTCAAAAAGTTACAAATCTCAGGCGAAACATCCTGAAACAACACACACAGTGACTGAGCTGTAAAGTGGCTCTCTACCTCAGGATGAACCAACACTCTCACAAGTCAGCCCACATTTTAAAACTCTCCAGGTAAAACTGTACATGGGAAATCGTGTGACAGGCCAGCCAGGTCGCAGTCCCTAATCAGGCAACAGAAAAAGACCTAGTTCTAGAGCCCGAGTCACTTAGTTCTAGAGCCAGTTGCTTGGTTCTAGAGCCCGAGTCACTTAGTTCGTTACTTAGTTCTAGAGCCAGAGTCACTTAGTTCTAGAGCCAGAGTCACTTGGTTCTAGAGACAGAGTCACTTAGTTTGTCACTTAGTTCTAGAGCCAGAGTCACTTGGTTCTAGAGCCAGAGTCACTTAGTTCGTCACATAGTTCTAGAGCCAGAGTCACATAGTTCTAGAGCCAGAGTCCACCAATGCATCAGCCAGCAGTGTGAGAGCCACCACCAGTTTACACTGCCTCCTGCTTTGTCTCACTGCAGGTGCTGGTCAGGAAAGACATCCTGAAAGACCGCAGCGTGGTTGGTTCTCAAGTCTTCAGTCCCCACTGGGTCAAAGACAGCTCTGAAGCAAAAGCATTTAAGCAAAAGAAAACTTACGGCCCGTTTCCACAGATCTGTGGGCAGAGCAGTTTCCTCCCTTGCTCGCTCAGACAGTGCCAGGGTCAGCTCCTTGGAGACTCGCTTCCGCACTTCACTGATCATGTGCATCTCCAGGGTCTCCAGCAAGCGCACCAACTGGTAATCAGTCGTATCAAAACAAACATTGTCACTCCTATTATTCTTAGTATTCTAGCACAGTAATTTCATATCATGTATGCAGGCATATGTGGTGGTTGTTTTTAATGTCATTTTGCCTTTTTTTTTTTTTTTTTTTTTTAATGATATATGTGTGAATGGGCTTAGTGCTAAGGGCACTGTGGCTGGTTTTGGGCAACAGAGTTATATTACTGCTGTTGCATGGGTGTGACAGTGATGATAATGAATGAACCAACACCAAGATACACACCTTGGGCTTCTGCTTAGTAAGAATAAAATTCTTATGTCTTGTGAATGAAGGAAAACCACACAGCATCAATGCCCACTACTTTCCTTGTTGAAACATTGGCTTAGGACTGAGAACTGGGAGGGGAGGGAGGAGGGGAAGGGGGCTGGGGGGGGGAGGCATGCAGGCAACAGCTGCCTTGTACAAACTGCCAGACCAGTGTTATTATCTCTACACAGTAAAAACAGAACTCTTATGGGAATAAGATTTTACGGCTTAAAGTCAGTTCTTGGATTTTAACATCCCATCAACCACACAGGATCACCCAACCACACAGGATCACCCAAGGACGATTACTGCTTAAAACCAGTAAAGACATAAACTGATTTTAATGTCTCATCAGCCACACAGGATCACCCAAGGACGATTACTGCTTAAAACCAGTAAAGACATAAACTGATTTTAATGTCGTATCAGCCACACAGGGTCACCTCAGGACAATTACTGCTTAAAACCAGTAAAGACATAAACTGATTTTAATGTCGCGTCAGCCGCACTGGGTCACCCAAGGACAATTACTGCTTAAAACCAGTAAAGACATAAACTGATTTTAATGTCCCATTAGCCACACAGGGTCACCTCAGGACAATTACTGCTTAAAACCAGTAAAGACATAAACTGATTTTAATGTCCCATCAGCCACACAGGGTCACCTCAGGACAATTACTTAAAACTAGTAAAGACAAAAACTGACGGGAAAGTGCTGGATAATCAACGAAATCTTCATGCAAGAAAGTGACAAGAACAAAGAGGAAAGAAAAACAAAGACAACCCACCTGTTTTGCGCGCACTTCGATCTCTGAGGCTCCTTTGGGCATGACCAGAATGTCAGTCTCAGGATTGATGGCATCATACATCTCTCCCTGTCCTAGTCGCCTAGCAACACTCTGTAGCACCGGAACCAGCATCTCCACACGGTAGGTCTTCCTACATTGACACGCAGAACTTCCTACACTGACACAACCAGCATCTCCACACACAGAACTTCCTACTGTGACACACAGAACTTCCTACAGAGACACACAGAACTTCCTGCAGAGACACACAGTACTTCCTACCATGACACAACCAGCATCTCCACACACAGAACTTCCTACAGTGACACACAGAACTTCCTACAGTGACACACAGAACTTCTTACAGTGACACACAGAACTTCCTACAGTGACACACAGAACTTCCTACAGTGACACACAGAACTTCCTACAGTGACACACAGAACTTCCTACAGTGACACACAGAACTTCCTACAGTGACACACAGAACTTCTTGCAGTGACACACAGAGCTTCGTGCAGTGACACACAGAACTTCCTACAGTGACACACAGAGCTTCATGCAGTGACACACAGAACTTCCTACAGTGACACACAGAGCTTCCTACAGTGACACACAGAACTTCCTACAGTGACACACAGAGCTTCATGCAGTGACACACAGAACTTCCTACAGTGACACACAGAACTTCTTGCAGTGACACACAGAACTTCCTACAGTGACACACAGAACTTCCTACAGTGACACACAGAACTTCCTACAGTGACACACAGAACTTCCTACAGTGACACACAGAACTTCTTGCAGTGACACACAGAACTTCCTACAGTGACACACAGAACTTCCTACAGTGACACACAGAACTTCTTGCAGTGACACACAGAACTTCCTACAGTGACACACAGAACTTCCTACAGTGACACACAGAACTTCCTACAGTGACACACAGAGCTTCATGCAGTGACACACAGAACTTCCTACAGTGACACACAGAACTTCTTGCAGTGACACACAGAACATCCTACAGTGACACACAGAACTTCTTGCAGTGACACACAGAACTTCCTACAGTGACACACAGAACTTCCTGCAGTGATATAACCAATCCTTCTTAAGCAAGGAAACACATCCAAAGTTGATCTGACTAAAGATGACCCTGTGGTGGAGGATGAGCACAAGCCTTACGTAAACTCGCGGTAGACACTGGAAGTTGCTATGGCCTCCACACCCAGCCTCCGGCAGCCCCAGTCAGTCTTCAAGAGCTCAACACATTTCCACAGCAACAGGAAAAATTTCAGCAGACGGTAGGACTCCAGTGGCTGCTGGCTGCGATGCAGTCCCCGCAGCGCCGGGCTGGCTGTCATGACAAATCAAACACACAGAGCTGTTGGTTCAAAGCAACACAAGACTCACATAGCACTTACCTCAAGGCAACACAAGACTCAAACAGAGCCATTTGCTCAAGGCAACACAAGTCTCAAACAGAGCCGTTTGCTCAAGGCAACACAAGACTCAAACAGAACTCTGGCTCACGGCAACATAAGACTAACAGATGATTCTGGCTCAGTGCAACACAAGGCTCACTTAGGATCATGGCAACACAAAACTCACACAGAGCTGTGAAAAGTAGCAACACAAGACTCACACAGAGCTGTGATCTATGGCAACACAATATTCACACAGAGCTGTAAATTATTGCAACACAAGACTCACACAGAGCTGTAAATCATGGAAACACAAGACTCACACAGTCACAGGGCTGTGAATCATGGCAACACAAGAATCACACAGAGCTGTGATTCATGGCAACACAAGACCCACACAGAGCTGTGATTCATGGCAACACAAGAATCACACAGAGCTGTGATTCATGGCAACACAAGACTCACACAGAGCTGCAATTCATGGCCACACGAGACTCACACGGAGCTGCGATTCATGGCAACACAAGACTCACACAGAGCTGCGATTCATGGCAACATGAGACTCACACAGAGCTGCAATTCATGGCTACACAAGACTCGCACAGAGCTGCAATTCATGGCAACACAAGACTCGCACAGAGCTGCAATTCATGGCAACATGAGACTCACACAGAGCTGCAATTCATGGCAACATGAGACTCACACAGAGCTGTGATTCATGGCAACACAAGACTCACACAGAGCTGTGATTCATGGCAACACAAGACCCACACAGAGCTGTGATTCATGGCAACACAAGACTCATGCTGAGCGGTGATTCATGGCAACACAAGACTCACACAGAGCTGTGAACCATGGCAACACAAGACTCACACAGAGCTGTGATTCATGGCAACACAAGACTCACACAGAGCTGTGATTCATGGCAACACAAGACTCACACAGAGCTTTGACAGCATCTTTGAGGTCTGGGGTGGTGGTAGTCAGTCGGGAGTTGCGTGACTCAGATCGTGACCCTGCCTGCGATTGGTCCCGGGTATCAGGGTAGATGGTGGCTCCTTGATAACCCATCTGCAGGACGTCCTCCATCAGCAAGGTGACCCCCAGGATCTCGCCATTAGCTACATGTCTGTTGACACAGACAGCAGTGAATAGAAGCCAGTGTCAGTACAGTCTCTATAAGCAAGCTGACCCCTAGCATCTCACTACTGGCAACTGCAGAACTGACCCAGGACAGTTGCAGAACTGACCCAGGACAACTGCTGAACTGACCCAGGGCAACTGCTCAACTGACACAGGACAACTGCGGAACTGAAACAGGACAATCGTGAATGGATCCAGGACAAATTATCGCAGGGCTTTAAAAAACAAAAAACAAAAAAACAAAAAACTTTTAAATTAATTCAGTTTTTAAGCATGTGGACATATATACATACACCAGGCATACACACAGACATAGAGTTAATATATGCACACTATGCAATGGTGTACCAAAAAACAAAAACAACACTAAACAGAACAAAAAGCAAGACATAAAAAAGTGAAGGCAAAAATACATAAGCGCTCACAACAACAATGGCAACAACAACAACAACAAAAGGTACAACAGCCGTAATGATGACATATAAAAGAAAGGGAGAAAAAATGGGACAGTAATAGCAGCAGTGAGTGGGGACAGAGGAGGGGGGAGGGGGGAGGAGAGAAGGGATGGGGGGGGGGGGGGAGTTACATAGCGGTTGTGGTACTTGACATAGGAGCACTAGAGTATTACATGTTAATTGGCATCCATAACTATGTAGACATGATATCAGGATGTAGATATGGTCATCGAATCAAATTTAGCCATCACTCTGAACATAGGACATATAACAAAGCCATTGTAACTGAAATGTGGCATGTTCCATGTTGACATATGATAAATATTCTTCTGTTCTACGCCTTGTCGCCAATTGTTTTTGAAATACATAACAAAGCAGGAATTTATTTTCCATTTTATGTTTGTATATAAAAAACTTTGCAAACAATATAACAAAGTCAAAGATTTCACCTGATTCAAAGTCTTTTGCATTATCAAACAGTACAAAATCTTCAGTCAGTTTCATATTTATCATATTTATGCACTTTTCATTCGCAAATGTTTCAAACATTAACCAAAAATGCTGTACAATATTGCAACTCCAAAACAGACAGGGAATAGTTTCATTGTGTGTATTACAAAAGGTACATTTCTCGTTATTTGTAAGTGTCATTCTTTTTAACATAATGTTTGTAGTGAGCATGCATCTTGTGAACTAAACGTATCTGAAACCATTTCAGTTTTACTTCAAGTATTTTTTAAATTTTGTAAAAAGTTGTAGGCTAGTTAGTATTGTTAGACAGTATGCTATTCCATTTTATGCAGCACTTTGGTTTGCTTTTATTTTAAACTAAAATGTCATAACGTTTTGTTCCTTTCTGTACTTTGCCAATTAATGTTAAGCATTATGCTTGAAGACTTGTTACTTTGGACAGCAATACGTAGACCCTTGATATAGTTCTTTACTGCCTGAACACAACCATTGTATGTAACAAAGTCAGTACTTAAACCATATTTCATATTAAACTCCTCTAAGCACAAAAAGGCTCCATGTTCATGTAACAGATGAGAGATGCGACAGATGCCCTTTTCAATCCACCTTCTATGTAGTATTGTGTTATTTCCAACTTGAATGCTGTCATTATAGAACAAAGGCTCTGTCAAGTTCTTCAACCTTCACTAGACTGACTTTGCAACAAAAGCTTTTATAGGCCTGCAATGTATGCCTCCAAAACAAATTTCATTTTTTAGTTTTCTCAAATCATAATACCAAGAATTTCTACACATAGCAAAAACAAATAAGATAAAATTGGATTGCCTTGACAACATCCTCTTCCAATAAAAAAACCAGGGTGAAGTATGCCCATTAACAATGACTGTTGATTTTTGTTATAAATTGTGTAGATCCACTGACATTAGGCCAAATTCAAAGGCCTTCAGAACTTTCATCATAAATTTCCAATCAACTGAGTCAAAAGCCTTCTCAAAGTCAATGCAAATAAGCAGCCCAGGTAGATTATTATAATTTAAATCGTGAAAAAGATCATATACAAGTCTAATATTGTCTCCTATATATCTGTTTGACATAAACCCAGTTTGGTACTTGTTTATAAGTGAAGGAAGTACCTTCTTTAATCTGTTAGCAATACAAGATGAACCAATTTTGTACACTACATTTAACAATGAGATGGGCCTCCAGTTGTTTATGTATTCCTTTGGTTTATCCCCCTTTGTATGGCCGGGACTTACCTGTCCACCTCACGCAGCCCAGCCAAGCAGAGCTGAATGTTGTAGGCAATCTGCGTCCACTGCCAGAACATGCAGGGGTATGGACCATTCCTGCCACACACCCAGACAAGGGCAGACATATGTACAATAGTAGCGATCATGGTGGTGG
Source organism: Alviniconcha strummeri (assembly GCA_963584105.1). Taxonomy (NCBI): domain Eukaryota; kingdom Metazoa; phylum Mollusca; class Gastropoda; family Provannidae; genus Alviniconcha; species Alviniconcha strummeri. Next base: position 1,779,475 of record OY757547.1, on the reverse strand, counting down.
GGGGTAGTTGTTGCTCTTCTTTTGTGTGTGTGTGTGTGTGTGTGTGTGTGTGTGTGTGTGTGTGTGTGTGTGTGTGTGTGTGTGTGTGTGTGTGTGTGTGTGTGTGTATGTGTGTGTGTGTGAGTGTGTGTGTGTGTGAGTGTGTGTGCATGCTTGTGTGCATATGTATGTGTGTGCGACTGCATGTGTGAGTGGGGATGGCAGACTCACAGGCTGAGGAAGGAGCGCCAGGGGAAAAGGTGTTTGGCCGGAGAATCTCTGGGTTCCATGGGCTCTGGGATGGTCAGGTAGGTTGAGAACAGGCTTGGACGCTGCACATTGCTTAGAGCTGCTAGGGCATGGCGCATGTTGGTTGTCACACTCTGTCAAACAAAAACACATAAATACATGTGTTGGATGTGCTGATGCACACACCCCCCCCCCCACCACACACACAGAGACACACATATATACACACACACACACACATGCAGCATGCATGAACACACACACACACACACACACACACACACACACACACACACACACACACTACATACAAACCATGCACATCAACATAAACACATACATGCACACCCACACCCACACTTACACCCCTCTCCACAAACACACACACACAAACCCCCACCCCCACTCCCACCCCTCTACCCCCATACCCACCCTGAAAGCCTGCATGTTCCCTGTGGAAATGAAGGTATCGGTCATGCAGTGGCGCACAGCCGTGTCAAACTCCAGGAAAAGCACATCACGACGCAGCCACAGCAGTTCTTGCACCATGTTGGGATCTGTCGGCTCGCTCAGGGCATCAACATGCTTCTGGATCTCACGCAGTTCAGATCCTACAGCACGCAGAACCGCCACAAACACCGAGTCACAGAGCAGAACAAGACAGCGATGAGGAATAAGAAAAAGAAGAAGAAAATTGAGTGAAAGATAAACATGAAACATTTGTGCCCACATGCTGTAAATGTACTCTCCATTTCAATGAGTTTGAGTTAATGTCACAATATGCTTTCTTCAGATGCCAAATCACTCCATCAGTGTGACTGTCAGCCTTCCTTAATCATTCCAGATCATTCCCTAAGATTCAGTTAAAAGAAGAAAAAGAAAACACAACTCTGAAGAGAGAAAACAATCCACAGAAACAGCACCAAACAAACAGACAGAAAACAGCAACAAACAGACAGACAGAAAACAGCACCAAACAAACAGACAGAAAACAGCAACAAACAGACAGACAGAAAACAGCAACAAACAGACAGAAAACAGCAACAAACGAACAGACAGAAAACAGCAACAAACAGACAGAAAATAAAAGTTAGCAGAATCAAGAAACTGTGACAAAATCAAGGACTGGACCAAACATTTAGGACAAAATCAAGGACTAGATCAAGAACTTGTGACTGGGCCAAGAAAGAACATAGGTCAAAATCGAGGACTGGGCCAAAAATGTAGAACAAACCAAGAACCTAGGACAAAAAAAATAAAAAAATAAAAAAATAAAAATGGATTGAGCCACAAACTTGGATCAAAATCATGGATTGGACAAAGAACTTATGACAAAATCATGGACTGGGCCAAGAACTTAGGACAAAAGGACTGGGCCAAGAACTTAGGACAAAATCAAGGACTGGGCCAATAACTTAAAACAAAATCAAGGATGGCCAAGAACAAAATAAGCAGAAATAGGAACTGACCTATTCCCTCAGTGCCACCCCAGTCAGCCGACACAAACTCCATGCGCCGTGAGCCCAGTCGAGCATGGGAGCTTCCCAGGCGAGAGAAGGCACAGAGGTACTGAAGCATATCATGCAGGGAGGACACAATGCTGAGGGTGAAGGCCAGGGCTCTGTAGCAGCGCTCATCGTCCAGGTGCTTGAACATGATCAGGACTTCAGTGTGATGTGGAATGAACCACAGGTTCAGCACGTGATGTCCATCCTGGGACAGCAGGCGACGAGGACGCTTCTTCAGTTGCCTAGAATACAACATAAAAAGCATTCAAGCTCACCATGCACCACTACTTTTGATCACCTACACTTGCCTGGATCAACCCTTGCTGTTGAATCTGCCTTAAGCTGCTGCAGTTTCTATGGCTGCCTTAAAAGTTCTGGGATTTAACACAACACAAAAGTGATCCTGCTACAGGTCCCACTCTACCTCGGGTTGGGGGTCAGACAGTTTCTTTGGCTGCCTCAAAAGCACTGGGCGTTAACAAACACAAAGGTAACCCTGCTACAGGTTCCACTGTACCTTGGGTCAGGGGTCAGGCCAGGCAGGTCATCTTCGTAAGGATCCTTCTTCTCGTTCACCGTTCCCTCCATGAAGTACGTGTCTCTGCAAAAGGTCAAATACACCTGCCATTCACCAAGTACAAGGTTCAAGACAGCACAGCTCAAGTGTCAAGTGTCAAGTGTCAAGACAGGTTCATAGACAAACAAATAAGTGTCTCTGGATAGAGCCAAGCAAATGACCAGTTTACGAAGGGCTGATAACAGGAGAATAAAACTCCAGCATCCATTTGTATTACTTTGGGTTTTGCTTTCATCTTTAATCTGTTTCATATACTGGTATATGTATTTTGTGGCTCACTTGGCAGAACCACAACTCACGTGGCATAGCCACAACTCACTTGGTGGAGCCACAACTCACTTGGTGGAGCCACAACTCACTTGGTGGAGCCACAACTCACTTGGCAGAGCCACAACTCACCTGGCAGAGCCACAACTGACACAGCCATGACTCACTTGAAAGAGCCACAACTCACTTGGCAGAGCCACAACTGGCAGAGCAACAACTCATTTGGCAGAGCCACAACTGACAGAGCCACAACTGATAGAGCCACAGCACATTTGACAGAGCCACAATTCACTTGGCATAGCTACAACAGACAGGCACAGCACAACTCACTTGACAGAGGGGAAATCTTCCAGTAGACTCTTCATGCTGCTGTAGTAGGTCAGGATCTGGGCCCGCATTGATGTGTGTGACATGCGCACGTGGAACCGCTCACAGTACTCCGAGATAAACTTCCTGCAAGCAACACAAAACATCCACGTAGCAGTGTCACTTTCTGGGACCTGAACAGGAATGGTGAAAATGGAATGTGTTTACATATCATACATGCAAAAAAATCAGAAGACACAGAGCCACATATCACAATATGCAGAACATTGGATACTGCATTTAGATTATACACTATAAGCCCCAAAAATAAAAAAATAAAAACAGCAACAAAATGAATTTTTAAAAATGACAAAATTTCTGACACAGACCTCTTCAGTTTTTCCAGTTCATCTGGATTCTTCAGTACTGCCCCCATTGTGTGCTTCTTGCTGACAAATTCATTCAGCATCGCATCCCGACTTGGGGTCTGAAACAAAAACAACCCTGCACCATTATGGCACTAACATGCATGTCAGCTTTCTAAAGGTGGATTTTTTTCTCTCCCCCAACCCAATGGACAGACCTGTACCACCCCTACGCTTGTGTAGGCCAGACACTTCCCACTCCTTTCTGAAGGGCCAACACCATCCCCTTCCTCCCATCACTTGGAGACCCCCCCCCCCACACACACACACACCTTCTCCATCTGCAGGGACATGAAGGACTCTGGGGCTGTCTTGATTTTGCCTGGCGCCTGGTGGTGACCACCCAGACTGGTGGGCCCCGTGGCCACCGACATCCCTGTCATCTGCGTCATGGAACTCTTCTCGCTCTTCGTCTCCGATGGGCTGGAGCGCCCACTGAAAGAGGAATAAAACATGTTGCAGTGAAGGTGAGAAAAACAGGTAATGACACCTGAAACTATCATCACCTTCCTTCTCTTCTTTTTCTGTTTTTCCCTCTTATTTTTCTATTTCTTCTTGTTTTTCTTCTTCTAGTCTTCATCATCATCATCCAGCAAACATCTTTCTGTAAAAGATGCAGAGATGGTATAAACACATAATACATCCCCATGCAGTAAAAATGGACACAGAAGGGAAAAAACAACTGGTGTAAACAAATGCTCTCTCAAGCTAAAACTACAAAAAAACATTTACACTACAGCCAACAGACAACTCCCACTGAAACCCAAAATGGTGACACATGGTGACTATAGACCCATACAGCATGGCTGTGGAGAAAAGAGCAGTGACAGACTCCTTGGTGACATGAGACATGAGCACACACAGTAACTGTAGACCCATACAGCATGGCTGCGGAGAAGAGAATGGTGACAGACTCCTTGGTGACGTGAGACATGAGCACACACAGTAACTGTAGACCCATACAGCATGGCTATGGAGAAGAGAATGGTGACAGACTCCTTGGTGACGTAAGACATGAGCACACACAGTAACTGTTGATCCATACAACATGGCTATGGAGAAAAGAGAAGACACAGACCCCTTGCCGATTTCCCGAACAGGATGACAGACGGAGGCTTGCAGAATGGCTGCAGTCAGGGCGTTCTTGTGCACGATCTGTGCCTTCAGAACCACCTGGATACTCTCCATGCCACCAGGGCGCAGCACCTGCATTACACGCAGCACAAGCAAGGTGAGCTGCTGGCAATGACAAATCCAAATATGCATTTCACCCCTTGGAGAAAAACCCCCCCACAAAACCCACAAAAAGCAAAAACATGGGATACCTGCAGCAGGACAGGAGGTAAAGAAACAAACAAATGGAGAAAAAATGCAACTCCCCCCCCCCCCCCCCCCCCCCATTTCAGCATCCTATCTGAATACATGTAAATGAAACAGAAAGAAAGCAAACAAAAGGAGAAAACAAATGCATTTCCTCCACACACACCCCCCCCCACCCCCCACCCCCATCTCAGCATCCTGTTTAAATACATGCAAATCAAACAGAAAGTTGTCCCCCCCAAAACAACAAATGGGATGAAATGAGTACAGTAATACAGATTAGAAACATGAGCACCAGGTAGTATTAGAAACCTTGAAATAAACTCAGTGGCAGAGAGAAGCTGTCCCAAAAGCTAGGGAAAGAAAGATCAAATGATGACCTGCAGCACGCCCTCCCTGGTGCGGAAGGAGAATCGGCCCACGTGACTTTCATCCAGCTCATGTATAGCCAGGTTACGGTGAGATGGAGTGTACCTGAATCAACACACACACATATGCACACATGCACACACACACACATGCACACACACACACACACACACACACACACACACACAACACACACACACACACACACACACACACACACACACACACACACACACACACACACACCACAGGCACAGATATATTTATGAGCGTCTCTGCTTAGTACAAGAATGTGAAAGGAGAAAGACGGCTAGCGTTCTGAAACCAGATCAAAACACATGAAAGGCTCAACAAAAATGTGAAAAATCTGAAAGCATAGTACAAGGTCAAAACACAATTCATCAAGCTGATGTAGATGTCTCATTCACTGTTAGGGTGCATGCCACCTTATGCCACATCACTAGGAGGATGCACCTGCATTGAAAAGAGCTTTATTGAGTGTTATCTATTATTATTATTACAGTTAAAGAAGATTTTAATAATAAGGTTGAACGAATCTGAAGGTAGATATTATAAAAGCAGACTTCCTGGCAGCTGACCAAGCATGGAAAAGCTATAGTCTGACCTACTTCAGACTTAAAAGTCAGAACCATTGATAGCTAAGGGTTTTCAGCAGTGGGGGCTTAACTTCTGCATCCACAGCACCCCACTGCAGGCAACAATGAAAAGACAACCACAAAGTCATTCTAACGTTCTGTAAATCCTTGATTTTTTTTTCTGCCTTCGAAGGCCAGAAAAAGAGTGCACTTAAAGCAAGAAGAAAACAAAGTAACCCATGAAAACCAGCAACAGGTTGAGAGAAGAGAATGTGTACAAACAAAACCTCCTTGAACAAGAAAACAACAGCCAAAGAAAAAATCATAATACAACTGTATACACAACCCCACAAAGTTTGAGTGTGAAGCTGTGACTTACTTGTCCACGGCTGAGTCATTATCCTGGATGGCGGTGATGAAGATGGGTGGTGGTTTGTTGGCAGAGGGACGGTGACTAGCATACTCAAACTGAACCAGTCGCATGTTGAGGTGAGCAGCGTCATACCCCATCTCTTTGGCTTGCTTCACGTACACCTGCAATGGCAGGAATCATAGCTGTAAGCACAGTCACATGTTGAGGTAAGCGACATCATAACTGTACACACAGTCACATGTTGAGGTGAGCGACATCATAACTGTACACACAGTCACATGTTGAGGTGAGCGACATCATAACTGTACACACAGTCACATGTTGAGGTGAGTGGCATCATAACTGTACACACAGTCACATGTTGAGGTGAGTGGTATCATAACTGTACACACAGTCACATGTTGAGGTGGGTGGCATTATAACTGTACAGACAGTCACATGTTGAGGTGAGTGGCATCATAACTGTACACACAGTCATATGTTGAGGTGAGTGGCATCATAACTGTATACACAGACACATGTTGAGGTGAGTGGCATTATAACTGTACACACAGTCACATGATGAGGTGAGTGGCACAATAGAGTATCACCTTGCTTCACTGAAATCTGCAGTGACAGGGATGATAACTGTATACAGTCACATGATAAATGTAGCATGATAACCCATCTCTTGGCTTGCTGCATACCTGTAGCAACATTCATAACGCTGTTGAAAAAACTGACAGTCCATCAATAGTTGCTAATTCTGTATGCACACCAACTACCCTGATTGCTTTGTGATTGGTTACCATTACAATGTTCACAATTAAAGCCTGATGGGATGGAGCAGCACCGCTCTTGAGGCTGCTGCTGGCTTGTCCCAGCTATATCACATCTTCCTATATATACCTTCTGTGTGTGTGTGTGTGTGTGTGTGTGTGTGTGTGTGTGCGCATGTGCGTGTGTGTGTGTGTGCATGCGCATGCATGTTTGCGCGTGTGTGTGTGCATGCATATGTGTATGTGTGTGTGTGTTTATGCACGCGCATGTATTTTGTATGTTTTCTTGCTTCTTTCTTGTTGGCAATATCCACTTTTAGCCCTGTCAGTCCATGGTCCTCAAATAGTATGAAAATGCCCACACATCTCTGTGTGTGCATGCGTGTGTGTGTGCATGTGTGCATGCATGAGTACGTGCATCTGTGTGGACAGAATGAACTTGAAGTGTGCACTACACTGGCATATTCACATGTCACTTCATTCCGTACAAAGCCAGTGTACCATACCTGCACACCCACACGTGCATTCTTGTATCATTTAAGGAATGCAAACCGATGGGGCTAAAAGTGATATTGCCAAATTTTCCCAGGCTGGCTAGGTGCAGGACTAAGGGAATGCAAACTTACATCGGAGAGGATCTCACACTCCCAGGCTGCATCAATCAGACGATGCCTCAGCGTCACTGTCTGCAACAGGCCATCAACACTTTGCAGCACAACAGTGTCAACACGAAGACAGAACAAGAAGAAGAGGGGGAAGGGAGGAGGGAATCAAACTGCTCATGGTGCAATTAACACACACGAAGCACAGCATGACAGTCACTGAAATCCCCTGGGTGTACACAGAGTCAGCAATTAACACACACACGAAGCACAGCATGGCAGTCACTGAAATCCCCTGGGTGTACACAGAGTCAGCAGTTAACACACACATGAAGCACAGCATGACAGTCACTGAAATCCCTGGGTGTACACAGAGTCAGCAATTAATACACACAAGGCACAGCATGACAGTCACTGAAATCCCCTGGGTGTACACAGAGTCAGCAATTAACACACACGAAGCACAGCATGACAGTCACTGAAATCCCCTGGGTGTACACAGAGTCAGAAATTAACACACACATGAAGCACAGCATGACAGTCACTGAAATCCCATGGGTGTACACAGAGTCAGCAATTAACACACACCAGGCACCGCATGACAGTCACTGAAATCCCCTGGGTGTACACAGAGTCAGCAATTAACACACACCAGGCACAGCATGACAGTCACTGAAATCCCCTGGGTGTATACAGAGTCAGCAATTAACACACACCAGGCACAGCATGACAGTCACTGAAATCCCCTGGGTGTATACAGAGTCAGCAATTAACACACACATGAAGCAC